>CM029404.1:27384310-27846810 GCA_017139565.1 Luffa aegyptiaca
TAAAGTTTCACTGAGTTATTGACAATACTTCGTGTCATCTTACCAAGCCCTAATTAAATTCCAACTTCAACATATCAAGAAAAAAAGACTTTGTGTACTCTTGGAATGAAGTATGAGAAGATACATGCGTGTAGTAATGATTGTTGTTTGTTTAGAAAGGAAATTATTTGATGCAGACGTATGCCCTATATGTGGAACATCAAGATGGAAGCTTCTCAAAAATTCGAACCATGTGATGAAAAATGTTCTAGCAAAAGTCATGTGGTATTTCTCACCCGTTCCAAGATTCCAACAAATATTTCGAAGTAAAGAAATATCGAATTTGTTGAAGTGGCATGCCAAAAAACGAGAAAGTGATGGACACTTACGACATCCTGCAGATGCACTTGATAGCGTGCATAGCGAGCTATTTTTCTCGGTTTATTTTAGTTAGTCTTTGAGTATTATTTGGTTGTTTTTATGCACACGTTTATTTTGTAGGAAATGAATTCTTGGGAGAAATGTTGAATTAGGAAGTTGATCGGGTGCTCGAGACCAAAAGAAGAGCCAAATAAGCAAAAAGAATCAAAGTTGGAGGCTTAAGTTTGAGGCAAACCCGAGAGTTAACGTCTCGACGCTGCTTTCTGGGCATCTCAACGTTGGTTTTCCTTTTATGTTTTTGGCGGTGGCAGGGACAGCGCCGCAACGCTACAGACAATTTTTCTATAAATACATCCTTAATTGCTACAGCCAAGGGGAGTCCATTTGGTTAGATTTTATCCCTAATTTCGACTAGAGACCTTTGGGGAGAGCTGAAGCAAGACCAAGGAGTTGGAACCAGGCTTGAAGACGTGGAGATCGTGACGGGGACGTATCAGTTTTAATGGATTCAAGAGTTTTCCTTTTCTTTCCCTTACCTCTTGTTGTTTTTATGGCTTTTCTTTCAATTAGTGTTTGTAGTTTCAAGACTATGAGTTGCTGATTATTTTTCTTAGGGATTGATGTAATTGTTTAGTTTGTTGGATTGAATTTTTGTATGAATGTGTTTTTGTTTTACTTATGCAATTATGATTAAATGCTTTCAATTACTTGATCACTAGTTGAATGATTTAAGTGTTGAATCTAACTCGGGAGAGAGGATTTAGCCTAGACTTAATCTACTAATTGCATGACTAAAGTAGAAATTCTAAAATTGTGACGGAATTTAGAATTACTTTAGAAGTTTTTAGAAGAACTAAACCCAAAGTCTTGCATGTTAACGAACTTAGATAGGGATATCAAGTTGGTTGCATGCATGAGAATCAATTATGCTCGGGAGAGATAGCTGTGATAAAAGGTTCCTAGACTTGGTAGAATAATTGCATGCTAAATTCATCCCATTGATTAGCACTATCGTGGAAACAAGTAGACAATTTGTGGCCAGAGTTTTGTTCAGAACATAGAAATCTTCATCTTGCTCTTTCTACGAATGGTGTCAATCCACACAGTGATCTTAGTAGTAGATATAGTTGTTGGCCAGTTATGTTGGTGATGTATAATCTACTTCCATGGTTGTGGATGAGAAGGAAATTTTTTTATGCTAACTGCATTAATATCTGGTCCCAAACAACCAGGAAATGGCATAGATGTTTATTTAGCTCCGTTAGTTGACGATTTGAAAATGCTTTGGAATGAGGGTGTAGAATGTTATGACATACATGAAGAAAAAGTTTTCATTCTCAAAGCTATTTTATTGTGGACTATTACTGATTTTCTTGCGTATGGAAATTTTAGTGGTTGTATGGCAAAAGGATATCATGCATGTCCAATTTGTGGGGAGAAAACTACATCAACTTATTTGCCTAAAGGAAAAAAGATGGCGTATCTTGGGCATCGAAAGTTTTTACCCCATAACCATCCATTTAGAAAGCAAAATAAACATTTCAATGAGAATTGGGTTTCGCTCCCGAACCATTAAGTGGAGAGGAAATTTTTGCAAAAACAAGCGAACTCAGATATTTGTTTGGTAAGAAAGCAGGAAAGGAAAAAAATAATGGAGATCTTGTAAGTAGTTATTGGAAGAAGAAGTCAATTTTCTTTGAGTTAGAATATTGGAAATATTTTCATGTTCGACATTGTTTAGATATGATGCACATCGAAAAGAATTTGTGTGCAATTATTATTGGTATGCTACTTGATATTCCTGACAAAACAAAAGATGGATTAAAAACTCGTTTGGATTTGGTTGAATTGAACATTAGATCAGAATTGGCTCCTCAGTTGGGAGAGAAAAAGATGTTCTTACCTCCAACATGTTATACACTATTGCGGATGGAGAAATTGAACTTGTGTAAGACACTATCCGAAATTAAAGTACCTGAGGGCTATTCATCCAACATACAAAATCTAGTGTCGCTCACAGATTTAAAACTTTATGGACTCAAGTCGCACGACCATCACGTTCTTATGCAACGATTATTGCCTGTGGCAATTCGTGGCATTTTACCAAAGCATGTTAGACTTACAATTATTCGCCTATGTTTCTTCTTCAATGCTATATGTAGTAAGACAATTGATTCATCTAAGTTAAAAGGCTTGCAAGAGGATATACTGGTCGCATTATGCTTGTTAGAGAAGTATTTTCCACCGGCATTCTTCACAATAATGATGCACCTTGTGGTGCATCTTGTAAGAGAGGTAGAATTTTGTGCATTTGAGATGGATGTATCCTTTTGAACGATATATGAAAGTACTAAAATGTTATGTATGAAATAAAAATCGTCCTGAAGGATGCATTGGCGAAAATTATATCGTAGAGGAGGCCATAGAATTTTGTTCTGAATTTATCTCTAGAATTGAAAGTATTGGATTGCGCTCATCGACAAGGAAAGAGAATTCAGAAATTGATAGACCATTGTCTGTTGCTTCTTATTTCAGACCGAGTAAGGATCAGTTAAATCAAGCTCACCTTTATGTTCTTCAAAATGTAAACGACGTGCTTCCATATGTAGGGTACACACACTAATCTAAGTCCTTACACAATTTTCTGATTATGTGATGATCTACTAACTTTGTTATTTACATAGTTAAACGAATCCAATAGGCAACATTTGGAGACTTTGTCCATACTCAATCCCAGTAAATCTAAAAACAAAAAGTGGCTTCAAGATGAGCATAATCGCACATTTAGTAGTTGGTTGCGCACTCGGGTAATTGCTAGAGCCATACTCTTTTAGTTACAATACAAAGTTAGTAACTAATTATTTAAATATAAAACTCAGGTTGCACTTGCCCTTGAGGTGCCAAGAAACTCCATACCATCATCTTTAAGATGGATAGCTCATCGGCCTCGTCCAGATGTCGCCACATATGCAGGTTACGTGATTAATGGTATTTGCTATCATGCAAAGAAACGCGATGACATTAGAAATGTCCAAAATAGGGGAGTCATGGTAACAAAAAATACAATGCAAAAATCCTATCATGTCGGACATAGCATTTTATGGTGTCATACAAGAAATATGGGAGCTTGATTATCACGATTTAACTGTTATTTTATTCAAATGTGACTGGGTTGAGAACAATAATGGACTTAAAATAGACGAGCTTGGGTTTACCACTATAGATCTTAATTGCATTGGGCATAAATCAGACTCATTTATTTTGGCCTCTCAAGTTAAGCAAGTATTCTACGTAAAAGGTACTCTAAATCCTCGTTGATTTTAACACCTCCTCAAAGAATAGTTGAAAGAATATTTCTATGAAGATGAAGTTGGAGATATTGTCCAAGATTGTGGTTATGGGGTCCTAGAAAGAATGTCTAATCTTGATGTATTTTAGGATGACGATGAAATGTCATCCACATATGCTAGAAATGATTGTGAGGGTATATGGGTTGATAAGTAGTGTGTTGAATATGGTACTACCTCAAATTCATTTATTTATTATATTTTTTATGAGTTAATAGATCTTCTAAGTTTATATATCTCATGAATGTATGTTTTGTGTCTTTCTTGCAGATTGTTACAATGAGTGAACAAAGCAGTAGCAGTGGTAACCGGGCGAGAGTTGTCGGGGCTCCCAGTGTCAAAGCAAATTTATAATCCACGAACACTAAACTACTTGCAGTAGTAGTGGCCGAGGTCGATCACAGGGAGTGATGTTTGACTATTTATTTCCTATTTATCTTGAGTTATAAAAGCGGTAAATGAGGGATTGGAATACTAGGGGAATAACATGCAAGAATTTAAATGCAGGAAATCAAATTGGTGGACCACAAAGCGCACGGGCCGTAAGTAATATAAAACGGAAATATTCTGAGTATCGAATCCACAGGGAGGCGAAACGATATTAAGCAAAGCAATTAATTCTTGAACACTAAAGGTACTTGGGAAAATTAATATTTAGGGACCTAATCATGATACTAAAATGAATTAAAAATTAATGCGATTAGAGAAATTAAAATTGATCAATCAAGAAATAAAAAATATGGAGAAAGAGTTTTGAGTGAGAAACAGGGTCTTGAAAATCAATTAATAGCTAATTAATTATTACAATTATCCTATCTCATTGCCCAACTAATTATAATCCTAGAATCTCCGTTAATCACATAGGTTCTCCTGTCGGTCTCCCCTAATTTTAATTAACTTATATTAACAACCTAAGTGTCCTTAGCGCCATTAAAATTCGTTAATTATTACGCTCTGATTCATTATTGGAATCTAAGTTTAATCAACTAATCCCGTTGTCACTACGGGCAATTAAACTAGTTGCATGGATTATGATCTATCATAATTTCTCTCCGTCGAGTTTCCATTAAGAATCGGATCAGTATATAATTGGCCAGATTATAAACAGCATTACGAGCATCCATACAAATAATTAGTAAAAAGGGCAAGAGATAGGCAATTATATAATAACATTTAACTATGAATTTTCATTTCAAGACCCCAAAAGGGGTTTAGCTATACATGGCTATAATATCCACAATGTATACAATTGAAAGCATAAATTGGAGCAAAATAAGAGAAAAGGAAATGACCGTCGAGAACCCCGTCGCTAGCGTTTGGAGTCCCTTCGAACACGCCCTGAGTCTCCTAGAGTGCTCCCAAAAAGCTCCCCACAAAATTTCCCACTTCTAACTCTCAAAAAGGCTAAAAAGCCTTGAGAGAATGCTCAAAGAGAGCAAAGGAAAGGAAGGAAAGAAAGGATGGTGGAATGATTGATGATAAAAATGGGCACCAAGGGGGTCCTTTTATAGGCCCAAAATAGGGACAGCGTCACGACGCTAAGGGCACAGCGTTGCGACGCTGTGACGTCATCAACTTGCCCGCCAAGAAATAGGACAGCGTCACGACGCTGTGCGGTTTCCAGAACAGTTCACGCGGATTTAGGCTTGAAACTTGGGCCAACTTCATTTCTTTTGGATATTCTCTTGGATTGTTGACTTTTGGGCTCCCCCTTTGACCCATGGTTGGAAATTTGGCTTGGAATGCTCATTTTTGGGCCTTTTTTCACCAAGATTCCACAAAGTGCTCCTTAGGACAAAATAATGAATTATGTTAGAATTTCTCAATAAAAACACAATTAAAGCACTAAAAAACTTAATAATTTAGGACTAAAATAGCGACATTTCTGCCCGCTATCACAAATCACAGGAAATTAAACAGACAAGAAATTAAATTGCAAGAAATATAAATAAGCGAGAAAATTAATTAAATTAGGCGACGCCGATTGGAGAGATCCTTGGGGTTGAATGTTTTACTTTGATCATTGTCTTCCTACCTATTTAATGCTAACTTGAATTGCTTAATTGCCCAATCGATCTAATCTGAACCCAAAAAAGACCCAAAGTCCACCTAAGCCATCTAACCCGATCATATAACGTCCACCGAATTAGACTCTAACTGATTAACCAGTTAATCTGATTGAACCATCAAATCAAACAATCAACCAATTGTCTTAAGTCTAGTGGATTGATTAGGACATTAGAAATAATTAGGCCTAGATTACTTCTAACGCTATTTTGGATCCTAGACCTATCGTGTCAAGCTACAAAGTTAGAGTCTGCTCTTGGGACCCGTGCCCACGAATTAGTTTATGTGCTAACTATTGAACTAATAATCCATTAGCTACTTGGAAATCAATTCTTTAGCATATTATTAACATACGAATTGCGAGTTAGGGCTTCAATCTAACCTACTGCGCATGCTAATTATACATATTGAATCCAAAATACAATTGCAATATGAAATCAAAGAGACATTCAGAACATGAAACTCATAAAGAAATACACTCTATATCCCAATAATCATCCAATCGGCGTCAACGGGTTTAGACGGCGGTTAAGCCGACTAAAACCCGTGACCCTATGCTACAATAATAAAGAAATACAAAGGAAATCAATAAGAAAACATACACCTCTGACATCTGGACGTGCCAGACAGAGAAGAACCGAGAGGAGAGTAAAAAATTACAACCTAAAACTTCATACAAACAGCGGAAAAAAATAGGGTATTTATAGAAATTTAATCGTGGCGTCTCGACGCTAGGCATGGCGTCTCGACGCCATGTCGTCTGGGCCTAGGGTTTGGAAACGGGCCAGCGTCTCGACGCCTGGCCTTCCTCCAGCGTGCTTCATTCTTTAATTCTTCTTCGTTGCTTGCTCGACTCAGGTCTCGAACCTTTGACTCCTTGAAACCATTCTTCAGGCTCATCACGATAATCACGGTCTTCTCACCTCCTCGAGATCCATGGCCCTCAAGTTAGCTCGAAAACTCTCTAAAATACCCGAATTAGCTCCAATTTGTGTAGTTCGTCTCTGCTGCCTTGAATGCACAAATAATCTACAAAATAGACAAATAAAGCGTAAAGTGCACTCTAACAGGCTTAGATTAACAGCAAATAAATAGGACTAATTTGGTCCTATCAAATACCCCCAACCTAAACCTTGCTAGTCCTCGAGCAAGCACATAAATCAAAAGTATAGGATTCAAAAGTTACAGTTCTTATAAACTCAAACCTCAATGCTAAATATGCTAAAATCATTCCAATTAAGAATCATGCACACATTGCCCATCAAAGAGACAAATTAAAATTTTTCATGAAATTTCTCGCTAAAGCTCACACTTAGTCTACTTAGGACTAATTTTACTGACCTTGGATTGGATAATACAACCTCAACCTATCTTCCCTCTACACTGGCACTAGGAACTAACCAAGGAGCAAACAAAACAAATTAGACTGCTTTTCTCTGTACCTAGGTGCCTAAAAAATAAAAGACATTTTCTTTCTGCATTCTTTTAAGGCGGGGCACTAGCTTTCACACTACAATGCAGGGACCCATAACCCGAATTTAACCCTTGGTTGGCCTAACTGATCACACCGCAGGCAGCTCTTTTTACCCCTTATCACTCATGAACATTGCATGGCATGCTTTTTCTCAAAAATAAAAATAAGATAAACGAGCATATGATTTTCTTTTTAAGCTCACGCTCATTTTTCTTTTCTTTTCTTTTTCTTTTCTTTTTCTCTCTTTTCTTTTTCTTTAGGCATATTTTCTTTCTTTTCTCCTAGGCAAGATATTACGTGCTAATTTGTAGGCATTTGACTCTCTAGCTCATTAATAACTCTCCAAAAGGAAGTTATTTAGGCCTTATTTCTATAGTGTTTTGTGTGTCAATTGTGTTAAGGAGTGGTAAGCCACCAGAAGAGAGAAGAGAGCCTAGTAAACCCCAAGATGTACAGAAGAATAGTGATAAAAATGTTGTTTTTGAGAAAGAGTTGGAGTCTGGTAAAAGTGATAGAGGCAGCAATAATAATGCTGGAGCATCTAGTTTTGTTCCAGATGTAGAACCACCTTATGTACCACCCCCACCTTATGTACCACCTCTACCTTTTCCACAAAGGCAGAAGCCTAAGAATCAGGATGGTCAATTTAAGAAGTTTTTAGAAATTCTTAAGCAATTGCATATAAATATTCCTTTAGTAGAAGCTATGAAGCGAATGCCAAATTATGCAAAATTTCTTAAGGATATCTTGACTAAAAAGAAAAGGTTAGGAGAATTTGAAACTGTATCTCTTACTAAGGAATGTAGTGTTATTCTTAAGAATGGGCTACCAACGAAGGCTAAGGATTCAGGGTCATTTACTATTCCTGTCTCTATAGGTGGAAAAGAACTGGGTAGAGCACTTTGTTATTGAAGTTTGTACTTTAGAAAGAAAAAATGAAAAAGAAGTGTCTAGGTGTGAGGATGTTTTTGAAATCTTTAGATTTGGATGAAAAGAAGGCTCCTCCTATTAAGTCATCCCTGATTGAGGCACCTACTTGAGATTTGAAGCCTTTGTCGGATCATCTAAAGTATGTGTATCTTGGGGAGGGTGAGCAGTTGCCCATTATTGTTGCATCAGATTTAATGCCGGAGGATGAAGAGGCCTTAATAAAGTTGCTGCAGCAATATCGCAAAGCAATAGGTTGGACATTGGCTGACATTCAGGGAATTAGCCCATCTTTCTGTATGCATAAAATCACTCTGGAGGAGGGATCCTTTAGGAGTTTTGAGAAACAGAGAAGGCTTAACCCTGCAATGAAAGAAGTTGTTAAGAAGGAGGTGATTAAATAGTTGGATGCTGTGATTATCTATCCAATTGCAGATAGCAATTGGGTAAGCCCTGTCCAATGTGTTCCTAAGAAAGGTGTTACGATAGTGACTAATAAGGACAATGAGTTGATCCCCACCTGGACAGTAATTGGCTGGAGGGTTTGTATGGATTATAGGAGGCTTAACAAAACCACCCGTAAGGACCATTTTCCTCTACCATTTATTGACCAGATGTTGGATAGGTTAGCTGGTCAGGCTTACTACTGTTTCTTAGATGGTTATCCTGGGTATAACCAGATTACCATTGCTCCTGAGGATTAGGAAAAAACCACTTTCACCTGCCCTTATAGGACGTTTGCTTTCAGGCGAATGCCTTTTGGCCTTTGCAATGCTCCAGCAACATTTCAGCGGTGTATGCTAGCAATTTTTTCTGATATGATTGAGTCCACTGTTGAGGTATTTATGGACGATTTTTCAGTTTTTGGAGGGTCTTTTCAACATTGTTTGAATAATTTAGGTAAGGTATTAAAGAGATGTGAGGATACCCATCTTGTTCTTAATTGGGAGAAATGCCACTTCATGGTGAAGGAGGGCATAGTGTTAGGTCATAAAATTCCAAAGAAAGGTCTAGAAGTTGATCGAGCAAAAATAGAGGTTATTGAGAAGTTAGAACCACTGAATTGAGTCAAAGGGATTCGGAGCTTTTTAGGTCATGCTGGATTTTATAGAAGGTTCATAAAGGATTTTTCCAATATTAGCAAACCTCTTTGTAAATTGTTGTGTGCTGATAGTGTTTTTTTACTTTGATGCAGATTGTAGGAAGGCTTTTCAAACTTTAAAGGCTGCATTGATTTCAGCGCCCATTCTTTGTGCACCCAACTGGAGTTTGCCATTCGAGGTGATGTGCGATGCCAGTGATGTGGCAGTAGGTGCAATGTTGAGGCAAAAGCAGGGCAAAGTTATCCATCCTATTTGTTATGCAAGAAGAGTTTTGAATGAGGCACAAATCAACTATACAACTACTGAAAAGGAGTTGTTAGCGATTGTGTTTGCCTTTGAGAAATTTCGCCCATATTTAGTTGGTTCCAAAGTCACGGTTTTCACAGATCATGCAGCAATAAGGTATTTAATGTCCAAGAAAGATGTAAAGCCTAGATTAATTCGTTGGATTTTGTTATTGCAGGAGTTCGACTTAGAGATAAAGGACAAGAAGGGATCAGAAAATGTTATTGCAGATCATTTGTCTCGTCTCGATCCATCATCATCTTTGCTAGAGCAAACTGTCATCACAGATTCATTTCCAGACGAGCAGCTTTTTACTTTTGAGGTAAAGGTAGTGAATAGTACTCCTTGGTATGCGGATATAGCTAATTTTTTGGTAAAAGGAGTCACTCCTATTGATATGGATTGGAGGCAAGTGCAAAGGTTTAAGAATGATGCAAAATTCTTTTATTGGGATGAGCCATTTATGTATAAACAATGTTCTGATAGTATTATTCGGAGATGTGTTTCAGGTGATGAAACAAAGGAATCCTGGAGCAATGTCACTCTTCCCCGTATGGAGGTCATTTCAGCGGTCAGAGGACAGCTATGAGGATTTTACAATGTGGATTCTTCTGGCCTTCTTTATTTAAGGATGTCCATTGGTTCTATAAGCAATGTGATGCTTGCCAAAGGAGAGGAAATTTAGGACCTAGAGATGAAATGCCTCTTACTTATATTTTGGAATTATAATTATTCGATGTATGGGGTATTGATTTTATGGGGACATTTCCCCCTTCTAATGGTAATGCTTTTATCTTATTGGTAGTTGACTGCGTGTCCAAGTGGGTAGAGGCCATTGCATGTCATCAGAATGATGCTAAGACGGTGTCAAAGTTTCTTCAATCGCACATTTTTGCGCGGTTTGGGACACCTAGGGCTCTTGCGAACGATGAGGGTACACACTTTTGTGAATAATGTGTTAGCTAAGCTTTTAGAGAAATATGAAATTAAGCATAGGATAGCTACCCCTTATCACCCACAAGCAAATGGTCAGGCTGAAGTTAGTAATAGGGAAATTAAAACTATTTTAGAGAAAGTAGTCCATCCATCTAGGAACGATTGGTCTTTTCGGTTAGATGAGGCTCTTTGGGCTTATAGGACAACCTATAAGACTCCTTTAGGTATGTCTCCCTATAGGTTAGTATATGGAAAGACTTGCCATTTACCGTTAGAACGTGAGCATAAAACGTTTTGGGCTCTAAAGAAATTGAATTTTGATTTAAGTCGTGCAGGTGCAATAAGAATGCTGCAGCTTAATGAGTTAAAGGAATTTCGTCAGTTTTCTTATGAAAATGCTAAGATGTATAAAGAGAAGACAAAACGGTGGCATGATAAGAAGTTAAAACCTAAGGAATTTGTTAAGGGTCAGAGAGTCTTGCTGTACAACTCTAGATTGAAATTGTTTCCTGGAAAATTAAAATCCAAATGGTCTGGGTCGTTTGTTGTGATTGAAGTTTTTCCTCATGGAGCAATTACTTTGAAAGATGAAAAAGATGGGCGAGTGTTCAAGGTTAATGGACAGCGAGTGAAGCATTACTAGGGTGAGGAGTTTCGTTCGAAATATCCTTCCCTAAAACTGGTTGAAGAATAAGCGAGCGAAGGTTTTGCGTGAGCATTTCATATTGCAATATTTTTAGCTCCCAGTGATTGTTGCGATTTTATTCTATTTTTCGCTGATTTGATTTTATTTTAGTTTGAATTATTTTGAATCCAATTTTGTTTGTTTTAATTTTATCTGAGTTATTTTTAGTTCGTTGGTATTTTTATTTTCGATTAGATTTTATTTTCGATTTATCTTTTTGAATTTTGTTGATTTGCTTTTTAATCGGATTATTTTAGATTTATTTGTGATTTGTATTTTTATTTTCGTATAGTTTAGGTTTATAATAATATTTCCTAGTTTATTCGGCTAAATAAGATTTGACTTGATTTTTGGCGGTTTAAATTTTAATTTGAATTTTTCCGTGTAAAAGATTCTTCTAGAAGAAAATCTTTGCTGATCAATTTGTTTTCGCAATCTGTTGGGTAGATCAAATATATCTTCAGAATATAATGGGATTGGTTAAGAATTAAATACTTTTTACAATTTGAAATTTAATTTTTTGTGGGCAGGTAAAACGCGTGGAGCATATGGTGCTTCCACGTGTAGCGCAGGGGAGATCCAACGGTCTAGCCGTTGGACAGCACATCATGGATTTACTAGGCGATTATTTTACCGTTTACGGAAATTAATTTTCCATGATTACATGCAAACTAAAACGGTAATTTTATTTAATTGGGGCAGATCTTTTCGGTTAGGATTCAAAGTGCTGGAGCCCTATTTAACCCAAACCCCTGGTACGTTTTCTTTTCACTTCATCTTCTTCTTGAATTTATTCTATGCTTCCTATTTTATCCTACTTTTCTTCCATTTCTGTGAGTAAAAAAATACTGTAAGTCTGAGATGGCTAAGACAAGAGGGAGAAGAGAAAGAGATATGGAAGAAGAAGCGGTGTCAGTTACACCCGACGCACCGAAGAAGAAATCGAAGAGAAGAAAAACCCCCGAAGAGAGAGAGGCCAAAAGATTGAGGAGGAAACAACAAGCTAAAGTAACAGAGGTTGTGAGAAAGGTGATTGAGGATATTACGGAAGAAGTGGCTGAAGAAGAAGAGCCAAAAGGACCTGAAGAAGGGAAAAATTCAGAACAAGGAGATCAACCTGTCGAAACTCAGCAGGAAAATCAAGAAAAGGGAGCAGAGGATGTGCCAGAGCAAGGGAATGGTCAAGAAACCCAAGAACAACAGGTTCAAGGAGAAGTTGTGCAGGAGGTACCGCGTCGTCACCGTCACAAGCAGAAGGCGGGACGTATCAGGGTGGTTAGGACAGACACCCTATCTCCACCAATGACTGAATCCGAGAAAGAAACCACAGAAAAAAAAGATCAAGAGAAAGAAGAAACCAAAAAGAAGGCTGAAGAAGAGGCCCGGATGAAGCAACAGAAAGACAAGGGCAAGGGAGTTGGTGAAGCAATGCCTGAGGCAGAAGAGGCTGAGACTGAGGAGCCAAGAATGTCATATGAGCACTTCGTCAACAATCTTGCCAGAGCAAAATATCTGGAAATGCTGAAACGGGACTTCCTATTGAGAGATGATTTGGAGAAAACCTACCACATTTTCTTACAGCATGGATCACGAACCATGGATGGGAGCAATTCTGTGCGAAGCTAGAGTCAGTAAACTCAAATATTGTTCGCGAGTTTTACGCGAACATTGATGAAGAGGAAGGCTTCCAAGCGATTGTCTGAGGGGTTGCTGTAGACTGGAGCCCATGTGCGATAAACTCTCTATTCAATCTTCAGAATTTCCTCCACGCCGGATACAATGAGATGGTGGTAGCACCATCTAATGATCAGTTGAATGCGGCCGTGAGAGAAGTTGGAATTGAAGGGGCTCAGTGCAGGTTGTCGAAGACAGAAAAACGCACGTTTCAGGCTGTATATTTGAAGAGCTAAGCAAACACCTGGTTGGGCTTCGTCAAACTGCGTCTTCTGTCGACAACTCATGATTCTACAGTCTCCCGTGACAGAGTGCTCCTGGTTTTCACAATTCTGAGGTCCCTGAGTATTGACGTTGGTAAGGTAATCTCCGGTGAGATCCACAACTGCTGGCGCAAAAAGGTGGCCAAATTATTCTTTCCAAATATGATTACCATGCTGTGTAATAGGGCAGGGGTGCCCACGACTCCAATGGATGTGATTCTGATTGACAAGGGGATTATTTGACACGCCCAACCTAGCAAGGCTTCAACGGATGTAAGAAGCACGACAATGAGGGTTAGTGTGTGGCATCCATCAGATTTTAGAGCAACTTCAACTTTCAGCCAATAGGCAAGAGTTTGCTGAGAGGCAAGCTCAGACCTACTGAACTTATGCTAAGAGAAGGGATGCCCCTCTAAGGAAGGCACTTTTAATGTCGAACAGAGCTTTTAATGTCGAGCAATGTCCGACATTAAAATTGACCGACATTAAAAGAGGCTTTTAATGTCGAGCAGTGCTCGACGTTAAAAGCGACCGACATTAAAACTTTTAATGTCAGTGTTTTTAATGTCGGTCATTAACTGACATTAAAGACTTTTAATGTTGAGCATTGTCCGACATTAAAAGCTAAATTTGTTGTAGTGAAGTCAAACACCTTAAGCCCAATTTAAGAGTATAATTCTCACTTGTGTCGATTTGTGTGTTGATTTCCTTTTCACTTCACTTGGGCAGTTACATAAGCCCTTCTGAGTTCAAATATTCCAAGGCTAGCCCTTAATGCTTTATCATGAGGATCTCCTCTAGATGGATGAAAATTGATTTTCAGATGAGTCTTTTTTAATCACCAAACGACATTTTGACTTTCTGCTTGTAACTAATTTATTATCCTGCAAAAGAGATTGTTCTAGTTTTTTGCCATTCGCTTTACTTGCAAAAGAGAGTGTAGTTTACTACTTTGAAGCCCCCTGTGTAGGTGCTCATTTTTCATTAGTCATTTATGTGATTAACACGGTAAGACCATAGGATCAGCCTTGGGCACCTTTCATGTTATTGTAAATTTTGAGTTCCTTAGTGTACTGATAGGCCTCGACTCCTCAGAGGTCAACCTTGGCACTGCCTTCTTCAGATCGGCTTTTTCTTCATAGGCTCAGCTAAGTGGAGAATATGGGTGGCTCGACTTAGGTGAGGGCTTGGGATAGTTGAGAATATGGGTGGCTCAACTTCCACAAGAATCAATCTTATCTCAACCAAGTGGAGAATATGGGTGGCTCCACTCGATCAAGGACTTGGGGAGGTTGAGAATATGGGTGGCTCAACCTCCGCAAGAATCAATCTCATCTCAACCAAGTGGAGAATATGGGTGGCTCCACTCGATCAAGGACTTGGAAAGTTTGAGAATATGGGTGGCCCAACCTCTGCAAGAATCAATCTCATCTCAACCAAGTGGAGAATATGGGTGGCTCCACTCGATCAAGGACTTGGGAAGGTTGAGAATATGGGTGGCTCAACCTCCGCAAGAATCAATCTCATCTCAACCAAGTGGAGAATATGGGTGGCTTCACTCGATCAAGAACTTGGGAAGGTTGAGAATATGGGTGGCCCAACCTCTGCAAGAATCAATCTCATCTCAACCAAGTGGAGAATATGGGTGGCTCCACTCGATCAAGGACTTGGGAAGGTTGAGAATATGGGTGGCTCAACCTCCGCAAGAATCAATCTCATCTCAACCAAGTGGAGAATATGGGTGGCTTCACTCGATCAAGAACTTGGGAAGGTTGAGAATATGGTTGCTACTACTAGAGTGGAGTTAGCATAAAAGTAAACTTAAGTGCCATAGAAGTAGTTCGTTTGCTTTAATTCATGTGAAAACATGGAATTTTAGATATGAAAAAGTACTAAAGGAATTCTGTTGTATGCAATCAAGCAACATTTGTCAAAGAAGAAACAATTTGTTGGTGAGCACGTGTAGCAAGCATTCTAACTTTGTGAGTATTAGGTCTATGAAAAACATAGGATTTTGTTCATAAGCGAGTGTATCATTAAGCTTCTAGCCAATCAAACTATAATAAGAGCACATAGTAATAGGAAAAAAGTACTACCCTTGCTCAAGAATATTCTAGACATAGGAACAGAGTCAAGTAGCTTAGGAACGCAAATACTAAATCTTTGAAGATGTAGATGACATAAATACCTGGATCAAGTTCTTTATGAAACTGAGAATAGTAAGAGTTTTTATGCGTAAATAAATGACCACAAAGTCACAAGGCCAAATTTACTGCCTATCTGACTGTTTTTTTTTTTTTTTTATTTATTCAATTAGGGAAGCATATCTCCTGTGTAGCCCCCTACTTAAGTAAATTTGTTCCTGAAGTAAAAGTTATGCTTGAGTAATTGAGGCTTACAGAACATGTCGCCATACCTTAGCGTTTTCATGTCGCATAACTCTCCCCCATTGACATTTGTGGACTAAATTGAAGTTTGATGTGTAAAAGCCTAGACAAGCATGTCAGTATGCATCAAACATAGAGTCCAACTAGCACATTTTGCAAACCACAGCCGATAATTGAAGAAATGTTGTAACTTGAGATCCCTTAATTTCTGCATTTTTTATTGCCTCCTCCGCAAATGAATCCTACGGCTGCAACTTATCTTTAGAATATCAAATAAATCAAATAAAAAGGAAGAAATTTAACATCAATAAAATATATAAACAAAATAACGCAGAGATTCGTAAACATGACAGACCTAACCATTTTGTGTCGACGCATAACTATTTTTGAGGCGTTAACAATTTGATGAGGCCAGGGATTTGCATGGTAAGACAGGCTTTTCGTGTAAAAGTAGAATCAAGTTTTCTGTATTTTATAAAACAGATCAATGCTGATAACTGAAAACTAAACTTGGCCATGGTGAAGCTATAGCTATAATATATCGTACGAAGTAAAAGGAAACGAGACCAAACACTTTAGGGCCCGTTTGGTAACGTTCTCGTTTCTTGTTTCCGTTTCTTCATTTTTAATAAAGAAAAATAGAATTTCATGACCCTAACACCTATACATTCAATAATAATAAACTCATATTCTTATTTATGTTTGGAAAAAATTGGAAACAAGAACAAAAAAAGAGAAACTAGTTTTAGTTGTTCCCAAAAGTTCTATACAAAATTTGGGAGTGTTTCCAAAAAATGAGAAACAAGAAACATACATAGTTATTAAATGCTTAGATTTCTTAATAAAATTGGAAACAAGAAACAAGAAACGAGAACGTTACCAAACGGGCCCTAATGATTTTTAATGTTTGTAATTGATAGATTAAACGTTGGCGGTATGAGTTGAAATTCTAGAGAATTTGAAGAAGGTGATCATTTATATAAAGGTTTAAAATGTTAATTGGATGATAGGTGTGAGTCATTGCACTTTGATGAAATATTAAAACTTTAACTTATCTGCGTTTATTTGTTAATATACTAAATATTTGGAACTCTATTGTCTTTGGCTAAAATAGTTTAAAAGAAACACTAAAGCATGGGACTCCATTATCCTGATCTTTCCGAAACAAGTCGAAGGCCAAATGAAAGAGATGAAAGGAAAAGATAAAAACTTATCTTTGCAGAGGCCATTACTTGCACTTGTGATCTTGATCTTATCCTCTCTGGCAACAATCTCAAGCTCAGAACCCACAAGAAAGAGTCGCTTCGTGCTGATGCATGGAGCCTGTCATGGGGTTTGGTCGTGGTTCAAAGTTTCGACCGATCTCCAATCGTGTGGCCACAACGTCACTGCACTCGACATGGCTGTCTCCAGCACCGGCCTGCACCAGGCAAAGGAACCATCAGCGCCTTCCCATTATTTTGAGTCGCTGACGGAGTTCATGGCGGTTGTTCCTTCATATGTAAGGGTGGCCCTCGTTGGTCACAATTTCGGCGGGTGGGGTGTTGTCAGAGCTGTAGAGGCTTTCCGGAAGATCTTTGCAGATGTTTTTACCGCCGCCGCCATGCTTGGTCCTAGTCTCAATGCTATGTGTTTATCCATCATCTACCTCAAAACGATGTACAATTTTTTTCAGCAAACTTTTCTTCCCCACAGACGGAAATCTGGTCAAGCAACTCACCTTCCCCACAGACGGAAATCTGGTCAAGCAAGTCACTGACCTTGTAAAGCAAGTAAATTAACAATGAAGAGGAAGAGAATAGATACTCGTTCAGTCCCCTTACCTTGGGGTTTGTCTCGTTGAAATTAGGGTTTTTCCTTTCTAGGAGAGAGAATAGCCCTAGAGATTGACTTGGACCCAATGGGCCTCCGTGAGCTTGTTTATTCTGTGGGCTCTAATCATTCTAACTTTCCTTGAACTAGGTCCAAATTCACCCATAACATCCTCCATTATTTTAGTCCTAGATTCACCTTTGGTAGAAGGGTATGCATGCCACAGAACTTAGAATTAGACACCAAAGATCCATTTTCTTGCGTTTTTCTAAAAAATAGAACATATTTAAGGTACGAAGACTTGATTGTTTTATATAGATTTTTACAAAATTTTTAAATGGAATTTACAAGTTTATCCCTAAATGTAAAAACTTTCAACCAATTTAACAAAAACCTCTTTCCATCCTGTTCTCTCTCTAGTTTCTCAATTTCAAGCTGCTATATATCTCTCTATTCTCAAACTTCTAGCAAGGCTCGTTTGATAACGTTCTCTTTTCCATTTCTTGTTTCTTGTTTTCTGTTTCTCGTTTCTTATTTTTTAAGAAATAAAAACAGAAAAATGTTTGATAACTATTTCTGTTTCTTGTTTCTCTAAGAAAGGAAACAGAAATAGATATGTGTTTGGTAACTGTTTCTTGTTTCTTGATTTATAGTTGAAATAAATTTTTTTTAATATAATATAAAAATTATATATAACATACATTTAAAATTACAGTCAGAGGTTGTCAGTGGCGGCTGGTCGACGAAGGTCGGCAGCGGACGGTAGTCGAATGGTCGACGGTGGCAGGCGATTGGCAGAGGTCGATGACAGCCAGTAGGTAGGGGCCGACGGTGGCGACCAATAGTCAAAGGTCAACGATGGCAGTCGATCGGCGAAGGCTGGTAGTTGGAGGTTGACGGTAGCAGTTGGTTGGCAAAGGTCGACGGCGCCCGATAGACAGAGATCGACGCTGGCAACTGATAGTCGAAGGTCGACAAAGGGCAGTCAGCAGAGGTCGGTGACGGTCGGTATACAAAGGTCAAATTTGGCGGCCGGTCGGCAGAGTTCGACGACGGTCGGTAGTCGAAGGTCGATGGTAGCAGCCGGTGGTCTGAGGTCGATGGTGGCGGTCGATCGATAGAGGTCGGTTAGCGGAGGCCGATGATGGTCGGTAGTCAGAGGTCAACGGTGCCAGTCGGCGAAAGTTGACTGCGACTGATAGTCAAAAGTCAACAGTGGCGGTCGATCGGTAGAGGTCGGTCAACAGAGGCTGACGACGGTCGATAGTCGGAAGTCGACGGTGGTTGTCAATTGGCAGAGGTCAGCGACACTTGGTAGACAGAGGTCGATGATGGCAACTGGTAGTCAAAGGTTGACGGTGACAGCCGGTAGTTGGAGGTTGATAGTGGCGGTCAGTTTAGAAGGTCAGCGGTTGTCGGTAGTCGGAGGTCGACGGGGGTGGTCGGTCGACGAAGGACGGTCATTAGAGGTCGGCGACGATCGATAGTCGAAAGTCGACGGTGGCCAGTAGTCAAAGGTCGACGGTGGAGGTTAGTCGGAGGAGGTCGGCAGCACAGCGACCGGTAGTATGAGGTCGATGGTGGCGGCCAGTCGACGGAGGTATGCAACAGTCGGTAATCGAAGGTCGACAGCGACCGATCGACAGAGGTCGATCGCGGATGATAGTCGGAGGTCAACGGTAGCGGTCGGTCGAGGAGGTCCACGGTCGAAAGTCGAAGGTCGATGGTGGCGCCCGGCAGTCAGAATTCGACGGTGGTAATCGGTCGCTAGAGGTCGATAGTGGCCGATAGTGAGAGGTTGACGGCGGACGGTAATCGAAGGTCGACGATGGTGGTCGGTCAGCGACGACCGATAATCGGAGGTCAACGGTGGCGACCGGTCGACGGAGGTCAGTGGCGGTTAGTAGCAGAGGTCGACAGTGAGGAGAAGAGATTGGTGTAGGAATGAGAGAGACAGATGGATACATGCATGAAAGATAGAAAAAAAAACATAGAAACATAATTTGAGAAACAACTTTTTGTAGTTTCTCAAATTTTACCTCTTTTTTAGAAACGTTTCTAAAAATTTAGAAACAAATGGATGAGTTATCAAACACGTGATCGTTATCAAACGAGTTCTTATGTTCTCACATCTCGATAGTAGATATCCCATCTCTTCATTAATGTTTAAAATTCAGTACACGTTCATACTTGGCTTTAATCCACATCCTTTCCTCATTTTCTCCATTAATCTCCTTTGTTCGGCTTGCTGGTGGTCATCCTGATTAAACTTGCAGATATCTTCCCTATAATCCATCAAAAAAAAGGAGTCTATCAATTCTCTATTGTCCAACTGAGATTCTTAGAGCTCCTGCCTAACAAAAGGGTAGCCATTGCTTATTGCAGTAAAAGCTTTGGTGCTTATTTGCCTCTATACCAACCTGAGATTGTTGAGAATTGAAGACCAAATCATACCCAGACGACCAAATCATATTCAATGAGAATCGTTTATTATAAATTTCTACTCTTCTTCAGAAGGCCTTTTAATTTCCAGACTAACAGATAGCAATGTAAAACATAGTTAATTCAAGATTAAATATACATAAATCAGCAATTGCAATAATAAAGTAGCTTCTGTAGAAGAAAATTCCCCCAGAGAGACGAATGAATTAGCTATGGGGTTTGTAGTACGACATTCAAAAATGTGCACAAGTTTCTTCATTCGACTTGCACCAATTTACTAATTACAATCATTCAGAAGTCTTGTATTCATAATCTTGCAGAGAAGCTTTATACAACCATGTACGACTACGAGTAACTATATTATATAAACAATCACACAGCTGGCTGCTGATATTCTAAAGAATCAGCAGGCTGGGATCCAACCCAAAAAAAAAAAAAAAACCTACAAGGCTACAACTTCGCTGGGACTTGTTAATATATGACCCCTAAATCTTTACAGGCAAAAGCACTCATATTAAGGATAGGATACGGGTGTCAGCTTCATCCCACATAGGCATTTTCCTTGGAGGTTTGAGCAGACTTTAGGATGGTTGAAGGAAGAGGAAGGGGAAGTTGCTCCAAGTCTGAACGTGATTGTTCTGATTCTGATATTTTTACACCTCCAACAGGGGCAGGGATGGGGATGGGAACCTCTTCTGCTGGTTTAGGTGTGTAGTTGAAAGAGAGTTCTCTGTTAGCAGCGAGGGCCACAAGATCTTTCTCATCCAACCCTTGGGTGGGGCCAAGGCTGCATCGATCGGTGTTGTGTTTGGCTAATGCGTCCCTGAATTTCTTTATCTGTGATATCAAACCAATTCTTTATCAATCAACCGAGGGAGAAACAAGCATTAACAGAGAAACACAGAAATTTGAGACTCATGAGGCACAGATGAAACCATAAAACAGCTCTAAACCAAACAGAACATTCCAATTGTGGATAAACGCCAAACTAAAAGGGAAAAATAACAGGAAAGTTCACTAAAAGGACAACAGTACTACATCCTATCCTATTGCAGTTTATTGCTAAGTGAAGTAGGCTGATCTGAGGAAAAAAACCAAAGCATTTTAGGAAAATCATGCTTCTGTCAAAGAACGTATATCCACAATCAAATATATGATTTGATAACATTACAAAAGCAGGACACTCCCAATCTATTTAAAGATTTCTTACCGTTGCATTAGTGCAGCTAAAGCTGCAAAGACGACCCTGAGCGCCTCTGTAGAAGCGAAAGAAGGGCAGTACATGAACACCAAGACTATAACACATGGATTTGTGCTCTTCATAGTTTACTTGGAAAAATTGGATATCTGGATTCATCTCAGCAAATTGGCAAATCTGTATGTAATATACAAACTTCAGAACATGGAAAATTTGGAAGATAACAAATTTTCTAGACTATAAAGAATGAGACAGACCTTTGGATGAAGAGCTTTGCAGCCCCCACAACCAGGGGAAAAGAAATCGACGATAACAAGCTTATCCCCAGCATTTAAAAGAGAATCCACGAGATCATGTGCACTGGTCACCTCTTTCATATTAGGTTGCAACCCTTTTTCCCACCATTTCTGAGCTTTTGGAATTAGAAAGCCATTCTATAAACAGCAACAAAAGAGTTAATAAAACAACATGGATTATAGTTTGTGTACATAATCAAGTGCTAACCGAGAAAGGACACCAAAACAAAATCACAAAAATGGGATTCTTCCATATCTGGAATATCAATATAGAAGAGATGGGAATTCAGCTGTACAAATTTCAGACACGGAAAAGGATAAAAGAACATAGGTATACAATAACTAATTCTGTTCATAATGACCCAGATCACAACCAACATGAGGCAGCTAACTTTCCCAATCAGAATCCAATAATGATAAACACAGAAACCCTAATTATGCAAACAAAAATTACAAAGAAAATCCAACCGAAGGGAAACATATAAAATGACGGTAAAAACTGTAAATGAAAAAAAAAAACCCTAATATCATAAGAAGGGGAAAAAAAACAAGGTCTTTAGAGTCGAAATTAGGGTTACAGGTACCAACATGGGATGTCGTTGAAGATCGTGGAGGAGAAACAGAATTCCTGAAAGGGCCCTTAGCTTCTCTAAACTCAATTCTTCTGCCATAGGAGTCACTGCTCGAAAACGGCCGCGAGGTGGACGGCAATTTGACAGAAAACCGCTGCCAATTCAAGGGATCCGAAGAAGAATCGACGGATTTAAGGCCATAAATCGGTGGAGGAAGATGGGGAATATGATGAGAGGGAGAAGAACAAGGCCGAGAGGGGGCAAAGCCGATCTTGCTGAGAGCTTCGGCCATTAAAATCGAGGGCAATTGGCCTGAAATGGGTTCGATTGAAGAAAGAAAGATGAATTGGGAAGTGGGGTTGGTGGGAAATTGGGGGAAATCGAAGTGGGGATAAGGTAGGTGAATCGGATCTTGGAGAACGAGATGATCGGGATCGAAAGGGGGGCGTTGTCATGAATCGAAGAAGAAGAGGAAAAGGGAAAGAGAGAAGTTTGTAGGCGAAGGAAGAGGAATGAACAATCGAGCGGTTGAACAAAAAACAACGAGGATTTTGGATATTGAGAGTGGATAAGAGGGTCACGCAACGTCGCATTGCTTTCGGGTTCTGTGGATATAAAAAGTGAAAGTGCAGAAGCCAGAAGCCAGAAGGAGCCATACAGAACTACACGTGGTGCTACCAGGACGGACACCCCAATGGATATTCTTCTCCCATTTCATTCTCGATAAATAAAATAAAATGAAATAAATATTCAAATTATCTTATTTAGATAATTCAATTTCATTGCATTTATTTTTTTTTTAAAGGGTTTGTTTGGAAACCTTTTAATTTAAATATTTTTTAAGAAGCCATTCTTTTAAACACATTTCGTATAAAAGATTGTTTAAAATTTTAATACTTGTATGTAGTGTTTCTATACACAAGTCGTTATATACTTAAAAACTCTTTTTAAAAAATCTGTTTTCAAGTGTTTCTCTCAAAATAGTTTATTTCTTAATTTCATTTTTTAACAAGTCATTTTTAGTGGTTGCAAAATACTAATGTTTAAAAAAAAATAACTTTTTTTTCAAAATAAACCCTTGAAAAATTAAACCAAACATACCATTATTAATCATTATTATTTAAACGTTTTGGGTGGATATTTTTTACTATATCTATATTCATTGGCTTTAAAGTTCAAACTTCCTTTGGGAAAAATAGTACTTTGATTAATGAGAGGCTAATTGGCCAAAGAAACTTAAATGAGAGGGACATCCAATCTTGATATACATTAATAAATCAATGGGAGAAATTAAATCAATGGAAGAAATTAGAGAATTAGTACAAAGAATCAAAAGTACTCCTTTTGCAAGGGGGTGATTAGAATCTCTTGTCACGCTAAGAAACTCAAGAAGATCAATGGAATTAGAAATTGACATTATTTTAGAGATCAAAACTACCTTTCAATGGAAAATGAACAAACGTTTAATTTGATCAGGCTTATAGAATTTCTTGAGTTAAAAAGAGAACTCCTAGAATCCCTATTGTTGGATCGGATAAACCTCACACAAGCGTTTGATGTCATCTAAGATGGTCAAGAAATTCATCACTAAAAGAAGTTCATACATTTCATAAAAGGATTTTGTGGAAGCCTACCAAAACCGCTCCCTCATTGTCTCTCAACACGAATTGATATGAATCCAAGAATCAAGCTAAAGCTTTAAGAAATCTCCCTCCGTCCAAGAAACAAAATGCAACTTCAAGTTTAAGTTTCAAACAATATTCATGTACCTTGTCTATTTAAGCTTCAATATATATCAAGAGGGAGCTTTGCTTTACAAGAAACATCACATGGAGGATCAAGTAATGAATAACTCAGAGATACTTCAAGATTCATCTAAGCGAAAATTTGAGGGTCCTACGAATTTAGACTTTCCTTTTATTTTTGGGAATTAGGTCAAAGAGATTAAAGCCTTTGCAACACTCAGTCAATTATATAATAGAGGATATATTGGAGCATGATTTTGGTAAATATACCTGTTCACACGTAACTTTGAAGATGGAGACACGTGGAATAAAAATGTATTTGTATTTATGTTGTATGCGTGTGGGTGTACAATCTCTAATGTTAATCCTCTAATTCTCTCTCTTGTGTGTGAATGTGTTTCACTCGAGGGCTGGAACGCTTGATCTCGAGTCTGAAGCTTCAATGGATTCTTGGAGCTTGAAGTCTTCCAATCTTGAAGGAGTCTTCAGTCTTCAAGAATTGTTGATGTCCTGAAGAGTCTTTGATCTTCAAGGAATGTTGATGTCCTGAAGAGTGTTTGGTCTTCAAGAAGTGTTGATGCCCTGAAGAGTCTTTTATCTTCAAGGAGTGTTGAAGTCTTGAAGAGTGTTTGGTCTTCAAGAAGTGTTCAACACTTGAATTTATGGATTGCCGAGAGTCTTCGGTCTTCAGACTTGGTGGAGTCTCTCTGAATTCTCTGGTTCTGCTTGAGAGCTTTAAAATTCTGAACTCTTGTCTTTGTGAGAGTCTAGAATTTTTGAACCCTTGAAATGGAGGATTTTTTGAACACTTGAATTTATGGATTGCAGAGCGTCTTCGGTCTTCAGACTTGGTGGAGTCTCTCTGAATTCTCTGGTTCTACTTGAGAGCTTTAAAATTCTGAACTCTTGTCTTTGTGAGAGTCTAGAATTTTTTAACCCTTGAAATGGAGGAGAACCTCTCTATTTATAGAGTTCTCGCTGGATGGGCCCTAGTGACTTTTGGACCTAACAACTTGGACTTGGGTTTTATTGGTCTTGGGTTCAACTATTTGGTCTTGGGTCTGGTTAATATTTGACCCAAAACTATATGACCCAAAT
Organism: Luffa aegyptiaca; assembly: GCA_017139565.1. NCBI lineage: Eukaryota > Viridiplantae > Streptophyta > Magnoliopsida > Cucurbitales > Cucurbitaceae > Luffa > Luffa aegyptiaca. The sequence continues at coordinate 27,408,982 of CM029404.1, forward strand.
ATTTAAAAGACTCAAATTTGATCCAATTAATTATTTTGTTAATTAATTGGTCAAATTAATTAATTTGATCAAAATAATTTATTTTCTAATTAATTAATCAAATAGAAATTTGGCTCTTTAAATTTATAATTGGCCAACTTTGTCTTCAAATTAAATTTGGGACACATGTCAATTTATAATTGGTCCCAAATTTAATTATTTGTAATTTCGTCATTAATTTTAAATAATGACGTGGCAATTTGTGATTGGACAAAATTTCTCCTTCAACAATACTAATTTACTTAAATGTACACTTGTTTAGTAGAATTATTTTAGTCATTCACACCTTGTAGGTCGATTAGACCTAATATTTTAGTTAATTTTATGTCATTTATGAACTTGAGTTTATTGAGAAGTTCATATAATTGATTACCTACCATAAACGATAATTAGAAAACCATAAATTTTATACTTGATGATATGGTTGATTACTGGTCTAAAAAAATGATATCATGGTTGATTACTTCAAGTTTGAGGCTAGATAAGTCTAGTCATTAAGGCTCGTTTGATAACGTTCTCGTTTCCCGTTTCTCGTTTCTCGTTTCTTGTTTCCTGTTTCTTGTTTCTTGTTTTTTAAGAACTAAAAACAGAAACATGTTTGATAAATATTTTTTTTTCTAATTTCTCTAAAAAAAGAAACAAAAACAAATATGTGTTTGATAACTGTTTCTCGTTTCTTGATTTTTAGTTGAAATAAAATTTGATACATATAACAGAAACAGAATTTGAGAAACAACTTTTTGTAGTTTCTCAAATTTGGCCTCTTTTTTAGAAACGTTTCTAGAAATTTAGAAACAAGAAACAGGGATGAGTTATCAAACAAGTCTATTTCTTAAAAAAGGAGAAATGTGAACAAGAAACAAGAAACGGGAACGTTATCAAACGAGCCAAGTTGTTTATTTTATTGATTGTAATAGTTGAATGAAGAATTTCTTTTATTTTTTATTTTTTATTTTTTTTTTTTTTTTTGCAACCTCTTAATTTTGAATTATTTAATAAAATATTGCAGGCTTGTAACATTCAAGTTGGTTTAACAAATTTGGTTCATTTAAAATTTGTAACAGCTCTTAAATATTAATATTTGACCATAAGTTCTTATGTTTTTCCCTTGATATATTTATAAAAGTAAAGAAAGATCAAACCTGAAAATATTACATCTTATCCCTTCAATACTATTCTTTTTATTTTATATATTATATATATATATATTGAAATTGGGAGAGTGCATATAAAATTTGTATTTAAACAAATAGACATTAGTATTGAAATTATACAAATTGTAATCCCGACCTACAAAAATATCTCAAGTTTTTTTTTTATTAGTTCAACAACATTTAGGGAAGGAGGATTCGAACCTCTAACTTCTTGGTCGATGGTACATATCAATTATCGCTGAACTATGCTCACTTTGGCAAAAAAAAAAAAAAAATACCTCAAGTTTACACCATATAAATTTTGTCAAAGGAAAAAAAGAAAAGCCATAAAGCATGTAACGTCCGTAATTTGAGGAAATTTTCAAATTTCTTTAATTTGGAGTTAAATTGGGTTAAAAGGGAAATTTAAAGATTTGAAAATTGGTAAAATTTTAAAATTTAAAATTGGGATGGCATTTTCGTAATTATATGGTCTTTGGAGCCAAGCCCAAGCCTTTTTAAGAGGTTGCACGCAACCCTAGGAGTCATCCCCATCTCTTTTTCCCTTCTCTTCTCCATGAACTCAGTCGCACAAGGGGGTCTTTCGGCGTTTTTTTTTTCTTCCTTTGGTCTTCATCGAGTAGATTCTGGCGGCGTCATCTACATCTCCTCCGGCGAACTCCGACGACGCATCTTCTCCGGCGACATCGAGTAGCAGGTGAGTTTCACGGGCATTTGGCGTTGACGGCAAAGACTTTCAGGTGAGTTCTCCGGCGTGGGTCTCGTTTCGTGCGTTTTCTGGCGGGTTCTCACGACTGTACAGCGTCGGAGGCGGCGTCTTCTCTTTCAGCAAGCAGCAAACGCGTTTCACAAGTGGGCTTCGCAGATCCGGCCACGTAGCACGTTTTTTGGCGAGCTTCGCGGCGGTGCAGCAGCTTGTGTTCGCGTTTTCCGGCAAGGCAGTGTTGAAGGCGTGATTTTCTCCAAATTTCAACTCGTTTCGTTGGGTTTTAGCTAATTCTAGCAATGGCCCGGTAGCGTGTGGGTGTTTTAGTTTGTGATTTGGAGAGGATTTGAGACCCCGGGCAGCAAGGATCGTTCTATTGTGTTTGGTTGAAAGTTTTGGAGCTAAGGAATTTATTTAGATCTTATAAAATTAATTAAGCCAAAGTAAGTGGCTTTATTGTTGAATTTTATTTTAATTGGGTACGCATGTTTGATCTTCCAAAATTCATGTGTTTTATGTGTTGTTTGAATATGTATGCGTTTACGAAAAAATTGTTGAAAAGCATGAAGTTTATTGTGGATTATTGCAATTATTGATGTTTTGAATATCCTTGAGTTGGTGGTCTCTTAAAATTCCATTATATGTATGAGTTTAAATAATTTATAAGTTTTCTTAAATCTCGAAAGTGTACATGAAATTGATGTACTTAAAGAGATGCCTACATAGGACTTAGAGACATGAAATTCATGTACCTAAGTCGAGGTTCGTGAAATTTGCGACCTCGAGGTTCGTGAAATTGACGGCCTCCGTAGGAGACACATGAAATTGATGTGTCTAGGATATGCATGAAATTGATGTATATCCTCTCTAATTAATAAGTTTAAAATAAAGTTTAGAGCCACCAAAAAGTTATTTGTTATTGATTTTTAAAACGTGTTTAAGCGTGACCCAACCTCAACAGTAGGGTCACTTACTGAGTATTTTAAATACTAATTTTTTTCAAAAATATTTTTTTTTCAGGTAAAGGCAAGGACAGGTGAAAGGCGATTGATGAGAATTCGTTAGGCAGCCATGAGGCGACCTGAATTTCATATTTTATTTTTCTTCCGCTTTAAGAACTCTGTTTTACTTTTTTTTTATTTGTAAATTTGTTTGAGAAATTTTCTAGAGGCCAGGTACATTTATATTTTAGAAATTATTTAAGAATATTTAAAACTTTTAAAATTAGGCATCCCGAATAAAAGTTTTGTTTTGAGTTTTTTTTTTTTACTTAAATTAGTGTTTATGTTTTAAAATGTTTTTATTTAAAAAGACCTCCAAAGCATGCATTGTTGTAACGGTCCCGAAAAGACTATTTAAGAAGTTGGGTCGTTACAGTTGGTACCAGAGCCCAGTTAAGGGTTTTGTAGACTCCTTACATCGTAAGCTTATGTGTTCCCATGGCTTAATAACGAGGTTCTTATTATCGCTAGGTATGCCCTTGTAATAAACTATGTTTTAAATAATTATATGTGTATGTTATTATTTTTCCTTGAGATGCATTATTTCCCTAGCTTGCCATTCAGTTTTCGGCTAGATTATTAAATAGGCTTAGTTTGGGTGAGGAGATTAGAAAGGATGCCTTCACGTAGAAGAGAATCAGGCAGGCATGGTAGACCAGTCGGAGCAAGAGTTAATCCTGATTCAGTGAATCCACCCTTGGATCAACCGATGAACGATGAGGAACCACCGGTAGCACAACCTAAGGAACGTACCACGATGACACTGTTACTACAAGACCTCGAGAGACCAAAGTTTCAAAAGGAACTAGATAATCAAGGTGGTCTCTTGAGTAAAGCTTCAAAGGAAAACTTTTCTGAGTACGCTTGTGGAGTTTAAAGTTGATGAGCTAAGTAAGGTATTTTGATTTTCACGTGTTATGCCAAAAGAATAAAAATGTACAAAATGAAGTAGGTGATTATAGGAAGAACTGTTACAAAATACCTAGCTTAGTCATTTTGATCATCAAAGTAAGTCCAACTAGTTTGGGAGAGACATGAGACTAAGAGAAAAGTAAGTTGTGTTACATGGAAGCTTTGCTATCTTTACAAGACGAGAGCAATCGATAGATGAGACTCCTAGTGCATGTGTATAGCTTGATCCTTATTGATTTGATTGATGTTTAGGAGTCTTTAGGGTTGTTGAAGAGATTTTGTGACTATTTGGAGCTGAGAACCTTGATGTGTATTTTGGTTTTTAAGTGTTAAAATTTGAACCTTGAGACAGCTGACCATTTTCTTACTCTCCATTGCATTTGAAATTAATAGAAAAGAGTTGAATAAAGAATGTTTGGTTTGATGTTCTTTTTCTTCTTCGTTTAGTTGTAGCATGTGATTGGTGCGAGATCTGTCTCGCTTACTTGTGTATGTTGGAGCCTGTTTGTTGATCTGAGGCGTTGTGAGTTGTAGTTGGATGTTTTTGCATATAGAAGTGTGTTTATCTTGTTTTTCAGGTTAAGAAAATTTTTGGATTAACCATTCTTATGTCGTTATGCTGCCGAAATTTTCGGAGCATTCGATTAATATTAAGATAGAAGTTTAAGTAATGTCGCTAAGTTAGGAATAGAACTTAGGACGTTACGCTTACTAAGTCAGCACATCCCTTTTAGTTATGCATGCTTACTTTGCGAATAAGGGGACATGGTTGTGTTTTAAAGGAGATGAGAATCAAGTGTCTAGAGCTCTTCCAGGACCAACAACTTTCGAGGACGAAAGTTCTTAAGGGGGAAGATTGTAACGTCCGGAAATTTAAGGAAAATTTCAAATTTCTTTAATTTGGAGTTAAATTGGGTTAAAAGGGAAATTTAAAGATTTGAAAATTGGTGAAATTTTAAAATTTAAAGTTGGGATGGCATTTTCGTAATTATATGGTCTTTGGAGCCAAGCCCAAGCCTTTTTAAGAGGTTGCGAGTCATCCCCATCTCTTTTTCCCTTCTCTTCTCCACGAACTCAGTTGGGCAATTGGAACTTATGGACCCATTTCATTGTTAATTTGTAAAAATGGGCCCATTTTTTAAAATCTCTTATTTGGGGACTCTTTGCTGATTTTAATGATGTCAGCAAAGGTGTAAAAAGTCCATTATAGCCTCTCTTCAATTTTCAATATGAGGCAAAACAATTCAAAACATTAAAAAAAAAAAAAAGAGGAGAAGAAAACAAGATTTGCCGATTGATTTAAAAAAAAAACATCTGCGCTTGATTAAAAAAAAGAAAAAGAAAAAATTGCCTTATTATTTGCGATCAGAAACTCCAGTCTAAATCGCCTACGCCTAAGCATTTTGGAACGGGGATGAAAAAAAAATAATATCGCTCCATGCATTCCCGGTCGAATTTTGGTTGGGAATGCATGAATCCCGACAGGAATCCTAGCCGGGATTCATTATTTTGGTCGGATTTGTATGATTTACTGCCAAAATTCGACTGGGAATGCATGAATCCCGGCCATTTTCGACCAGGATTTACTGAATTCGATCGAATTCATTAATTTTGGGCAAATTTAGTCGGTGGTTGCATGATTATTTGCAAAATTTGATCGAGATTCATTAAATTCAATCAAATTTTGTCGTATTGCACGAATTTTATCCCAATTTCGATTGGGATTTTTAAGAAGATAACTTGGGCAAAGGGCAAGGCTAATTTTGTCTTTTCACAGCCACAGGGGTCCCCAAATAAATGATTTTAAAATTGGGTCCACTTTTACAAACCAAAATTCAAATCGGCCCATAAGTTCCAATTGCCCAACTCAACTGCATAAGGGGGTCTTTCGACGTTTTTTTTCCTCCTTCGGTCTTCATCGAGCAGATTCTGGCGGCGTCATCTACATCTCCTCCGGCGAACTCCGGCGATGCTTCTTCTCTAGCGACAGCGAGCAGCAGGTGAGTTTCGCAGGCGTTTGGCGTTGACGGCAACGACTTTCAGGCGAGTTCTCCACACATGGGTCTCGATTCGTGCGTTTTCCGACGGGTTCTCACGACTGTACAACGTCGGAGGCGGCGTCTTCTCCTTCAGCAAGCAGCAAACGCGTTTCACAAGTGGGCTTCGCAGATCTGGCCTCGTCGGGCGTTTTCCAAAGAGCTTCGCGGCGGTGCAGCAGCTTGTGTTCGCGTTTTTTGGCGAGGCAGTGTTGAAGGCGTGATTTTCTCCAAATTTCAACTCGTTTCGTTGGGTTTTAGCTAATTCCAGCAATGGGCCGGTAGCGTGTGGGTGGTTTAATTTGTGATTTGGAGCGGATTTGAGACCCTGGGCAGCAAGGGTCGTTCTATTGTGTTTGGTTGAAGGTCTTGGAGCTAAGGAATTTATTTAGATCTTATAAAATTAATTAAGCCAAGGTAAGTGGCTTTATTGTTGAAATTTATTTTAATTGGGTGCGCGTGTTTGATCTTAAAAAATTCATGTGTTTTATGTGTTGTTTGAATATGTATGTTGTTGGGTTTTATGCCCTAAAACTCGTGGATAGTAAATGTAAACATTAATAAAATAATATTTCATGTATTATTCATTATTGTTTGTATTGTATCTTGCCTAAATAACCCTAATCCAATAAACTGAACATCCTAGGCTGTTAGTATGAGACTTGAACTAGTATGTGGGGACATATGGGGATCGTTGTTCAACTTACAGCCTAAAGGGGCTATAGTATAGGGATAAGGCTGGGTACCTTATCCTGTTGACACTATGGATACGGCCCGCTTTGTATTATGATACAAACGCAATGATCTAACTCGTTCGTGTAGATGACATGCGAGTGGGGGTATCCTGTGCAATGAGTTTGCATAAGACCGGACTGCGAAATAATTAACCACTAGCTGTAACACTGTTGACTAGATAGGTTTCTATTTCACTAGGATGACGTAGGCAACTTAGTCTCAATCCTGAGTGGATTATGGACTCCTGTTCACGAGAGATTGTCCTTTGATTTGTATGGGTGAGAGTGGCCTTCACGCCGACTCAATAAGCCTATCATTTTGGGGACAAGACCGAGTGAGGAGCTCGGATCATAATCACACAAGATGGAATTCACTCCTTCCCGATATTAGGGTAAGTAGATGTGTGTTCTCTTAAGTGGTGTCTCTGGGACTTGAACAAAGGGTCCTGCCCTCTCTATGGCACGAGAGAGACTTTTGTTTGTTGGTTGGACCTCAAACAGGTTGTTCATTAGAGGAGCACTGAGACTTAAGGATGTAGAACCCAGGGGTAAAACGGTAATTTGGCCTAGCTGGGGTACGAATACATGTGAAGGACTGACTTGCTGTTATTGGTCAATATCCGTGGACACAGAAATATATCTGTAGTGAAAAGAGTGCAACTGTGGTTCTATAGTGGAGTGAACCACAGTTAACGAATATTGATTAATTTGGTTAATGAGTTTAGCCAATTAATCTCATATCGTTGGAGCTTTTGATCTATAGGTCCATTAGGTCCCACCGGTAGCTCATTTAGGGCGTTGAGGTAAATTTCTAAGGGAGAATTGAATATTCGAAAGGGTTCGAATATTAAGTTTAAAATGTGAATTGGATTCATATTAAAACTATAGGTCATAATTAATGTGCATTAGATTAATACTATAGTTGGTTTGAGAGAAATATAATTAAATATTTGATATTGAATTATAGTATTAGTCAATTGGTGAATTAATTAATTATTTGTTTTAATTTAATTTAATTAAATTTGATCTAATTGAATTACATTAAAACTATAGGTTATGTGGGAAAATTTATATAAATATGATTTACATAAATTATATTAAATTAATTGGTTAATTTAACTATTTAATTAATTATTAATTTTTGGAATTATTAATTACTTAATTGTTAATAAGTTTGTTTAACTGATTAAACATGGTCTTCCCACTAACCACCTATCACATGATTGGAGGAGTTGTTTTAGGAAAGGGGTTTATTCATCCGTTGAGCTTTTTACTCTCATTCAATCGATTATTCTCTGGGATCTCTCTCACTCTCGTTGGACTCTAAGTCACTTTACAGAGAAAGTTTCTTGTTTTTCCCTTAGTGCCTTTTTGCTCCCACAAGTAACATATGCTAGATCTTAAGTGAGAATACCGGTGTATTCTTTTGGTAGTGTTCGTGGTGAATTTTCAAGCAAGAAGGTGATCTTGTGCTGCTGGTTTTTGTGGATCAAAGCGAGAAAAATGTGGTTTTTCAGTCAAGACTTCAACGTAAGTAAGTGCCATTTTTCCCTTGATCATTAGGATCATCTTTAGATTAGATCTAGAGATTTATATTATCAAAATTAGCATGTTTTATAGCCCTGTACAGCATGTTTTAATTAGATTGTTGCTGAATTTTTGCCTTCGTATTAGTATTCGAATCATAAATTTAATTGGGTTTTGGATCTCTGAATGTTTCCGCTGCGTACGGGATTTTAACCCTACATATGCGTTTACGAAAAATTGTTGAAAAGCGTGAAGTTTATAATTGATTCTTGCAATTGTTGATGTTTTGAATATGCTTGAGTTGGTGGTCTCTTAAAATTCCATTATATGTATGAGTTTAAATAATTTATAAGTTTTCTTAAATCTCGAAAGTGTACATGAAATTGATGTACTTAAAGAGATGCCTACATAGGACTTAAAGACATGAAATTGATGTACCTAAGTCGAGGTTCGTGAAATTGACCGCCTCCGTAGGAGACACATGAAATTGATGTGTCTAGGATATGTGATAGCGCAATTTATTGAGTTATATTTTGTATCATTTTAGCGTTAGTCTTGGGTATTATTTGGCCAATTTTATGTCTATTTGGTTTGATTTGTAGGAATCAAACATTTCGATGGAAATTGATGCTTTTGGAGATTTTCGATGATTATGGAGAAAAAGAATTAAATTCGAGTGAAGAAAGGGATCGAGGAAGTAAGGTTCAAGGCTTACCTTCAGTAGGGTAACGTTGAGACGCTATCTTTGGAGCGTCTCAACGCTGCTCCATAAGTCAGGAGGCACGAATAGGAGGCAGCGTCGAGACGCTACCTCCACAGCGTCTCGACGCTGCGGCATTTTCCGGAATAATTAGGGCACCCATTGACACCGCGTCGCGACGCTGTGTCCTTAGCATCGCGACGCTGTCGCGCAAATTGGCCAGTATAAATTCTTTGCGATGCTGCTGATTTGGAGAAGCGGTTTTGGAGAGAAAAATTACGATTTTGAGAGCATAAAACGACCAGAACAGAGAAGAAACAGAGGGAGTGACGGGAACGCACGGGAATCACGGCTAGCGAGTTTAATCTTTCTCCATTGTTTCTTGTACTGATTTTTAGCATGTATTGGACTGATTTCGCTTGTATTTTAGAGACCATGTGTAGCTAAATTTCGTTTCTTAGGGGCTTGATGTAGCCATTAGTTTGTATGGATTAATTTAGGGATTTTTTAGGACGTTTCGTAACGCGTTTCATTTATGCAATTTGAATGCTTAATGCGTATAATCTCTTGATCACGGATTGTATGATTCTTGTTTCTGAACTAATTGCTCGGGAGAGGGTAGTTTAGATTAGACCATCAATTGCATGACTTAGGTGATTCTACAATCGGGAGATTTGGGATTGCTTGAGAAACCGTTTTAAGGATTGATCATTAATGCTTATGCTTGTTGTAGAAATTAGATAGGGATATCAATTTCTTAATTTGAATAAAGAATTAATTGTACTCGGGAGAGGCTTTTAATAATCAATAGTCCTTGGTCTATGAAATTGTTACGTGTTCGTTCCTAATTATTCTTTGTATTAATTCATGCATCTAATAGGTGAAATCAATTCCCTAAGGCTTTTCTCCATTGAGTTTCCACACTTTTTATTGCTTTGAGTAGTTTTCCATTGATTTGCATATTTCTCGATATTTTTCTCTAAATAAAATTGGGCGAATATACCTTGAGTAATTAGGGGAACTAGAAAACCAATCCAGAGGACGACATTCGATTTTCAATCACTATATTATAACTTGGGCCCGTACACTTGCGGTTAGCAATTTGCGTATCAAGTTTTTGGCGCCGTTGCTGGGGATTGGCAATTATTTAGTTCGCTTAATATTTTGGGAAATTTGCTCGGTCTTACTTTAGAGTGTATTTTATTGTGTTTTTCTTATTTTTCCTTTTGTTCTTTATTTTTGTTGTTTTTGTTTTATTTTTCGTTTTTGTTTTGTTTTATTTTAGGCTTTGATTTTGTATGAGAAAAGATAAGGACGCTCTGTTAGTGCCCTTTGATTTTGAAATTGAAAAGACTTGCAAAAAGAACAGGAAGGAGAAAAGGGAAAGACTTGCATCAATGGCCAATCCAAATCCACAAGATGAGCAGAAATCGATATGGGACTATTTCCAGCCTACGTTTCCTGATCAACAATCTGGAATAGTCTACGCGCCGATTAATGCAAATAATTTCGAGCTCAAAACTGGCCTCATCCAGATGGCTAGAGATAGCGCATTCAGAGGATTTCCCTCTGAGGATCCTAACTCCCATTTAAAATCTTTTCTTGATATCTGTGGAACTGTGAAGTTAAATGGCGTTACTGAAGATGCCATACGCTTACGATTGTTTCCCTTTTCTTTGCAGGACAAAGCTAGGGACTGGCTCCAATCACTTCCACCTGGGAGTATTACTACGTGGGACGCGTTGGTTCAGGCTTTTCTTGCCAAATATTTCCCACCTGCAAAGACAGTCAAGCTTAGGACTGAGATTGGGACATTCCAGCAGCTAGGCGATGAACAATTATTTGAGGCTTGGGAGCGCTATAAGGAGTTACTGAGGAAGTGCCCTCAGCATGGATACCCTGATTGGCTTCAGATCCAGTTGTTTTACAATGGTCTAAATCCAAATACTAAAACCATTGTTGATGCAGCTGCAGGTGGGACTTTGTTGTCCAAGACCGTAGAGAACTCACGTACATTACTGGAGGATATGGCCACAAACAGCTACCAGTGGCCAACTGAGCGGTCTGCACCTAAGAAGATTGCAACTGGGATCTATGAGATTGACAATGTAAGTTCTCTTCAAGCCCAGATGACCTCCCTTGCTAATGTTTTCTTGAAATTTTCAGGTACAGGGAGTGCACAATCTATTGAGTCAGCTACTCTTGCATCTCAGTCTCAAGAGGAGACCACTACAGAACAGGTTCATTATGTTGATAGAAATTCTAACTATAGGGGACACCATAATTCTGCACCCACACACTACCACCCTAATGTTAGAAATCATGAAAATTTCTCATATGCTAACAATAAGAATATCTTGAACCCTCCTGGTTATACATCTCAAAAGGCTGAAAATAAACCTTCACTTGAAGATACAATTCGAGCTTTTATTACAGAGTCCAGCAATAGAACTAACAAGTTGGAGGAAGCTGTGATAGCAATAAATACCACCGTGACAGGCCACAGTGCAGCAATTAATAACATAGAAACTCAGTTGGGGCAATTGGTGAATGCTGTAAACACTATGCATAAAGGTAAAGCCACACTGAGCCAGAGAAAACCCAAATGGAGTATTGCAAGGCCATCACAGTGCATCAAATGGAGGAAGTTCAAGTAGCTGAAGCACAGGATATTCATGAGCCTGAAGTCACTAAGGAAGAAGTTGAAGAGGGTTCATCCTCAAACGAAGCTGAAAAGCTTACTTTTGACCCTCTTATACCTTCTCTTACTGTTCTGGTTCCAAAGCCTAAGAAAAAGAAGAAAAAGAATTACTCAACTCAATTTAAGAAGTTTCTTGATATCTTTATGAGTTTAAATATTAATTTACCGTTTGCAGAGGCTTTGGAACAGATGCCCAGATATGTAAAATTCATGAAGGAATGGCTTTCGAGGAAAAAGAAGGAAAAGAAAGTGGAGACAATATTCCTCACCTCTACATGCAGTGCCCGACTTCAAAAGAGTGTACCTGTCAAACTTGCTGATCCAGGGAGTTTTTCTTTTCCCTGCAACTTTGGTACTCATTCTTTTCGTGTCTTATGTGATTTAGGCGCTAGTATTAACATAATTCCTTTATCCTTATGTAAAAAGTTGAACATAGGAGAGATTAAACATACTGCACTGAAACTCCAGTTAGCTGACCAATCTGTAGTTAGTCCATACGGAGTAGTAGAGAATGTTTTAATCCAAGTAGGGAAATTTTTTCTGCCTGTTGACTTCTTTGTGATGGATGTAAAGGAAAATCCTTTAGTGCCTGTTATTTTAGGGAGACCATTCCTCGCAACTGGGCGAGTTATTATTGACATCGAGCGTAGGGAGCTGACTGTGCGAGTCTTACATGAAAAAGAAATTTTCAAAGCAGCCGGAACCTCTACAGATCATGATGAGGTAATGATGGTCGGTTACAGAAAAGGTGCAAGCAAGAGCACCTCTGGTGGATCCGGTGACAATAGACCTCCTTGAAGCATACACGGTCAACACGTCGAGCTAAAGACGTTAAACAAGCGCTTTTGGGAGGCAACCCAATTGTTTTTTTATTTTTTATTTTTTTATTTTTTTATTTTATTTTATTCCTTTAGATTCAATTTATTTCTTTTATATTATATTTTCTTACTATTTCTTTCTTGTTCATGTAGGTAACGATGTATATTTATTGAAGAAAGAAAGAAAGAAAGAAGAAAAAAGAAAGAAAAGAAGAAAAAAAAAGAAAAAAAATGCGTGTTTTGGGCTAGAAAGGCGACAGCATCGCGACGCTTTGGCCCTAAGCGTCGCGACGCTGGCGCGATTCTGGAACTAAAAATTCCAGAATCGCAGATCAGTGGGATTTTAAGCCTTTCAAACCCTAGCCGTCGTTCCTCTTGCTCCTTGTTGTTCTCCTTCGTTCTTCATCATTATTCCTCAAATTTCTTACTTAATCTCATCGGATTTCATTTTCTTCCTCTCTTTTTTTTAGTTTGGCAGTCGTTTTCAGCCGTGGGTCTCGTGTTTTGGTCAGTCTTTCGGCAGTTTCTACTCATTTTCGGCCGTGTATCAGCGTTTTAAGCCCGTGGGTCTCGTTGTTTCAGCGTTTTTCACCGTGGGTGTTGTTCTCTTGGACCGATTTCGCCGCGTATGCTCGTTGGTTGCGGTGTTCTTCGATTTTCCGGTGGTTGTTGCTTGTTTTCGGTCGTACATCAGTCGACCCCACCGTGATTCAGTCGATTTCAGCCGAGTTTGGCCATGTGTTGGTTGCTTTTGGTGTCATCCTTCTTCTTTCAGTATAAATTTCTACTTAAGCTTCAATTTCACTTGGTTAGGAAGTTCAATCCACTAATTTGGGCTGTTTATTGCTTTCTCGTTGCTGTGTGGTGTGTTGAGCTGAATATTGAGGTCGTTTTGCTGCTGTTTTTGGGTGTTTTAGCAAGAATAGGTTGTTGGTTATCCTTTGTGCATCATTGGGTGAGCTCTTGGTGAGATTTTGTGGGCGTTTATACACTGTTTAGAGTTATTTGGCTGATTTGCTGCTGTTTTTGAGCTATTTTGCTGCTGTTTTTACATTATATCTATGGCGGATGGGTTGTTTTCTGGTGTAGTTTGGTTGTTGGACTATTTTTCTAAGGCGGATGGGCTATTTTCTGTAGTTGGTGGTTGTGTTTTGTGGCTTGGGACTGTTTTAAGCAATACCTCCTTTCCTAGATCTCTTGTACCCTTCCATCAGTCACCATGAGCAAAAGATCTAGGAGAAACACTGCCGTTTCCTCCTCCTCCGCCCCTTTTGACCCTAATAGATTCATCGATAGAGACACAAAACAACGATATGAGGCCTATGTAGAGGGTAGGAACTTTATCCCTGAGAGAGGCTTTAGCCCCGACCCTGAGGTGCAACCAAATTTAGTGAATAATATTGTTGAGCGGGGTTGGGGCCACTTCGTTCGTCAGCCTGAGCCTGGGGTAGCACCAGTGGTGAGGGAGTTTTACGCCAATATGGAAGAAACATCTTCTTCATCGTTTGTTCGGGGACACTTTGTCCCTTTCGACTCCCAAACCATCAACAGATTCTATAGACTACCCGACATTGAGAGGGACGGCTACTACACATACCTTAGTGGCCAGTTAGACGTCAATCAGGTCATACAGACGGTATGTAGGCCAGGGGCTGAGTGGATTCTGAATGGAGGGGAGGTTGTGAGATTTAAGACCACTGACTTGTTCGTAGATTACAGGGCTTGGCATACTTTTCTATGTGCCAAGTTGATGCCTGTGGCGCATCTCAGCGACGTTACGAAGAGTCGCGCCATCCTCTTATTCGCCATCGCCACAGGCCGCTAGGTGAATGTCGGTCAGGTCATTCATGAGTCCATGCGCCACATCCACCGGCGTCACACGACAGTGGGGCTCGGGCATCCATCATTGATTACTGCCCTTTGTCGAGCCGCTGGTGTCGTATGGGAGCCCAGGAGGAGTTGGTCCACCCCGGCGCGATTATCGACAAGAACTTCATTAGCCGATACCGTGGGCCTGGACCACCGGGTGCACCGTCCGCTCTTCCCATTCCTCAGCCGCCAGAGCAGACCGAGCAGCCATCAGGAGCAGGAGGTTCCACCTCCCACCGTCGAGGAGCAGTTGCAGCAGCTACGCATGGAGTTCCAGAGTCACCGGCTGGAGTTCCAGAGTCACCAGCTTGAGTTCCAGAGTTACCAGCGTGATTGCCAGAGAGAGCGGCGCAGGGATCGACGCATTTCCTCTACACCACGAGCATGCATGCACACTCTTATTAGTGTCAGGTGGCTTCTAGTACGGGTCAGCCTTTGCCGCCACCTTTACCACCGTACGAGTCACCTGAGGACGAGGACGAGTGATGCCCTGCCGCCTTCCTTTTGTACACGGTTGTTTCTTTCCCCCTCATTATTATTTTTCATTGTATTTGTTCTCATATTTGTCTGTATCTCTTATCTATTTTACATTGAGGACAATGTAATTTTTAAGTTTGGGGGTGGAGAGTATTTATTTTTGGTATGTAATTAATTATTATATTTTCTTTGACCATATATGGGTTATCTGGTTTATTATTGTGATTATCTTGATTTTATCATTTTGGATCAAAAAAATTTTAGTTTCATTGAGATCTGGGCTGAATGTGATTTCTGTCTGAGTTGTTTTTCTTTGAGGGTGTTGTTATGATTATGACAGCCGATGAGGATACCTAATTTCAGAAAGCAGGTAAGTTATTCTGTGCAATAATAATTAAAGACAGGATTCAAGATAGTTTAATTTTATTTCATGAGTCTTTTGCACCACTTGAGCACGTAGTCTCCTGTCTTAGTTTGGCGAGCTTAGAATAGGGTTATGTGATCTAGACCTTGTTGTCACCTTGAAAGGTTTAGGGACTGGTTTGATGGTTAATCTGCATGATAGTTAGTAATGTTACACTTAGGAGAAAATTATGTCATATCTTGCATATTAAAAAAAAATGAAAGGAAAGAAAAAAAAAGAATGGTGAGCTGAATAAATGTAATTGAATTAAGGTCAAAAAGAGCTACCCATGTTGTGATCAATTAGGCCAACCAGATAAAACTCAGGTTAAGGGTCCCTGCAATAGCTGTGTGAAAGCTAGTGACCACCATTATTGATAATTGTTGAAAAAGCTCAAAGTTTGGGGGTTGTGTACCCCATTTAGGCACCCTAGTGGCATATTACCATCTTGAGTGTGGAGAGGCTTGATGATTGGAAACTAGGACCAGAGTAGGGGGAAAACGAGCGAAGGGTTGCATAAAACTGTTTCGAGCTTAAAGGATTCAGATAGGGAGGACTAGACACACACACACGTGAGAGAGGAATGAAATAAATGAGGCTTATCTTGATGAATGTGTTTGATCATTAATGTGTCAATGTGATTTATCTGTGATTTGAAATTCTTGAGGCAGGAGTCATTAGCAACATTCCCTCAATTATTTTTATTGACAGACTATGTTGATTCTTACTTTGCTCGGGACTAACAAATGCTTAAGTTTGGGGGTATTTGATAGCGCAATTTATTGAGTTATATTTTGTATCATTTTAGCGTTAGTCTTGGGTATTATTTGGCCAAGTTTATGTCTATTTGGTTTGATTTGTAGGAATCAAACATTTCGATGGAAATTGATGCTTTTGGAGATTTTCGATGATTATAGAGAAAAAGAATTAAATTCGAGTGAAGAAAGGAATCGAGGAAGTAAGGTTCAAGGCTTACCTTCAGTAGGGTAGCGTAAGCGTCTCAACGCTGCTCCATAAGTCAGGAGGCGCGAATAGGAGGCAGCGTCGAGACGCTACCTCCACAGCGTCTCGACGCTGTGGCATTTTCCGGAATAATTAGGGCACCCATTGACACAGCGTCGCGACGCTGTCACGCAGATTGACCAGTATAAATTCTTTGCGATGCTGCTGATTTGGAGGAGCGGTTTTGGAGAGAAAAATTACGATTTTGAGAGCAGAAAACGACCAGAACAGAGAAGAAACAGAGGGAGCTTGATTTTGGGAGCTTGGATCGGGAGGATCGTGACGGGAACGCACGGGAATCACGGCTAGCGAGTTTAATCTTTCTCCATTGTTTCTTGTACTGATTTTTAGCATGTATTGGACTGATTTCGCTTGTATTTTAGAGACCATGTGTAGCTAAATTTCGTGTCTTAGGGGCTTGATGTAGCCATTAGTTTGTATGGATTAATTTAGGGATTTTTTAGGACGTTTCGTAACGCATTTCATTTATGCAATTTGAATGCTTAATGCGTATAATCTCTTGATCACGGATTGTATGATTCTTATTTCTGAACTAATTGCTCGGGAGAGGGTAGTTTAGATTAGACCATCAATTGCATGACTTAGGTGATTCTACAATCGGGAGATTTGGGATTGCTTGAGAAACCGTTTTAAGGATTCATCATTAATGCTTATGCTTGTTGTAGAAATTAGATAGGGATATCAATTTCTTAATTTGAATAAAGAATTAATTGTACTCAGGAGAGGCTTTTAATAATCAATAATCCTTGGTCTATGAAATTGTTACGTGTTCGTTCCTAATTATTCTTTGTATTAATTCATGCATCTAATAGGTGAAATCAATTCCCTAAGGCTTTTCTCCATTGAGTTTCCACACTTTTTATTGCTTCGATATTTTTGTCTAAATAAAATTGGGTGAATATACCTTGAGTAATTAGGGGAACTAGAAAATCAATCCAGAGGACGACATTTGATTTTCAATCACTATATTATAACTTGGGCCCGTACACTTGCGGTTAGCAATTTGCGTATCAATATGCATGAAATTGATGTATATCCTCTGTAATTAATAAGTTTAAAATAAAGTTTAGAGCCACCAAAAAGTTATTTGTTATTGGTTTTTAAAATGTGTTTAAGCGTGACCCAATCTCAACAGTAGGGTCACTTACTGAGTATTTTAAATACTAATTCTTTTCAAAAAAAAAAAAAAAATTCTGGTAAAGGCAAGGGCAGGTGAAAGGCGATTGATGAGAATGTGTTAGGCAGCCATGAGAGGACCTGAATTTCATATTTTATTTTTCTTCCACTTTAAAAACTCTGTTTTACTTTTTTTTATTTGTAAATTTGTTTGAGAAATTTTCTAGAGGTCAGATACATTTATATTTTAGAAATTATTTAAGAATATTTAAAACTTTTAAAATTGAGATCTCAAATAAAAGTTTTGTTTTGAGTTTTTTTTTTTTATACTCAAATTAGTATTTATGTTTTAAAATGTTTTTATTTAAAAAGGCCTCCAAAGCATGCATTGTCGTAATGGTCCCGAAAAGACTATTTAAGAAGTCGGGTCGTTACAAAGCATTTCTTTTGTCCACTTATTGAATTCTAATTAATTTAATGATGATTGATTAATCCTAATAATTAGGTGAATTTAGAAAACTTTTTAATCCCAGCAATTTTTAAGGTCATGTTTTAATAACCATTTTTTAAAATTAAGCTTATAAACCATACTTCTACAAATAAGTTTTTTTTTTTTCCCTCTACCTTTTTCTATTTTTTTTTTTTTTAAAATAAAGTTTTAAGAATTAAAAAAGTAAATTTCAAAAACTTGTTTTTGTTTTTGACATTTGGCTAGAAATGCAAATGAATTCTTAACCAAGATAAAAACTGCCAACAAGAGCTTAGCTCAACTAGCATAACCTTGTACTGATAACCATAAGGTATGTGGTTCGAATCTTCCTCCCCACATAATTGTAAAAAAAAAACCAAGATAAAAAGCTATCCAAAGGAAATTGGGAGAAAACGAGCATAGTTTTCAAAAACCAAAATGTGGGACCTAAAATTTAAATTTTCTTAAAATGATCCGTTTGATAAAAATGTTTTTAATTGAAATAATTATGCATTTGGTTACGTTTTGTTTTAATGTTATTGCATTGCATGCAAAAGTAACAAATACTTTTGTAATTTAACCTAGATAAAATTAGAAAATGTAAAATAAGAGGCTAGTATTTGTTGGATTTTGGTGTAAATATGTGAAACTGGTGTGGTTTGTTTATCAAAAAGTTTCAAACTGATTACTTAAATCATGAATTTAATGTCCCAAAATTACATT
The DNA here is from genome assembly GCA_017139565.1 of Luffa aegyptiaca. NCBI lineage: Eukaryota > Viridiplantae > Streptophyta > Magnoliopsida > Cucurbitales > Cucurbitaceae > Luffa > Luffa aegyptiaca. The sequence goes on from CM029404.1 coordinate 27,427,390, forward strand.
TAAATAGTTTATAGAAATGATCTATCTCATGACTCAATCTAAGGATCTAGACCTAAAACTGTTGGGAATGACTAGCATATTTTACTTGGTAAAAGTGGTTAAAGTTTGTACTTAGTCCTCTCCCCACACGCGAGTGATAGCGAGCAGAAATGTCGCTATTTTAGTCCCAATTTATTAGGTTTTTTTGTGCTTTAATTGAAAATATTTGATGTATTTTGTTAATTGGTCTTTAGGAGCAAAATATGGATTTTGGTGATAAAAGTGCCCAAAATGAAGCCATTCAAGCCCAATTTCCATGCTTGGGTCAAGGGGAATCAAAAGAGATCAGCTATGAAGGAAAAGGTCCAAAAAGAAATGTGGAGAGACCCAAATTGAAGCCCAAATCCGTAGCTGAAAGATCTGGAAAACGCCTAGCGTCGAGACGCTGTAAGGACAGCGTCGCGACGCTGTCCATTTCTTGGCCGGCAAGTCGATGACGTCACAGCGTCGCGACGCTGAGCCGTACGAGCCTATATAAGGCGCCCCTTGGTGCCTCATTTTACCATCAATCATCATATTCTTCCATTCCTTTCTTGCTTTCTTGGCTCCTTTGGGAGCCTCTCTCAAGGCTTCCAAGCCTTTTTGAGAGTTTCTTTAGTGGGAAACTTTTGGGGAATTTTGGGGAGCATTCTAGGAGGCTCAAGGAGTGTTCGGAGGGACTCCAAGCGTCAGCGAGGGGGTCTTCAACGGTCAGTTCCTTCCCTTTTGTTATGCTCTTAATTATGCTTTCCATTGTAATTATTGTGAATATTTTAGCTATGTATAGCTAAACCCCAATTTGGGGTCTTGAAATGAAATTATAGTTTAAATGTTGTTATAATTGCCTATCTCTAGCCCTTTTGTCCTAATTATTTGTATGGATGTGCTTAATGCTTTGTGCAATCTGGCCAATTGTGTATTGATCTGATTCTTAATGGAAACTCGACGGAGAGAAGTTAGGATAGATCATAATCCATGCAACTAGTTTAATTGTCCGTCGTGACAACGGGATTAGTTGATTAAACTTAGATTCCTAAAATGAATTAGAGCGTAATAATTAATGATTTTTAATGGCGCTAAGGACACTTAGGTTGTTAAAGTGAATTAATTACAATTAGGGGAGACTGATAGGAGAACCTATGTTATTAACGGAGATTCTAGGAGTATAATTAGTTGGGCAATGAGATAGGACAATTGTAGCAATTGTTTAGCTAATAATTGATTTTCAAGACCCTTCTTCCCATTAGAAAACTCTTTCTCCGTATTTTATTCTTCTCGATTGATCAAATTTTCTCTTCAATTGTTTTGATTTTTAATTTTCTTTGATTGCATGATCTGGTCCCTAAATATTATTTATCCCAAGTATTTTTAGTGCTCTAGGAATCTTTGCTTGCTTAAATTTCGCTTCGCCTCCCTGTGGATTCGATACTCGGTATACCTACCGTTTTATATTACTTGTGACGACCCGTGCGCTTGCGGTCTGAAAGTCATAAAACGAAAAATAGTAGTCGTCGTCCGAACAGCGAGCGCCGTCGACGTCGATCAGACGGGTGGGTTCAGGAAACCGCGCTCGCGCGTAATAAAGAGATGAGTTTTATCTTTTTTCCAAAATATTTTATTTTATTTTTTATATTTTCCTACAGTCAACGTGTCACGGGTATTGCTCAGTCCACGTATCACAGTTTGATTCAGCGGTTCATCGTCTCATCGGTCCTGTTTGTCCACGCTGAAGCCGTCCAACCGTCAGTTCCGCGCACGTTCTTTGACCGTAAGTTCTACGTCGTTACTGACCATTCCTTCCGCTCGTTGACCATCAAAACCGCCTGTGTGGACTGCTCCCATGGTGACACGTGGCAGCTACTTACCTCTTTTTGTGGAAATCTGTTTTTCGATTGGCCTATTTAAGTACGTTCTGAGCAGAGTTGAAGATCACAACTTTTCATTTGATCTTCCTTCACTTCCTTGATTCCAATCCTTCTCTCTCGAGTGCACGAACGAGGAGGGTGTTGTGTTAACCTTGGGGAGCAACCGGCGTAAACGATTTAGCACCGTGGTCGTGTCGAAATTTCTTTCAAGGCAGTGGTTCTATCCACGACACAACAATTGTTTTTCTAAATTTCTTCTCATAAGTTGAAAGCAATTTGAAGATGTTCATCAAATCCGGGAAGGTGCTTCCAGATCTATTCAAGCTAGAACCTCTGGATGGTTCTAACTACCGTCGCTGGTCTCAAAAGCTGCTCATCTTCTTCGAACAACTGGAGGTCAACTACATTCTGACCACCGATTATGTGGAGAAATCAGCAGCACCCGCCACTGGTCTGGAAAAATCCAAGGAGGTCCAGCCTGATCCACACAGTTCTAAGGAGGTTTAAATAGTTTCTCAAAAATTAAAGGGCGGTCATGACACCGATCTAGAAAAATTCGAGAAAGACAATAAGACGGTTCGTTGTCATCTTCTCAACCACATGAATGACTTGTTGTTCGACTTGTTCGTTGTTCACAAGTCATTTAAGGTAATCTAGGACACTATGGAGTCTAGATATGGCGGCGATGATGCAGGCAGGAAAAAGTACGTGGTCTGCAAGTGGTTGCAGTTCCAAATGGTGGATGACAAACCAGTGATGGATCAAGTTCGCGAGTACGAGAATCTGGTGGCAAACATTCTGACAGAGGGTATGAAGATGTGCGAGATTCTCCAGGCGAATGTCTTGCTCGAAAAATTTTCTTCTTCATGGAGCAACTACCGCAACCATTTAAAGCACAAGAAGAAGGACCTGACGTTATAAGAGTTGATCAACCACATGAGAACTGAAGAAGCCAATAGGCAAAAGGATAAGTTGCATCCCCAGTCTTTAAATTCAGTCAATGCTAACTTGGTTCAATCCTTTGCTGCATCAAAAGACAGGTTTAAAAATAAAAACAAAGACAAATCCTCACGGAAAAAGAACCAGCAATTCAAGTCTTATAGCGAGAAAATAGAGAAGGAGAAGTCCAAGTTGATATGTTATGTTTTCAGAAAACCAGGACACAAATCCTATCAGTGCAACCAGAGGAAAGGAAAACCAGATCAGAAGCCTGTTGGTGCACAAGCCAACGTGGTTGAAACAGACGACATCATCGCTGCATGGTGGTGGAGGCAAACTTGGTGGAAAATAAATCAGACTGGATTCTTGAGTCTGGGGCCTCGAGACACTTCTGCTCAAATCGAAGCCTGTTCCACGAGTTCCAGGACACTGTTGATGGCGAATGCGTATACATGGGGAACTCAGCCACGGCTGGAGTACTTGGAAAAGGGAAGGTTCTCTTAAAACTTACTTCTAAAAAAACTTTATCTTTGAATGATGTGTTGTATGTCCCTTCATTGCGTAGGAATCTGGTGTCTGGAAGTCTGTTGAACAGGGCAGGACTTAGAATTGTGTTTGAAGCTGACAAGGTCGTCATCACTAAAATGTTGGGTTTTATGCCCTAAAACTCGTAGATAGTAAATGTAACATTTTACCGAACATTAATAAAATAGTTTATTTTGTTTGTATTTAGTAGATCTTGTCTTATTAACCCTAATCCAATAAACTAAACATCATAAGTTGATAGTATGAGGCTTGAACTAGTATGTAGGGACATACGGGGATCAATGTTCAAGATTCAGCCTAAAGGGTCTATAGTATAGGGATAAGGCTGGGTACCTTATCTTGGTGACACTATGGATACAGTCCGCTTTGTATTATGATACAAACGCAATGATCCAACGCGTTCATGTAGTTGACATGCGAGTGGGGGTATCCTATGCAATGAGTTTGCATAAGACCGGACCGCGAAATAGTAACCACTAGATGTAACGTCGTTTACTAGTTTAGGTTTCTATTTCAATAGGATGACCTAGGTAACTCAATCTCAATCCTGAGTCTGTTATGAACCCCTTTTAGGAGGGATTGTCCTTAGATTTGTATGGGTGAGAGTGGCCAGTTCGCCGACTCAATAATCCTACCATTTCAGGGGCAAGACCGAATGGGGGCTGGGAACATAACAGTACAAGATGGAATTCACTCCTTCCCTTATTGGGATAAGTAGATGTGTGTTCCCTTAAGGGCTGATTCCGGGGCTTGAACAAAGGCACGCCGTCCTCTCCTGGCCCAAGAGGAACTCCTGTTTAGTGGTTGGACCCTAAACAACTTGTTCATTAGAGGAATCAGTGGTACTTAAGGAACCAGAGGTAACCCAGGGGTAAAACGGTAATTTGACCCAGCTGGTGTTACGAACACACGTGAAGGATTGACTTACTGCATTGGTCGATATCCGTGGACACAGAAATATTCTACAGTGAGAAGAGTGCAGCTGTGGGTCTTTAGTGGAGTGACCCACAGTTAACGAATGTTGACTAACTTGGTTAATGAGTTTGGCCAATTAGTCTCGTATCGTTGGAGCTTCTGATCTGTAGGTCCATTAGGTCCCACTGGTAGCTCGTAAAGAGACTTGAGGCAATTAAGTATAAATTATAAATTGAAAGTGTTCAATTTATTTGGGGAATTGTATAATGTATATTGATGCATTATAATATAAAGTTTATGAAACTTTATAATATAATTTTTGAATTAATTTCAAAAATTAATTCTTGAGAGAAAATATTTGAAAGAGTTCAAATAAATTTAATATGAATTGGATTCATATTAATTTTAATAAAATTCCTAAGATTAAATATATGATATTTAATTGGGTAATTAATTAATTATGGAATTAATTAATTATTTATTAAAATTAGAGACCTTTTCCTATTAGGAAATAAAATATTTGAAAGAGTTCAAATAAATTTAATATGAATTGGATTCATATTAATTTTAATTTTAATAAAATCCCTAAGATTAAATATATGATATTTAATTGGGAAACTAATTAATTATGGAATTAATTAATTATTTATTAAAATTAGAGACTTTTTCCTAATTAGGAAAAAGGTCTTGGCCTTTACTATATATAGGACCCCTAGGGTGGGGTGAAAGACATCCCATTCATTCTCCTACTCTCAGAGAATTCCCCTCAAGGCTTCCTCTAGACTCCCATCAGTCTCCTGCCTTTAGAAGTCTCAGAGTCATACTGGTATAGACATAGTGGTGGTGTTCGCACTAGTTCGTGATTAATTCACAAGCAGTTGGTGAATTTAATCTGAGTCGTCAACGAGAGTAAGTAATTTGTTACTTTATAAATTAGATTTAGATCTAATATTTTTGTATGCTTAGCCTTAATATATATTTAGAATAGTTCTAATATTATTGCCAATGTATTGGTATTTTAGATTAAACAAAATTAATTACGAATCGGTCCCAATCACGCTTCCGCTTTACGGAATTACGGAATTCCAATCCTTCAGTTACGACGTCGAGAGAGACTTATATTTGTCGGTCCTCTCTCGACGCCTTGCTCCCTAGCGTCGAGAGAAACTACCCCTTTCTTGATGTCGTGCTCTCTAGCATCGAGAGAGACTGTCCATATCTCAACGCCTTGCTCTCTAGCGATGAGAGAGGCATTATCTGTCGACGCTGTCACTAACGACGTCGGCAGAAATTTTAAGATTTTTTTTTCAACGCCATGGTTTTGGTGTCGGCATATAACACTTCTCTTGTTGCCTTTTTAGACGTCAAGAGAAAGTTTGTCGGAAAAAAAAAAAAAGAAAAAAAAAACTTCATTCTTGTAGTGTTATTTTTTCGGTGCATTCTAGATCTGAAACAAACCCAGATTTGTTTCGTTCCAAATATGAATCAAAGGGCTTCTCCTTCGATTCGGTTTGAAACGAGGGGAAACCCCCTTCGTTTTTTTTAATAGATGGGAAAGAAGGGAGAAAGGAGAAGGGGAAAGGGAAGAAGAAAGGAAGGAGAAGGGAGAAGAAGATCCACTTCCCTCCTCCCTTTCTATTCTGTAAAAGAAAAAAAAGAAGAAGAAGAAAAGAGAAAGAGAAAAAGGTAGAGAAGAAAGAAGAGAAAAAATAGGAGAAAATATTTTTTCGACGATGGTGGTGGCAGCCGACAATAGTTGGTGGTCGGCAGCGGTGAAGATAGGTTGAAATGAGGGTTTAAAGGAAGAAGATGAGGAAAAGGAAAAAGAAAAATGAAAAATAAATATTAAAATATCTATTTAAATTATTAAAAAAATATTTTTTTAATATAAAAAATTTCACGTCAGCTTCAGTAAGCAATATTAATGGAAAAATGGATAGAGGGACTAAAATGAAACGAAATCCAAACATCAAAGACCAAAATGTCGAGTTTTTAAACTTAGGGAAAAAAATGAAGCCTAACTCAAACCTGAAGGACCAAAAGTGTATTTTTTCCTATATACTATTATAGTATTTGTTTTTTTTTTTATTAAATAGAAATAGAGTATTACCAACAAGAGCATAGCTCAACTGACATAAAGTACGTGCTTACGACCAAAGAGGTCATGAGTTCGAATCCCCTTACCCTCAAATGTTGTTGAACTTTAAAAAAAAATAAAATAGAGTATTTTGAAATTATGTTTAAATATCATTTTGGTAATTATACTTTCAACTTTGGTTCATTTTAATTCCTATACTTTCAAAAGATCCATTTTTATTCGTATATTTTCAACTTTTGTTGATTATTTTAGTCTCTATACTTTCAAAAAATTCATTTTTGGTTATTGTTTACAAATTCTAAACACAATCTACACCCAATGAAAAATTATAATACAAAGTTATGACTACATTTCAAGAAATTTATTGAGTGTAGTGTCTAAAATTGTGATCGAATAAATGAGATGGCAAAAGAAAATGATTGGAACAAAATAATCATTTTTCAAAGTACAAAGATCAAAATAAATGCTACCAAAGTACAGAGACCGAAATGAAAAAAAAAATTAAAAGTACATAACCTAAATAAACATTTTGAATGTAAAATGATCAAAATGAACAAAAACTAAAAATATTGGTCATGTTTTATAACCACTTGATTTTTTATTTTTTTTGTTTTTGAAAACTAAACTTAACACTACTTCCCCTTACGTTTTTTTATTTTGTTATCTATCTTCTTCTCGTGAGTCGTGTTTTTCAAAAACCAAATCAAGTTTTGAAAATTTGAAAGAGTAGTTTTCAAATCTTTGATTTTGTGTTTTGGAATTTTGTTAAGAATTCAATTGTATCCTTTAATAAAATATCAAAACAATTGCGAATGAATCGAGAGAAAACAAACCTAATTTTTAAAAACCAAGAATAAAAATTCAAATGATTAACGGAACCAAAAATAATATTTTGGAGAATGAGGTGGAGATTGAGATTAGGTACGTATCACATCTAAAGATGGAGTGGTTGACGCTATTACACCCCACACGTTTAAAGGGCGAATATTCAGGAAGAATCTTACCGTTCGACTAATTATTGCCTTACCTGATTGTTTGGTTCACACACGTGTAAGTTTCTTGTACAATTGTCAAAGTAGTGTGTTTCAATGAGCCAGCTCATTGAGTGTACATTTGGCTATAAAGGGAGAGAGCAATAATTGAATTGAGACGACTTTTCTCTTCTGTCTTTCTTTTGAGTTTTGACCAATCTATTATATGAATTATTTTGGAGAAATAATTGTTGCTTGAATGTGAAATAATTATGATTTTATGATTTTTATTAATATATGTTATTGTTGGTGTCGATGGTCGATTTTGGTCAGAGGAAACTCACCTGACCTTCACGTGCCACCAACGGTAAATTTGTAGATGAGGGGGAAGACGTGGCCTGCAAAAGAGAAAACCTGCACACCGGTGTGGTGCTAGCCACACCGCCTCCGATGCTTAAGTCAGAAAACGGAAGGGAGAGCTAGAGAGCAAGAGAAGAGAGTTGAGAATTGAGTTCGGGTCCCCTTCTTCAGTGGCGAAGAGGGGTATAAATACCTGCTCGTGCTCCTAGGGTTTTTAGGAATCCGGAGGCGTTTCGGGACAAACCAGGCGAAATCGGGGCGGCTAGAGGCATCGGGGACTGAGAGGAGGTGACCGAGCTCGGCCCGCACAAGCGGGCAGAATGGTCGGCCGAGGCCTTGGGCCGAGGCCGACCATATGGGTCGGGCCAAGTCGGCCCGGCCCTTTGGTCGGTTCTTCCTCGAGCTCGGTCTCCTAGCTCTATTTTCGCTCGGACGTCCTCGTCAGCTCCTTGTGCGTCGGGTGGTCCAAAATTGCCTATAACAGTTGGATTTTTTTTTTAAGAGGATTAAAATAGACTTTCAGAAGGTTTTGTAAAATTGATCTCTATGGGAAAAATTGATGGGTTGAATTGTATGGAACAAACTAAGTTTTGAAAGTATCAAAAAAAAAAAAAAAAAAACCAAGTTTTGAAGTATTTGGATAGAATTTTATAATGATTTGAAATGTTTCATCATGTTTATGCTAACTTCAAATAAGTCAAATTTTTATTCAAGAAATTTGAATTGAATTTAGGATTTGAGTAATTTTCGAGTCTCTTTTAAAAGTTTGAAAGTGATCAATTTTTTTTTTTTTTTTTTGACAATATGTAAGGAGAGAGATTCGAACCACAGACCTTATGGTTATCAATACAATTTTATGCCAGTTGAAGTTGGCATTCTCATATCTTTTTTGAAAGTTCATTTTCATATATCTTTTGTTATATCTCTTTCGAGAAAGTGTTTTGTCATTATTGTTTAACTGAATTGAAAAGTAAATTTTAGATTAATTGTTATAAAAAAATGTCCCGCAACTTAAGTTGTTTCCGCAAGTAACTTTTGTATTCCTTTTGACAAGTATTTGTAATTGACTTTTGACAAGTAAATTCTTCCCTACTACTTTAAAAAGTATTTTTGTAATATTTTTCTTGATTGATTTTATCTTTATCGTTTATAAAAACAATTATTCTTCAAAAAGATATGTTCAATGTTGGGACAAAGTTCACCAATAATGTAGTTAAAAAAACAAATGACAAAATTAGAGTAGTTTTTAAAAAATTAATTTTAATAATGTAAATAAAAAAACAAATTATAAATTTAAGGTAAGAGAGAAAAGTATTGACAAATGTAGGGTAGTTGTTGCCAACAATGAACTCGTGTACCACGTACGCGATTTGAGTGGTCTACGTGGCGGTGATGAGGTGGTAAAAATCGTGTACAACGTGCACGACTTTGTCCTAACTGTATTCAACCCTTACTAAACATTAAAATAAACATATAGATCATATAGTGTATATATATATATATATATATATATATTGACAAAAAAAAAAGAAAAAAAGAAATGAAAGAGTAGACAGCCAGTTTTGATCCCTTGTACTTTAAAATCTTTCTTAACATTTTAGCCACTAAACCAATAGATTGCTTTGAAGTACTAGTTCATAAATATTTTACCTATTGTTACCGACTCGTGTACATGGTACACGAGTTCGACGTGGAACTCGCGTACACCGTACGCGAGTTTTGTGTTTCTAGTGCGTATTTTTCCACGGTAGCACTACTTGGAGACGTGTCATGTAAATCGCATACACGGTACGCGATTTTCACTTTGAATCGTGTACCTGGGTCACGATTTAGCTAAAGCGTGACCAATGTACACGATTTAGCTACCCCATATTTGGAATTAGTTTCAAAACTACCCTAAATTTGTTTTTTGTTTTTTAAATTACATTATTTTAAAAAAAAAATCCTCAATGTTGTCTTGTGAGTAAATCTCATGTTATTGAAATACCTTTTTTTTTTCTTTGATGCTGTTATTGAAATACTTTTTTGAAATTACTTTATTGCTAACATTTTGTTTCAAGTTATTATTATTAATTTATTTTATAATTTTCAAAAAGTCTAGAACATTCATTGAGAAGAAAGATAGATTGCAACATGGGCTATAAATACAATAGAGAAGTCTTTTTCAGTGGCATTTAGTGACTATTTAGGATAACACAGTTGTCCAAAAACACAAATCTAAGACCCCACATGCATAGTTTGTAATCTTGTAAGCTACTGAGGGCTCAGAAAAAAAAAATGGTAGATATGGATTAAATTCATTGATTTACCCATCAACACATTGGATTAAATTCATCTCCTTAACTCTTAGATGGGGTAGATCAACCGTCGGTTTGGAATAGATTTTAAGTTAAATGTTTTTCAAGAATGCATTTTTAAAAAAAAAACATTTTGTATAAAAATTGTTTAGAATTTAAACACTCATATGTTTGGTTACATTTCCTCATAAATATTTTTATACACGAGTTATTGTATATTTAAAAACTCTTTTTAAAAAAATTGGTTTCAAGTGTTTCTTTTAAAATGATTTATTTCTCAATCTCATTTTCTAATAAGTTATTTTTAGTGGTTGTCAAATACTAAAATTTTTTTAAAATGATTTTTTTAAAAAAATAAACACTTAAAAAGTTAAACCAAAACATACTCCAAATCACTTGGGGTGTGTTTGGTTTAACTTTCCAAGTGTTTAATTTTGAAAAAAAAAATCATTTTGAAAAAATTTCTAGTGTTTGGCAACCATTAAAAATGACTTATTAGAAAATGAGATAGATAAATAAACCATTTTGAGAGAAACACTTGAAACCAACTTTTTTTAAAAATGGTTTTTAGTATACGATAACTTGTGTATAAAAACATCTATGAAGAAATGCAACCAAACATGAGTGTTTAAATTCTAAACAAATTTTATACAAAATGTTTTTTTTTTAATGCATTCTTGAAAAACATTTAAATTAAAATGTATTCCAAACAGACCCTTAAGGAATGAACAATTGCTTTCTTTTAGAGTTTTTCACCCAACAAATGATAACATACAAAGATGTCTATTTTCTATTCATTTTAGCTAGTTTTATGCTTAATTTGTGAGCTTTGATATCATTTTATGTTTAAATTTCATAAACTGAGCAAGAAGGGCAAAACCGAAGTTCTTGAGAGATTTTGGATAACTTTGGAGGCTTTTGGACCATTTTGAAGATTGAAGAAAAGAACAATGGAAAATGAAGCCCAAAATCCCAAGAGAAAAGAGTTTGGGGGCAAAAAATGGGGTCCAAAAAGAGGAGGTCCGAAGGGGACACTAGCCTTGGAGCGTCTCGACGCTAGGAAGTCGTGGGCGCCAAGTATCAAATATGGCAGCGTCGAGATGCTGCCTCGACGCCGCACTCGTGGGTGGCAAGGAATAGCGTCGAGACGCTGGGCTGTTGGGCTTCTATAAATGGAGCAACTTTCAGTCGAATTAGGGGAGTCAATTTGAGGGTTTTTACCCTATTCTCGATTCCACACTAAAATTGGGGGGTTTGAGAGAAGGTTTGAAGTCTTGTTGAAGATCTTTGGAGCTCGGGATTGATGGAGATCACCACGGGAACGAGGAGATCAACATTAGTTTGAGCATTTCTCTTCCCTTTTCCTTTATTTTTAGTTTCTAGATTAGGTGTAATTAGGAATTGTTGGATGTTTTGTGATTATGAGTAGCTAATTCCTAAATTCAATGAGTTCGATTTAATTTGTTGGACCTTTGCTTAATTAATTAATTGATTTGGTTTAATTGCCATTTTCAGTCATTTGTGCATTTTGTCTATAATGTTTTTAATCACTTGATCAATGATTAAATGATTTGTTTTCTAAGTGGAAACTCGACTGAGAGAAGCTAAAGCTTAGACTAGAACTGAATGCATGACTAATGTTTATTTACCTGAGTGACAGCAGGATTGAATAAATAGACGTTAGAGGTTGTTAATGAAGGGTCGTAATGTCATGCTTAGTAAATAAGGAGAAAACCGAAAGGAAATTCTTTATTAAAACGCATGAGAATAGGAGGAGACCAATAGGAGGATCCTTGATATTAGACTTCTAGATTTATGAATTGAATGACTAATTAATCCTAATTGGCTAATTAATTAAACAATTAAAGGTCCAATTAATGAAACCAATACCCTAGAATTATCCCTCCATATTGTGTCTCCATTTATCTTTTGCTTTCTAGATTAGCCTTTTAGTTTATCTTTCTGGCATTAGATTTTGTTCTCTAAATAAAGCTATGCAATAGTATTCGTTGTAATTAAATGAATAAAAACCAATCCCTGTGGAAATAATACTCTATACTCAAAATCATTATATTACTTGACTCGTGCACTTGCAGTACGCATCAGCAGACCCATGTTAACTATTGTGTTCTTTATATTGAGATACTCGCCTAGATAAACACAATAGGGCACAACTGATTTTATATCATTGGGCTAGAGACCCGAACTGCATCAGAAAAGGCAGTAAGTGAAAGTTGAGTAGTTTCAAGTTTCTTGAAGAAAATAAAAACTGAAAAAAAAATCTGTTGGGTCAAGTTCTCTCACTCCTACAATACAACCACCCAAGAGATTAAATACACGAAGGCCACTTAAACAACCTAAATCAACTGACACCTAATAACCAAGAATCATAAGAAAAAGGAAAGTCACACTAAAGGCACATGGGATAGCTGCTTAACACCTCCCCTGAAGCCAATAGTCATTGAATCAAAGACTTGAGCTTGCCATGAAGATTTGCAAAAGAGGTGAAAGCCAAAGGCGTAGTAAAGATGTCAACAATTTGTGCAAAAATTGGATGGTGTTGAATTGCAAGTTTCTTTCGAAGGACGAGATCCCAAAAGAAAATATGTTTGATCTCCACATGTTTAGTACGTGAGTGAAGAACAAGGTTAGCACTTTGATGGACAACCCCAAAATATTGTCGCACCATAGAATTGGAAGAGAGGACAAGGAACTTGCATCTTGCTTAAAAAAGACTTAATCCACGAGAGCTTAGTGGTCGCATAAGCTAGACATCCAAATTCAACTTAGAATTCATGTAATATGATTTCCTCTAAAGAGAATGCAATGACTAGATCCGAAGCTCAATCAATCTGCAAAGTTCTGTGACAAACACTCATTTATGTGCGTTATTTAGCCTTATAAAAACTGAGCTTATTGTTTAGAAAACAAGTACTTAGTGTCAAAAATCTTATCATTTGAAGTAAACTTAGACAAAAGCTAGCATTGTATGTTTGAAATTCTAAAATATGAAAATTGTGCTAAAAGATATAAAAATAGGGTATTTTTTTTAAGAAGATGTTAAAGTTTAATGGTATTGTGCAGGAATCCTGTTGCGCCCGCATTTGGAAAAGGAAAAATCTTGCAGAATATGGAATAGTTAAAAGATCAGAAGAAATGTGTCAACATTTGCACTTGCATCTAGAGAGGAAAATGAAGAATTTGGTCGAATATGGAAAATGAAGGAAAGATGAAGAATTGTGTTGTGTTTGCAGCTGCAACTAGGCAAATCCAATAGAATTCCAAGAATCGGGGGATTCACAGAAAATCCTTGAAGATCAAATATTCTGAATCAAATCTCATAGGATCGAGGAATTACACTCGTGGAGGACTCCTCACACTGATTTTGACAGCCAACCCTACCTCCTAAAGTCTATAAAAGGCGACACAAGACCAATAAGAAGGAGATCTCAGATTTTAGTCTTAAATTATTACACTTTCTGTTTTTCTTTCATCTTGTAGTTGTCATTCCAAGTTCCGACTCCTTCTAGCCTCCGTCAGCTTCTCCATTCGAAAAAAGTAGAGAAGAAAGACTTGTCTCTCCTTGAAAAAGGCACAATCAAGTTAGATAGAGAGGAGACATCCGGTTAAGTTTTTTTGTCAGTTTATGTTTCATTGCCATTGTTCTTTACATTCTATTTTCAATTGTAATTTCCAGCAACTGTAATTTTATCTATCTTTAATATGAATTCAGTTTTTCTTTATATGTTGTGCATATTTACTTTTCTGTCTTGCACTTTAAATTCCAATATGAGCTAAGCTTCTACTTGGAGATTCAAGCAATGTAGATACCTTGAGTAGAAGAAAGCTCCACCTCTTGTAAAAGTAACTTTGCTTTCATTTAGCATCGTTTGTTTTTGTTGAAAGTTTAAGTATCATTGTTAACTTAAACTTATCACTTAGATTAACATAGTTTGTGCTTAATTGGTTACTGAAAAGTTTGAGTCAAGTGTGTGGGTTCGTAAAAACAATAGTGGAAAAGAGCTTAGAAAATAGGATTTTGTTTCTTGCATCTTAGAAATAGGACTGGAACCACTAGAGTTTTAAAGTCATGTGCGTGAATTATCTAAGATTTAATTAGCCCTAGAAATAAGTGCACTAATTAGTTTAGTCTTCTAAAGGCACCAAAAGCGGAGCTGAATAGGAGTAGAACTTAACTCACGACTAAGTGGCTTACAGAGTAAGATGCGGGCGCAACTTGGTCGCAATCTATCTGCTTCACAGAAATGTGGGTACTTATAGGTAACATTCACTAATTGAACTCCTCTTGCTGAACAAATAGCAGGCACAAAGGTGGGCACATATTTTACTTAGGTCGAAGCAACGCTTGAAGTTCCCTTCTTATGTCATAGATTTTTCCGTGTTATTATTGTTTGCTTCTATTTAAATAAAAAACCCCAAATATTCTTTCATCACTTCTTCTGGTTACCTTTCTTTGGTCGAAAATTTAGAAGAGATTCCTGTTTTAAGATTGTAAAGGTATATTGTCAACCGTTCTCTTGAGATTCGATATCTGGAGTACTCTCCACTTATTACTTGGTAGTGTATACTTGCACTATGACGTTGTCTAGTAAACACCCATCACCCTGCACATTAAAATCATGAGGCCTAGATAATAACAAACCAAAAGATTGGGTACCTTGTATACGTTTGACAACTTTCCTATGTAAAACAACAGGGGAATGTATAAATTATTGGCTAAATTATAAAAAAAAAATACCCCTAAACTATGGGTTTTGTTTTAAAAATGCCCCTAAACTTTGAAAAGTTTAAAAAAATACCCCTGAACTTTAAAAAAATGTTTAAAAAATACCATTGTCGTTAATTTTGGGATGGAAACCATTAAAGTTTCAGTTTCAAAAATACCCTTAAACTTTCAAAAATAAAAATAAAAAATAAAAAATACCCTTATTGAAAAATGTTTCTTCTTTTTTCTCCTCTCACCGTAAATTCTTCCTCCATGAAAATTAATGCAAAATTTTTCTTATAAAGGTTATATGCAACACAATACCAGATGAAAACAAACTTTGAAATCGAGTTTTCTCTTTTAAAAAGTGTAAAGAAGATTAGTGTGAGAAAACAACATATATATGTATATATATTATTTCTTTTTTGCTCTCTCTGTTTGTGTGTGCTAGTGATAAGAAGAAGAAGTGTTTATAAGACCGTGGGCTTGGTCCAGTTTATAAGATTAATTAACCAAAAGTTTTATTTATGATTTTGTACTTCTTATTAAATATTTAAGAATTGTTAGAACCAGTATACAACAATAGTTTCATTTATTTTTCATAAAATGAATATAGAGAAAGCTAATGAAAAATGGTTGGTGAGGAAATAATATTGAAAAGACTACCAACAAATGAAGTTAAGCACATGTAGAATTTCAAGAACAAAACAAAAGTCATCTTGAAGTTTCAACACAAAAATCCAGTTAAGCTCTTAGGATGATGTGTTGAAAGAGAAGAAAAGCTCCTAGACTATGAATACATGACAAATAAGTAAAGTTTCTCATTAATTTTCACGGAGGAAGAATTTACGGTGAGAGGAAGAAAAAAACATTTTCCAATAAGGATATTTTTTAAATTTTTTTAAAGTTCAAGGGTATTAATGAAACTGAAATTTTAACGGTTTCCATCCAAATATTAATGGCAAAGGTATTTTTGAAACATTTTTCAAAGTTCAAGAGTATTTTTTAAACTTTTTAAAGTTCATGGGCATTAATTTTTTGAAACAAACCCCATAGTTTAGGGATATTTTTTATAATTTAGCCTAAATTATTTCCCTTGTTGCCACAATATGAAATTTCAATACAAGTTATTGTTATATATTGAAGGCCACCTACAATACTTCTATAGAAATTAGGCTCAGAAAAAGTCATACCTCTCCCACCTAAAAGAATTGGAACAGTAACCATAGGAGCTGAAATTTGATTAGCATCTAAAAACTTAGCTTTATGGAGTAAATCTCGCATATAAATGGATTGAGATAAAAATGTTCCAACATCAATTGTATAAGAAACTTGAACAACGAGGAAATAAGACAGAGTGCCTAGATCTTTGAGAGAAAAAGTTTGATACAATATATATACTAAGCAAAAGGGCAATATCAGAAGAAGAGTTACCAAGTATGTAAATTAAAGCATAAATTAAAGAACTTGAAGTTTTTCTTATAAACAAAGAAACATCAGCTTGAGAAAAAGGTAAAATCATAGTTAATAAGAAAAAATTTTAATCTATCATACCAAGCACGAGGTGCTTGTTTCAATCCATATGCCTTTTTTAATTTACAACTCATAGAAGTATTCGAAGACGAATAAGATACCTGGAATCCATGTGGTTGTTCCATGAGAACATCTTCAATAAGTATGTCATGTAAAAAGGTATTGTTGATGTCCAATTATTTTATTGTCCATTTATATGTCAAAGCTCAAGTTAGAAGAATATGAGTGTTGTTGGTTTGATCACTAGACTAAAAGTTTTTGAATAATCTATGTTAGCAAGTTGATGGTATTCCCTAGCCACTAATCTAGTTTTATATCTAGAAATGGATCCATCAAAATTTCTTTTAACACCCATTTGCAACAAATGGATCCATCACAATTTCTTTTAACACCCATTTGCAACAACAATTTTTTTATTTTTATGAGTAGGAACTGATTCCCATGTATTATTCTTAAATTAGTGCTACATATTGTTCTTCCATTGCTTTTAACCAATGAGGACACTTAAAAACAGCTTTGACATTAGGAGGCTCAATGCTTAAGAATTCAGTGAGGAGGACCTTTAGTTTTCTTATTCCATCTTTATAGCCCTTGTAATCTTAGGATGTAGATGATCAACAAGTGGAGAGGAAACTAAATTTTGTGAATTTTGTGACAAGCAAATATCTGAAGTAGTTGAACTATTAGGAGGATTAATAGGTTGTTATTGTTATTGATTAGATGTTTGAATGGAGTAAAGAAACAGAAGACCTATTTGTATCAGTAGGTGAGGAAGTTGGAAATAGGGACAAATGTTGATGGGGACTTAGACCATCTAAAATAGAAGTTGGCATTCTGGGTTCGTTGAATAACGTTCCCGTTTCCTGTTTCTTGTTCCCGTTTCTTATTTTTTAAGAAACAAACATGTTTGATAATTCATCATTGTTTCTTGTTTCTAAATTTCTAGAAACGTTTCTAGAAAGAGACAAAATTTGAGAAACTACAAAAAGTTGTTTCTCAAATTCTGTTTCTGTTTTTTTTGTTTCTTTCATGTATGTATCCAATTCTCTCCAATTCTTAGACCCATCTTTTTTTTTGCCGACCGATCGCCAACATCGACCTCCAACTATTGGGTGCTGTCGACCTCCACTGACCGGCCGTCACCGCCAACCTCCGCCGACTGGCCGCTGCCGACGACTTTTCGGCAATCGTCGCCACCGTCGACCTCTGCTAGCCGATCGCCACCATCAACCTCCGACTACTGGCTGCTGCCAACCTCCATCGACCGATCGCCGCCACCAACCGCCAACTACCGGCTACCGCCGACCGACTGCTACCATCAACCTCCGATACCGGCTGCCACCAACCTCCATTGACTGGCCGCTACGATCGACCTCCGACTACAGGCCACCACCGACCTCTGCTGATCGACCTCCAACGTCGACCTCTGATTACCGACTCTCGCCGACCTCCATCGACCGGTCGCTGCCGACCTCCAACTATTGGCCAACGTCGACCGACCGTTACCGTCGACATCTGACTACCGGCTACCGTCGACCTCCATCGACCAGCCACCGTCGTCGACCGCCAACTACCAGCTATCGCAGACCGACCGCTACCATCGACCTCCGACTACCGACTGCCGCCGACCTCCACCGACCAGCCGCCACAACCGACCTCCGACTACCGGCCACCACCGACCTCTACCGACCGACCGCCAACGTCGACTTCCGACAAACGGCTGCCGCCGACCTCCGACTATCGGCCAACGTCGACCGACTGCCACTGTCGACATCCGACTACCGATTGTCGTCGACCTCCATCAACTGGCTACCGTCGTCGACCTCCTCCAAATACCGACCACTGCCGATCGACCGCTACCGTCAACCTCCGACTACCGGCTATCGTCGACCTCCTCCGACCGGCCACTGCTACCGACTTTTGGCTATCGGCCACCACTGACCGACTACCACCGTCGACCTCCGACTACCGGCTACCGTCGCCTCTGCCGATTGATCGCCACCGTCGACCTCCGACTACCGGCTACCGTTGGCCTCCACCGACCGACTGTCGCCGTCGACCTCTGACTACCGACCACCGTCGACCTCCACCGGCCGACCGCCATTGTTAACCACAGCGGCGGATCCAGCTAAGGCCCAGGGGGGGCTCGAGCCCCCCTGAACTGAACAAAATATTTATATTAGTATAACAAAGTTCATACAAAATCACAAGTTTGGCAGCTTGCGCAGTTGGCACAGGCGCTCAGCCTCCCCTCACCTTCTCTATATACCGTCCGTGGTTCAAATCTCACAATACGGATTCTCTTGCTTTTAATTTTTTAAAAAGTGTCTAAATTTCAATTTTATGTCTAATAGTTTCATTAACTTCCAATTGTGTAATTAATTAAGTCTTTGATCTATTCAACATTTTTTAAGATTAGTGAATTTATTGATTATAAGATGAAAGTTTTATGTTCTATTATAACAAAATCAATTTTATGTATAGTATATTTGTTAATTTAAAAGAATATGTGAATATGTTAGGGATTTTTTTTAAAAAAAAATGATGGCAAGAACTTATTGGATACAAAATTGAAAGTTTAGAAATCAATTTGGATTTTTAAACTTCATAACCTATTGACACAATAAATTGAAAGTCCAAGGGTTTATTAAACACAAACTTACAAGTTCACAAACTAAATTTGTTTTTTAACCTAATAAATATATAATATTATAATTTTTGTCTTTAACTTATTCTTTAAATTTTGTTTTTTTGATACAAATATTTTTAAATTTCTGTTATGTTATTTTTTAAAAAATTAATCCTATAATATAAAAAATTGTGGAGGACAATTGCGATAGATGAAATTAATAATTCAGTTTTTATTTATGAATGTTTTGGGTTTCGTACTTGTAAATTACTTTTATAAAATTTTAAGTGAAGCCCCCCTAAACAAAAATTATGGATCCGCCACTGGTTAACCATTCTTCAAGCTCAATTATAATTATTAAATTGAACAACTTACCCTTTTATTCAAATAATTAACTTGTATAGTTTAAAGTAAAATTGTCATAGCTGAAAAGGTAAACTATGAACTTGTTATTAAGATACAATCATATAAAAATATAAGAAAGAAAGATGAATTATTAAGATGGATTGTATCAATTAAATTATAACTATTCACATATACATACACATACAATATTAGAATTACATCTAAAAAACTGAAGATGAATGATAGATCAATGACATTCCAACCAAAATTATAAGTTAGAACAAAACAATGAAATTAAAAAAAAAAAAATACTTAAGCTTTTGTGGAAAAAGAAGAGTATGAGATAAACTATTTATATACTTGTAAAGATAAAAGTTTACATAAACTTTTGAGGCTCCAAACTTTTGAAATAGTATAACAATATTATTGTGATAAATATTTAAAATTACCATAAAAAAATTATGAACATTCACATTAAATTAAAGTTCTCTCTTCTTAATTTGATATTTTTCAATAATATCTTTACGAATAACACTTGCTTTCAAACTCCAATAAGTTTGGAAAGGTTCCAGATCTAGTATTAGCATATTCTCCTTGACACCTACAATTTTTAAATATTAAAGATTAAAGTTATGATCTTACAAATATAATAGAATGAGAACTCAAAAAAAAAAAATTACAACAATTTAAAATTTTAAATATAAATAAAACAAAGCCTTTAAATTAAAATCTTCAAAGACTGGCACATATCTCAAATCAACCAATTCTTAATTTGACACAAAAAAAAATCAATGATCTTTGCTTATCAATTGCATCACAAATGTTGAACTATTTATAAAGAATTAAAATATGTATACTACAATGAATACTTTACTTTTTGGTTATGGAATTTAAAAAGTTTAATAAACATTTTTTTATTATAATTTTCTATTTATAATTTATTTTTTGTTTTACCATAGTATTCTCAATCCTTCATACCCTTCTTTAATTTTCATATATATTATTATTACGAAAAAAAATGGAGTAAGATAAAAGGAGTGAGAGTAAGGAATTTGAATAGGTGAAATGATAAAATTTAAGAGAGATAAAATTGAAGGAGATAAAAGGAGAGAGAGGATGAATGGGAAGAGGAGTCAAACTTAATGAAAGGTATGGTGGGAGAGAAAAGAGGAACTTGGAGAGTGAAGAGATAGAGATAATGGAGGGAGAAGGGGATGAAAGGGTGAAACTTAATTAGGGGTTGTTTGGAGCGTTGAGTTAATTATAATAGTTTGTGGTTATTATAGTCTGTTGGTTATAATAATCTGTGGAGTTAAATAGTCTGTGTTTGGGGTGTTAATCTGTTTAACATGGGGTTCTGAATCAAAGGTTCAAGCTGACTGATTCTTTTTCTAGTTTTTTTTTTTAATCTTCCCCATACAACTTTGTATGTCAAATATAATATTTTGCAAATATCAATAAGAAATGTTGGTTCCATCAATCTTAAGAAATTAGCTGAGGGTTTTAAGTTATGTTATTCTTTGATAATCTGGTCTTATTTGGGTGTATGAATATCGTTGAATATGCACAAAATATGGTTAGGAATGTTCTTTTTTTTTTTTTTTTCTTTAAGTTGTTAACCCTCGATGTTGCCAAAAGTATGGAAGAAATTTGACCTAAAAAAATTGTAAGTGCTTAGTTCAAAAACCAAAATACACTTTTGGTCCCTGAGTTTTCAAACTCGACAATTTAATCCCTGAGGTTTGGATTTTGTTTCATTTTGGTCCCTTCGTCCAATTTTCCGTTATAACTCTAACGGATTGCTGACGTGACATGCATTTTTTTATTAAAAAAAATTTTTAAAATTTTTTTAAATAAATTATTTTTATTTTTATTTTTTCTTTTTTTCTTTTTCTTTTTTCTTCTTCTTCATCTTCTTCCTCCATCTTCATCATCTTCCTCATTTCCATTTCCATCTTCATCTTCATCATCTTCTTCCTCTATTTCCATTAAATCTTCATCATCTTCATCTTCTTCCTCAACCTCAACCTCCATCTTCATCTACTTCATCAACCTCAACCTCCATCTTCATCATCTTCTTCTTCCTCTAACCCTAACGTCGACGACATCCGCCGGCCGGCGACTTTTCTAGCTATCACCAACGAATTTTCCGACGACCGAAAATTTTTTCTTCTTTTTTCCTTCTTTTTTCTTTCTTTTTTTTTTCTTTATTTTTGTTTTTTATATTTTTCGAAATGAAAATGAGAAGAAAGATTTAAAAAGAAAAATTGATTGTCGGAAAAGTGGCCAGAATGGATAGAATAATAGTGTGGGTTGAATGATGGTTACTGTAGCAACACGAGGGTAAAAATAACCCACTTCACCACTTATTTTTGTTGATGTCTCAAACATTGAGTGGGCTATAATAGCCCCCTCTATTATAACCAACACACGGAGCCAAACGACCCCTTAATTTATTATTATTTTTTTTTACAGGAAACATAAACTATTTCATTGATGTATGAAATAGATACAAAAGAAGGGCCTATCAAGGATAATTACAAAAAATTCCTCCACCGAGATATAAGGGTAGATAAGCTATAATTACAAAAAGGAGGAGAATGAGAACTCCAAAATAAAGCAAGATAAGTTGTAGATTCAATGAACATATGAAAATTTTGAGACTTTTTCGTGAAGATGCGAGCATTTCTTTCTAGCCAAAGATTCCAATAGAAAGCATATAGGAAGTTTCGCCAAAGGATTTTTTTCTTCTTCTTGAAAGGATGCCCAATAAGAGATAAATTGAGAAGGGTAAAGATGTCACCCGGTCTAGATATGGACCAATCAAAAGCTTGCTGAAGGAAATCCCAAAAAACTGATGCAAAGGTGCAGATGCCGAAAAGGTGGATCTGTGATTCCTGATTTTTGAGACACATGTGGCAGCAGCTGGGCGGGGGGTTTACATTGTATAATATTAGATGTATTGATGCAAGCATGGCCTCTCGTGTCGATGCAAACGTGGCCCCTTAATGAAGGGGATATAACCCGATGAAAGGGATATAACTTGATGCTCGCCTTCAAGCATAGGGAATCGGGGTGTTTATCGGTCGGTCGGAGTCGGTTTTGGGCTAAAACCGACGTCGACCACCGACAAATCGGTCGGTCAGTTTTCATTGTCGTCGGTTTTTTAGAGGTTGGCGATGCCGACTACGGTCGGTCAGTCGGTTTTTGTCGGTTTTGTAATTCCGGCGAAATAAAAAAAAATACGAAAAGAAAGAAAGAAAAGGAGAGAGATAGGAAGAAAAGAAAATAAAAATGGCGAAATAAAAAAAAAAATCTTAAAGAAGAGGAAAAGAGAAGAGAAAGAAGAAAGAGAGAAAAGAAGATGAAAAAACAAAGAAAAAAAATCTGTGAAGAAGATGGAGGAAGGAGAGAGAGAGGGGAAAAGAAAAAAGAGAGAAAAAGACAAACAAGATGAAAAATAGTGGGAGGGGTTAGGATATTGGAAAGAGAAGAAGAAAAGGTCAAAAGATAATGGAGGTAGAAAAAATAATAATAATATTTTGAAATGTGCAATGTGCACTGCCCATAAACAGCCACAGCGTACAGCACGGTGGTTTTAATTTTTTATTTTTTTTTTATATTGAGATAATGATCGTCGGTTTCGGTCGGTGTGGTCGGTTTTCGGTCCAACTTTGAACACCCCTAAGGGAAGGTGCCATGGAGCCGCGCAACAGCCCCAGGTCGCTCATCTCTCGCTTTAGGTGTGCACTTGGAGTGGCGTTGAAAACACTGGATACAATTTTTTTTTTACTCTTGATGGTATCAAGGTAAATTCATTTATAGTCTTCCCTCAAGTTGATTCAACTTGAATTTGGAGTTTTAGCACTGCCCCCAAAGGGCTCTAATACCATCAAAGTTTCTTAGCTTCATATGCACTAGCATTCTTTACCATTAATCACAAATCAACTTTAAAAAAATGTTAAAGTTGAAAATCCCTCCCAATTCAATTAGCTGAAGTGTAAACATTCTCTTTTTAAAAGATCAATACCGAGGGGGAAGTATCAGAAGGGCCATCATTCTCCAAGAATATTGACATGATATTTGATCAATATCTCTTTTCAGACATCATATCTTACTATTTTGTTCATGGTACAACACAGATAATTGGAAACATTCAGCAAAGCATTAACCAGTTTCATAGGCATAAATAGTTCAGACCCAAATACAAGACACATACTTGACATATCTTAGATTGTGAAAAAGCAACATCTGGGTCATATGGCAGCCTCCCTAGCAATATTTCTAGGTGAGGGCAAACCAGCAACAACATCTTCCTCAATGCCACACTCATTCGTTCCTCTTCTTATCTTGAAGTAGCCATCCTAAAAAATTAAAATTTAAATGCATTATAGTCAGACAGGAAGTACATTTAAAACAAGTACTTTGTTACTTAAATGGTAAACACTTTTGTAAAAGGTTCTTGGTAAAACTACGTTGATCTTCAGTTCTACCTTCTCAAAAATACTTTTGAAGTGCTTTACCATCAAACAGTTGAACTAAAAGCACTCAACAAATACTTTTCTCGTAGGACTCTTTTAAGTGTTTTTTACTTTTTCCAAAAGTACTTTTGGATCAAGGTGCTTATGACCATGGTAAACGTGTGTTTTCAGCCCTGTTAAAAGCACTTCCAAATGTAACTTTGAGCAACAAAATCTAAAGGTACACAAAATGTCATGAAAACTTACATCACCCCAGCCTCTGTTCCACTGATTTGCCAAAAGCTGCGACAAGAAAATGAATGTGATTAACATAATATCTCAACAAACTTGGCGATTAGGAACTTACAAGTTAGAAGATAAGGCTAGAGGAGGTATCAACAGACCCAATAATCCTCTCCATCATCCGTTGTTCCCCATCCAATAAGCTTCACAGCATGCCCTCCCATTACATCACCAGTAATATATTTGTAAACCCCAGATTTATAGTGAGCAAAATCCTGTAAATTGGTATAAGAAGCATTACTGTTACGACTAAAAGCAAGGTATAGGATATTGGTAGCCAAAAAAATTTCTAGTTATGAAACATTTTAAGATTATTTTCACAAAACTCTCAAGAAATGCCAAAAACACAATCAAAAGCCCAAAGATTTTCAGAATATCGCCCAGCTTTGTTTTTAACAAGAAACGAAACTTTTCATGAAGTAATGAAAAGAGATTAATGCTCAAAAGATACAAACCCCAAAATAGGGTGAAAATTAAAAACAAAAGAAATAATTACAAAGGAACGATAAAAACATGCCAATTAAGATAAATATCATGAAGCAAGAAAGCACTAAAACTCTTAGAAAAGGAACACCAAGAGGAAGTGCTTTTAAATGTGCTGAATCAAAACTGTTCATCCAAGAAAGAGATTTATCTTCAAAAACTCTCTGATTTCTTTCCGGCCATAATATGGATAGAAGAGCTTTAATTGCATTAACTCAAATAAGATTTAGTTTAGCCACCAAAATTGGATCCAAAAGAAGGTGATGAACAGAATCCTTCATTTTGATGGAGAACAGCCTGACGGTTCAATCCATTTTGGCCTTCATATTTAGCCTTTTCTACAGCCTTCTTTGATAGCTTTTTCAGACGTTGATTAGGCCTCTAGACTTAATGACCGCAAGTCAGAAGCAACATATTGTGTTATCTCGGATTTGGGTATCATGGACTTGCTAATGTTGAACTTATATCGCTTTGAGCTTTTCCCTGTCAATGAGGTTTTCTTCTCTCCACTCCTCTTATTCCATGTGGCAACCTTTATTTTGGTAGTGGTGAAACATCTCAAAACTTTGGAGTTATATGGTGAAATGTCTGTCAATATGAGTGATTTGTGTCTGTGTATGGATGTAACCTACTAGTTAAGTTCGAGTTGGTCTTTCCATAGGGACATCCTAGTTCTGGAACAAATTCCAGGGCAGGTGGCTCAAAGGAAGATCAAGGATTCTGTGGAAGAGTGCTTCAAGAGCAGTCTTGTGGATCATTTGGATAGAGAGAAGAAACAACAGAATTTTCAAGAATATAAGACCAACAGAGAGATTTGGGAGAATGTACCACATATACCTTCTCTTTGAGCAGAACCTTTCAGGTGTGACAGAAGTATGCTTCTTTTGTTATACATATGGATTGGGTCCTTTATATCCCCCTCCTCTCTTTGATTGGAAAGAGATGCCTAGTCTCCTTACCTTTGTTTGTATCTCACCTATTTTTGGAATGAAAATTCTGTCTCTTATCAAAACAAAAAGAACAAAAAAGGAAGAAGATATTCCAAACAGAAGAAAGAGATTCTGTTAAGCACACGTAACAAAGAAACTTGGCCAACTTCTATGTCAATAAAACAGTTCAAAGGCAAAAAGGCAACCGAGCTGGTCGCGTTTACCATTATCGACCACAATGATTTCATCTATATAAATAAGCATGAAGATCAAATTTGTGTCTGTGGGCTGGAGACACATCATGGGTACAAGAAAGCACGATAGAATTTGGGTTTGTGTGACTTATTTGTATGTGAGTCCTTTAGAGGCAAGGGACTCATCAACACTTCGGATGGGGGATGGAGGGGGCAAGGGCAAGAACATCACAACCTGCTGAATTATTGCAATGTTGTCCAATAATATAGCAAACTAGGGAAGATATTTCCATAGATTTTGTGAAAGTCCTGCCTCTAATCAATAGGTAAAGCTTCTGTACTAGTTCTTGTAAACCGTCTTTCTAAATAAACTGACTTTCTACCTTGTCCCACCCCTACACTGCCAAGGAGATAGCTTGCAGATTCTCTGTTAATGTATTCAAGTTACATGGTTTCCCAAATCTATTGTTTGTGATAGGGAGCTTAATTTTCACTAACCAATGTAGGAATGAATTCGCTCCAGTTGAATAGGACATTTTTCAATTTCAACTTAGTTATCATCCACAAACAGGAATGACAAGTGAAGTAGCTCAACGAACCTCAGAAACATATTTGAGCAGTTTCACAAATTCCAGGCAAAAGGAGTTGGTAAAATGGATTTTATGGGCAAAATAGTGCTATAGGCTGGCATTCCATTGTAAAGAAGATTCCATTTAAAATAGTTTATGGCAGAGATCCTCCAACACTTCTGCAATATATTCAAGGCTAACGTTGATAGATTGTCTGCAACAAGTGCTATACTAATTCAATGAGATAAGATCCTAAAAGCATATCATAAAAGCTTAATCAAGCATATGAAAAGATTCTATGGCTCTGAACATTAGGAGAATTTATTGGGTGCAATTAAAAACTTCAAAACTAAGCAGCAGGCCGTAGTTTCAAAGGTTGGTGATATGTTGTCCGCCCAATTTTATGGTACTCCTAAAATTTATAGAAAAAATTTGGGAAGGTTGCCTGTATGTTGTAAGTACCCCCTAATTCTGAGAATACATCTTGTGTTCCCTTCCCAGAAACAAATTGGGTAACATTGAACTATGCTGAGCACATTACCACTCATACATGAAGCTCGAACGGCATTTTTGGCATCACAACAATTGGTAACAACCACAAGTCTCTAAAGCTACTTAGAAAGAATGAAGGCTATCCGTGAGAGATTTCCTCAATTCAATGACCTTGAGGACAAGAGCAATCTTTAAGGAGAAGGGAATGATGCAGACATGCATAAATACAAACGTTTTTATTCCACCAAGTCAACCTGGTTTAGTGCCTATTATCTTGTTTATGTGTTTTTGTATTATTCGATGACATTTCTGGTTATTTGTTTTACAGTTGGAACTAACTTTCCAATTTTGAGGGTGTCGATACTTGTAAAGCAATTACTAAAAATTAGCTCATTCTATAATCCCATGATTTTCATTCTGGAAAAAAAAATTAATTCAGTTGCTAGCTTTAGGGAGGGTGGTTCCTTGAATTGTCACAGTTTTCTGTTTTCAACTTTTGATTCTTTGTACGAGAGAAACATACAGTTCCTGGTATAGAAAAGATTAGGTTTTTATTAAGTAATTTTCTTAGACTATACAGTTCTGTTCTTAGTAGGATACATAAAAATAGTGTAATGTATAAGTAATGGCACGCAAAATGTTGCAGTGACTAGATCAATGATTTAGAAAACTCAACTCGAAAACACTTCCGATACTTATACATGCAGTAGAGGATTTAGCAGTCTGATTACAGTAACAATTTAAACTGACATTAGTTCTAATGCATGTATCCTTGCAAAGTAGGGACGCAGAGAAGATATAGGGTGTGTTTGGTTTAACTTTTCAAATGTTTAATTTTGCAAAAAAAAATTATTTTGAAAAAATTTCTAATGTTTGGCAACCACTAAAAATGACTTATTAGAAAATGAGATTAAGAAATAAACCATTTTGAGAGAAACACTTGAAACCAACTTTTCTAAAAAGAGTTTTTCAGTATACAACTTGTATACAAAAACACTTGTAAGGAAATGTAACCAAACATATGAGGGTTTAAATTCTAATCAATTTCTATACAAAATGTTTTTTAAAAAATGCATTCAATTTCTATACAAAATGTTTTTTAAAAAATGCATTCTTGAAAAACATTTAAATTAAAATACATTTAAATTAGAATGTATTCCAAACGACCCATAATCTATATAAAATTTATACAAAAGTTTGAGCACATTAAACCTAGTGCAGAGAGCAAGATCTTTTGCTTACCTCATACACCGTGAAGGCAACTTCAACTGGTCCATTCTTATAAACTTCTGCCATGATATCATAGGGATCGCTTCTAATCTTATAAGCATTAACACCATAGTGCTTTGATTTTTTCCAAATCTGGTTCTTATCTACACACTGCCTGACACATCTAGGAGTCGGATATGCAGGTTCACA
This sequence comes from Luffa aegyptiaca, assembly GCA_017139565.1. NCBI lineage: Eukaryota > Viridiplantae > Streptophyta > Magnoliopsida > Cucurbitales > Cucurbitaceae > Luffa > Luffa aegyptiaca. The sequence continues at coordinate 27,455,481 of CM029404.1, forward strand.
ACCAGGGTGGGAACAACCAGTAGTGTCAAAATATGGATCACACTGCAAGGTCTCAGATAGTCAGCGTTCATCAACAGCAAAAGGACATAATTTAAGAGCCATATGTTAAGACAGGAACAAGAAAATTCAACGGGAAGAGCCTTAAATTATACAGGGAGTGTCATTCTCCAATTAGCTACATGTTACCTCTTCAGTAACAACTCCATGACGAACAAAGTATCGCCATGCAGAAATTGGGTAACCCCCATCACAGCCGTCACCACACATGAAGCCACAGCATGCCAAAAGATCATTAACAGACAGAGTAATGTTCTGAAACAAATTTTACTTTTAATTACCAATAAATAGGGATAGAACTTTGGTTAATTCAATTAATACTATAGTGAACAAGAATATCAGTGTAGTTGGCAAACCATGTCAAAATGAATGCAAAAGCGATCTGAAAGTGATTCAACAGCACCAAATGCCCAGCAAGAACCACAGTGCCCCTAAAATGAAAAAGCGGGCTGAGAATTTTCATAAACCATAATAAAGAAGAGGTAGACTTTTTTTTAAAATTAATGGAAAATGATTACCTGATCTTTATGAGGAAATTTATCCAGCATTGGACATTCACAGATGGAAAAGCATCAGCATGTTTCTGTTTGAAAATAATCTGTATTGTAAATCAGTAAAATGAGATGAAGTAATTAACCTAGAATGGTTCCAATCGAGATACACTGAGGCCAAGCTTCTCTTGCATCAAAACTTTCTGGCAACTTTAAAGACTTGGGATGGGATAAAACAGGGGTACTTTTTAAATCCTTCTCAGGAGTTTGTTTGACACCAAGCAGGTGCTTGAATTGGCTAACCTGCACAATAAACAATGGTGTTATTAAACTATGAAACGAGTTCTTACAGAAATTAAAAAAAGAAAATGCTTAGGACGTTCAGAGAAAACCAATCAATAATAGAATATTGTTAAGCAAGTAGAAACTTACGGAATAGTTCGAAAAACGTGGGTTCATGGTAGCTTTCCAGCCAGCCTGTGGGTGTTCATTTACGTGGCGAACGATAGACTCCTACAAGACAAGACATCATAAAAACTATTAGGAGGAGTTTCTGATTATAATAATAACAATTTTTCTAAAAGAAAAAAAGTTGAAGTATTCATATGGGACACAATTCAGGTTAGAGATGCTTCGCGTTATTTAAACAGGTTCTTGATAACACAACCATAACAAATTAATTACACATAACAAATTGAATAGATCAAGTCCACAAAAATAGACAGGCACACCAATATTTGATTGAAAGGACGAATATTATTTTTATTTTATTAGTACTAAGCATCAGTATGAAGTTTAAAATTCATATTCACCTTTAAATGAGTTAGTACAATGGAAATATCATTAACCAGTAAAATTTGATAAAACGATAATATTCAGATGTTTACACGTTAGGGAAACTTTTAGAGATACACGAGTGTGTGTGTGTATATATATGCAGTTCAGTTCAGGTTAATCGTTTTAAAATTTAAGAAACTAAAAATCTAAAGGGACCCATGAGAAATAGTTATTCAAATGGTTATATATCTTTTCTGCTCAATCAAACAGTTCAAAAGTCATTATCATTGAATCCGGTTAAGCAGATAAAGGACTGACGAGAGTCACTATCTTTAGACCACTGAAAACCATAAAGTTATGGAAATAGAATAGTACCTGAAGAATATCAGCGTTAAATTTGAACTTTAGAACTTGTTCCTCCGCATAGACCTGCTATTAACAGAGCATACAATATATTGAGCGACAACAGAAAAGTATCGGGTATATTTTTATAAGAAATGAATATTTATACAATACCTTCTCCAGAAATGCATTGAAATGGAAAAAATCAACATTTTACGGCAATTATTGCACAGTGCCCAAATCCAATGATTTTTCAAGCGTAAGGGAAGAAAAAACTTATGTAGCACAATTTTTGTTGAAATAGTTAAGTGGTGAAATTTTTCAGTTAATGCTTTGAGATGTGTTGGCAGATCAAGTGTTCTTCGTTTCGTATAGAAGGAAATTGAATAAATGTTCGTGTGTGAAAGATTTATTTTCACGGAAAGGGATTAGTCGACTCCCTTGCCATGGATTCCCATGGATCCACAGAACCCCTTTATTATTGTGGTTAGTTGAAAGGTAGAATTCCACCGATGTTAAAAAAAATTGAAGACAGGTACAGATCAACCATCAAAAAGTCCTTCTCAATTTATAATAGCGATTATGATGTAAACCCCACAACATAATTACTATTATCTAAATCTACTTCTATATTTTATCAATAATTTTACAACTTCTTTCGCGATTTAAACTAGATTATGGGTACGCTAGACTATGATCACCAACAAGATGCAGAATGTCAAACTAATTTACTTGTATTTAAAAATCAAGAGACCCTCAAAAGATACAGGAAAGAGTTCACGATTTCAACTAAGTTGAAGAGCTATCACAACACAAGAAAATTGCAGAGACCAAAGCTAAAACGAAAACTGTAAAAAAGGCAGTTAAGATTAAGAATTAAGAACCTTACCTGATGATGAAAGGTGCAGATGGCGGCCAGAAATAGCAAGGAAAGGGAAAAATACAAGTGAGATGATGCCATCTCCTTGCTATTTTGGAAGGCAGAATCAGAATCAGGAGGAACAGAGACGATGAAGAAGGATGAAGAGAGAGTGGATGGGGCAAATGGGAAGAGATGGGTTCCAAATAAAAGGTAGAGAGTTGAGATTTGAGAAAATGAACCAATCCCAAGTTTCCCTTCGATTCAACGTCCGAGTTAACGTCATCCATGATTGTACGCAGGTTGCTGCCATTGGCGACCAATCGTTTTCGAAGATCATCCCTTTCTCGGGCTTGACAATTTTCTCGCTCCTGCACTTTGCGATAAGATAAGATATTTTTTTGGGACACGTGATTTTTATTATTTTAATTTTATGTTTTTTTCCTTTTTAATTCAAGTTGGAAAAGAATAACATGCAAAATAAAGAAAGCTGAAATAACGCTCAAAGAAATAAATAATCGTTGGATTGGGAATTTCTATTGGATTGCTTGTTTATTTGGCTTCGTAGTTTGCTCTATCGATTAATCTTATGAATTATTATTAAGCCCAACGATGTTTCTTGGCTACTCGGAAGATCTTTCTATCTAGCCTGAAATTAACCAACTAATTAATCCGAGATTTCACAATTAAATTAATTGATTCATAGGAATTACACTCGCTACCCTTCATGCATAGCTTGATAATCACTGAAACTACCTCTAATTAATTCAGACAACTCGAAATCTCGCAATTGTCTTACTAAATTAACCGCTTTGCGAACAAGGGTCCAGAATTAAACAAATCAACTAGAAATTAATTTCTAAGCTAAATAGCTAATCAATTTAATTTCTCCATGAATCTTATGTCTATCAAGAATCTACGCTAAATACTCTACGGTGAAATAACGTTGTTCTTGCCTCAACCTAGTGGCTATCTAAGAATAACAAATAAGTTGCATTCATACGATCCCTAAGAGTCGTCAATTCAAAGGTAATTCATACAATCGCAATTGTTTAATCAAGAACACATGGATGCATCAATAACAATTCATAAAACTCAATTAAAACCAACAAACTCAACCAAAAAGTTCAAGCAATCCAATTACAATCCCAATCCAATGATAAAATGAACTTAGCCTAACATGCTTGAAGTAAAAGCGCTAAAAGAAACGAAATACATGATGAAAATAAATCCTAAAGTGCATAAAACTAAAGGAATTCTGGAAAAGGGAAAGAAATACATGACAAGAATGAGAGAATACGTTAAAATCTAACCTAATTCGGCTAAAGCACAAAACTATGCATTTATAGGTCGAGTCGCAGAGTCGAGACGCCACAAGAGAGCGTCTCAAAACTCTCGACTAGAAGGGGCAAAATAACGTGTGTGGGGGTTATAGTGTCTTGACATGCTTCAGAAACTTCAATGTTAATTCGAGGCACGCTTGGCACTTTGAGCGGTCCTTTGGCTTGGATAACGTTGAGACGCTTTGAGATAGCGTCTCTCAGGTCTTCAAGCCAAAATCTTCATTTTTCTAACGTCTAGACGCTCGCTTCGAGTTTGAGACGCTTAAGCTTCTGCCTTTTCACTTCTCCTTCATCCCATGGACTCCAAAGTAGCTCTAAAGTATTCTAATTCACCTGAATTAGCGTCAATTAACAGTTGGCTCCCGAAACCTCTAATGCTCAATCATCTATAAAATAGACAAATTAAACATTAAAATCACAATAACTAGCACAAATTAATAGATATAAATAGCACGAAAACATGTGCTATCAATAATTTAGGTATTTCTTAAAAAAATGACTGTCAATATCGTTTGAAAAAAATAAGTTATTAAGTTTGTGTTTAGGGTGCAGAGTTGTGAAGTACGGGTTTATGTTTGCTTTTTTTTTTTTTTTTTTTTTTACAATTTTCCCAATTTAAGTAATAAATATTTGTTGCCTAAAATTGGGATTTTATGTATATTTTACAATTTTCTTTAAGTACCAATTTTGATTAAAATGAAAAAAAAAAAAAAAAAATAGTTCGCTCCCTTTTTTTATGTTGTTTTACTGCATTAGGATTACATTCCAAATTTTTAGATATTTTTTCATTAATTTTAAATTTTAAATTTAAGTTTAGTTTTTCAAGTTTAATAAAAGTTATACTTTTTTTAAACATAAGTTAAGGTTTAATTTTTCTAGATAAACAATGAAATAAATTGTCTAAAGTTTGATTCATTTTAAAATAAACTATATTCTATACATTTTTAAAATAACTACGTTATAAATAAAATATCAAATATTTATGTTTTTTTAATATTATTAAGTCCAAAATTAATATCATGAATATACTTTTGTTCAATATATTGTAGACCCCTAAATTTTTTCGATATTTTAGTTCTTCTTGTTTAATTTGGCTATTTTCGAAAATAAAAAAGAAAAAAGAATATTTTGGTAAAATTAACTAGCCAAATAAGATATTTGTAATTTTGGTAAATTTAATTAAGTCAAATATCTTATTTCAAGAATATGACTAATTAACTAGCCAAATCAATAATTTTTGTAGAGATATTTAAGCCAAATATATTATTTTAGTTAATTGATTTGTCAAATCAAATATTATGTTTATTTGGTAAAATTAATTAAACAAAATATCTTCGTCTCTGTTGATGCCAAAATCTAGCCAAGTTACTCACCTGACCTTCACGTGACACCAGTAGTGAATTTGTAGAAGACGGGAAAAACGTGCCTGCAAAACCAGTAAGAATCATTGCACACCGGTGTGGTGTACGCCACCTGTACTCCGATGTCTAAGTCAGATCAACAATCAAAAGTGTTTTTGTAGCCAATTTTTCGAACCTTTTTCCAGGTGCGAAGGGCGGAATTTATACCTGTATCCTCTACTATGGCTTTTCCATCATTCTGGGGTCGTTCAGGTCAGTTCTGGAGCTGAAAACAGGTCGAATCGGGGCTCGCGATGCCGGTAGACGAGAAACGACCCAACCCACATAGGTGGGCCGATGGTCGGCCTCGGCTAAATGTCGAGGTCGAGCATGGGATCGGGCCAAGGCTCGATCCTTCCAGCCTTGGTCCGGCCCCCTTGGTCTGTTCTTCTCCCAGTATTTGTCTCCCCATTGCACTTGTGGATCGGTGTTGTGTTGTCCTTGTGGCTTCCACGTCCTTCCGAGTGGATCAAAAATCACACACAACATTAAGCCCCCACTCTTGAATTAGGATTAAAGTTTTTCCAGCCCAATTCGATAGTATGGTCCTTGCTCTGTGTCAACTTGCACATCCATTTCCCTCTAGCTTGGAAGGGGGATTTTTTTTGGGGGTCATCAAGAGTGCCTTTGGTGCTTTAGTTATGGTGGGCATGTCAGCTTCACGCATCTCTCTTATGCATGGTCGGCCTCAACCTCAGACTGAGGGTAGTGAGTTAGAGGGGTTGAGAAGGTGGGTCAGACCCTGTCAGGATTAACCTCATCTCGACCGTGCGTACACTCCGTCGAGGACTTAGGGAGACCGAAAATATGGAGGATTAGCCTCTGCAAAAATCGATTTCATCTTGATCGTGCGTACACTCCGTCGAGGACTTGGAGAGGTTGAAAAGATGGGTCAACCCCTGCAAGAATCAGTCTCATCTCGATCGTGCGTACACTCCGTCGAGGACTTGGACAGGTTGAAAAGATGGGTCAACCCTTGCAAGAATCAGTCTCATCTCGACCGTGCGTACACTCCGTCAGGGACTTGGAGAGGTTGGAAATATGGAGGATTAGCCTCTGCAAGAATCAATTTTCATCTCGACCGTGCGTACACTCCGTCGAGGATTTGAAGAGGTTGAAAAGATGGGTCAACCCCTGCAAGAATCAGTCTCATCCTGACCGTGTGTACACTCCGTCGGGGACTTGGAGAGGCTGGAAAGATGGATCATCAACCCCTGCAAGGATTAATCTCATCTCGACCGTGCGTACACCCCGTCGAGGACTTAGAGAGGTTGGAAAGATGGATCATCAACCCCTGCAAGAATCAGTCTCATCCCGACCTGCGTACATTTCATCAGGGACTTGGAGAGGCTAGAAAGATGGATCATCAACCCCTGCAAGGATCAATCTCATCTCGACCGTGCACACACTCCGTCGAGGACTTGGAGAGGTTGGAAAGATGGATCATTAACCCCTGCAAGAATCAATCTCATCTCGACCGTGCGTACACTCCGTCGAGGACTTGGCTACATGCATTACATCTAGTGGAAAAAGGCTTTGTGCAAACAAAGTATAAAGAGCTTTATTAAGTTCGCAAGTGTCTATGTGTTTTACAATGGGAAAAGCCATGAGCAAGTGTTATGCATAATGAACATAAATTCAGAAAGTAAACAAGTAATGCTGATAACATGCTTAGTTTTTTTTTGTCACATCTTGGTCGGCCTCTGCCTCTCCTGGTCGGCCTCAGCCTCTCTATGGTGGCACAACAGTCTGCTGTTCGTTTTTACCTGGATTACTGATATTAGATTTTTAGGTGCTCTACATTCCAAGGGTGAGAAGTTGGTTTTCCATTTCCGTCAACCAAGGCATAAGTATCGGGCAGACCACTTTACTGATTTGGCATCTCTGGTGTTCTGCATGACTTTCCTCAATACTAGATCCCCCTCCCTGAAAGTGCGTCTTTTCACCTTCGCATTATAATACCTGTCGATCCTGTTTTTATACTCTGCAACCCGAAGTCGTGTTGTCTCACGATGCTCGTCTAGAAGGTCCAAGCTCAATCTTAAGGCTTCATCATTCTCACGCACACTAAACTGCTCCGTTCTAGGGGAGGGTATGTCGATCTCTACTGGAACTACTGCTTCTGCCCCGAATGAAAGAGAGAAAGGTGTTTCTCCTGTTGAGGTTTGTGTCGTCACTCGATATGCCCACAGCACACGCGGGAGTTCTTCCACCCATAGTCCTTTTAGTCCTTCAAGCTTCGTCTTCAGATTCTGCTTGATTATTTTATTTACATCCTCTACCTAGCCATTAGCTGGGGAAGAACAACGATGTGTAATGCTCAAGTCTGAACAGAATTTCCTAAAAGCAGCATTATTGAACTGTCTGCCATTATCTGAGATAATGGTATTGGAAATCCCAAAACAACACACGATATTCTTCCATATGAAATCAGTAATTTTCTTTTTAGTAATGGTTGCTAACGGTTCTGCCTCTGCCCATTTTGTGAAATAATCCATAGCCACAACAGCATACTTGGTTTGTCCTTTGCCTTGAGGTAAATGTCCAATCAGATCTATTCCCCACTGTGTGAATGGCCAGGGGCTAATAATGCTTATCAAAGGCTCTGGTGGTTGCCTAGGGACCGGCGCGAACCTTTGGCATTGATCGCATGACCTCGTGAAATGTTTAGCATCCTGCAACATTGTAGGCAGTAATAACCTTGTCTGAAAATCTTGTGGCATAAGGCTTTTGCTCCAGAGTGGTTGCCACACACCCCTTCATGTATCTCCCTCATCACATATTCTACGTCACTTGGGGGAAGACACCCCAGCAATAGCATCGAGAAGTTCCTCTTGTATAACTTCCCTTCCATCTGCACAAAATGTGATGCTCGCCTCTGCAGCTTCTTAGCCTCCATCCTCTCTACTGGTAGCTCACCCTTCTCCAAATAGTCAAGGATCGGATCCATCCACGAGGTTTCTCTTGCTTCCAAGGAGGGTTCAGCTTCAACTGACGGGGCGCCCTCCCCATCTACAGGATCCTCGACCTCGGCCTTTGTCCGACCACCTGTCTCAAGAATTTTCTTAGTGCACACTGTTGGCTCAAACAAAACTTCAACTGGTACAATTCTGCTCAGCTCTATTTCGTAGACAGTCACAAAACGGGCTAGTGAATTTGCATTGGCATTCTGGGACCTTGGTATTTGCTTGATCTCCCATTTCTCAAATTTGGACAACAGATCCTTGGCCTTGGACAAGTATTCACTCATTCTCTGTGATCGGTTGTCAGTATGCCAATAAATTAATACATAACTTATCGTAGATATATGTATCAATCCAAGTATAAATTGACACTATCAACTAATACCTAATGAGTCTAGGGTCGAATCCACAAGAAAAGGCTATTTTAGAAATCTTTAATAACTTTGCTGATATGAACTCAGGATGTGTGATATTATGAAAAATTAAATAAGAGATTTGATGGGTATGAAAAATAAATATTACTGGAAAGCAAAACATGCGTTGAGAGTTAAAGGAAAGTCTTAATGAGAATATTATGAAGGTTGTTGCGATCGCAACTTCATGCGTTTATAAATAACTTTGTAGCGCATACCACGACTAATTCATACATTAATGCCTAAGTGAGAAAAAATCATAAGATTCTCTTCCGGTACTACTCATGCGTTCGGCATAAAACTATCAACTGTTTGTTTGGCTAGTTCATGCGTAAGATTAGTTCTCTAGCAACTTACAAGGGACTGCGTTAGTCTTAACACAGTCAAAGCTCATTCATGTACTATCTTATAACGGTAGTATTTACCTAATGCTACCAAGACTACATGCAATGCGCTAACTTGTTCTACTTAGATATTTCCACATGCGTTACCTGTCAGGGATTTATCATGCTGCTACCGCATCCGACTGGCCAAGCGGGAGTTAGTAATGAAAATAGTATCGCATCTAAGTAGAAGGCAATAATGTTTCATTAAATCAAAGTATGCACATACAAAATAACCGCATGGGTGCTTGCGCTAAGCCTTGATGAAGAAAATTAGCTCATGCGAGCAAAACAATACATTGTGTAATACATAGCTAACACCAATGTAAGTCTACCCTCCACCGCAACTTTCTGTGATTTTTCTTTCTCCTTGCTTCTTTGATCCTCGTCCTCCCTCTCTTTCTTTGAGCAGGTGGATGCTATTTATAGGCAAAGGAAACTGACTTCTCCAAGGAACATAGAAAACTTGCTTCAGTCATCTTCCGCCCACTTGTGCGTCAGTTGTGTCAGCATGGTCTTTTCATCCATCTTTTCCATTCTCGATCGTCTTGGGATGTGTGCCTGCGTTGAAGAAAACTTGGGCAACAAACAACTGTATTATTAATGCGTTAGCGTCTCATATATTTATAATTTTGTACCGCATCTAAAAATATAGCTTTCCGTAGAGAATAATCGCATTTCCCTTCCTTATTGTGTTGAAGTAACGCAACAATGTATCTTTTAGCCTTATTTTAGCTTAAGTTTAAAGGAGAAATAACTTGCTTTTTGCAAGTTATCACTCTGCTCTTTAGCTTGATATTCGATCATCACTTGCTTCACAATTAACTGCGAATCGCTCTGAACCAATAGGTCCGAGACCCCGATCTCCCTCGCCAACCTCAATCTTGCGAGGAGCGCCTCGTACTCTACCTCATTATTCGAGGCCTTGAAATTAAACCTCAGGGCATATTCGAATTTTCCACCATCAGAGGATTCCAGCAAAATCCCTACTCCACAACCCTTGGTGTTATAAGACCCATCAACAAAGAGTGTACAAGTCTACTTCACCTCTCCTATACTCAGTAGATTGACCTTTGTGTCCGATTTACTCTACTCGGCCTCAGCCTCGACGGCTGTCAACTCTGCCACAAAGTCTGCCACAGCTTGGCATTTCATTGCTGTTCAGGGTTTGTAGTGGATGTTGTACTCACTTAACTCAACTGCCCACTTCATGAGGCGATCCAAGGCATCCGGTTTCTGCAGCACCTATTTTAGAGGAAAATTTGTCAAAACTGTTACCTTATGGGCTTGGAAGTATGGTCGCAATCTTCTGGCCGACGTAACCAAGGCCAGGGCGAGCTTCTCCACTTGGGGGTATCTGGTTTCTGCTCCGACCATAGATTTACTGGTATAGTACACGGGTCGCTGGAGTTTTCCTTCTTTTTTTATTAGTGTAGAACTTAGCCGTATTTGAGGTTGCCACATAAAACAGTAGTTCATCGCCAGGAAGTGGCTTAGCCAAGAGTGGGGCTGAACATAGAAAGGCTTTCAGTTCTTGAAAAGTTTTTTCGCACTCTTCAGTCCATTTGAAACGTGATCACTGTCTCAAAATTTTAAAGAAAGGTAAACATCTGTCAGTAGACCTGCTAACAAACCTGTTCAACGCTACGATCCTTCCGTTCAAATTTTGAAGTTGCTTAAGATTGGACGGAGAGGACATTTGTATAATTGCTCTGATTTTATCTGGATAGGCCTCTATCCCCCTCTGATGCACCATGAAACCCAGGAACTTTCCTAACATTGCCTCAAAAGCACACTTACTCGGATTTAGTTTCATCTGGTACTTACGAAGTATCTGGAAAGCCACGTTGAGGTCGTACTCATGACATTGAGACTTCACACTTTTTCACCAGCATATCATCCACGTATACCTCCATATTCTTTCCCAACAAAGGAGCAAACATGCGATTTACCATCTGCTGGTACGTTGCCCCAACATTCTTCAAACCGAACAACATGACCTTGTAGCAGTACAACCCTCGATGCACATCCGCCACTTTCCGTTGGCCTTCTTCACCAGTACCACATTGGACAACCACTGGGCTAGGGGACTTCCCTGATGAATCCTGCTTTGAGCAACTCACCCACTTGACTGGCAACATCCTTATTCCTACAAATTGGATGCTCTTCGTTTCTGCTTTACTGGCTTAAAATCCCTATCCACATTCAGTCGGTGAACCATTACCTCTAGGTCGATCCCTAGCATGTCCTCGTGCGACCATGCAAATAGATCAGAATTAGCCCTCAGGAAACCAACCAGTTTCTCTCTTTGCTCAGCCCCTAGCTTGGTTCCGATGTTCACTCTCCTTTTCTCAGATGTTAACGACATTGACTCCAGTTCTTCCACTGGCTCCCCCGTCGGGTTGGTTCTGACAGCATCATCAATATACGGGACCTTCTACTGGTCCCCGAGGTTAGGCTCGACCTCTTCCCTACTAGAGTCGGCCTCAGTCAAATTCAACGTTTTCTGCTCATACCTGAAGTTTTCCACTGGTCCCTGAACTTGCTCCATCCTGCGAACCACAACCGATACACGGTCTGTACAGGCAAGCACTCTTCCCCACAGATGGCGCCAACTGTTGATGTCAAAATCTAGCCAAGTTACTCACCTGACCTTCATGTGACACCAACAGTGAATTTGTACAAGACGGGGAAGACGTGACCTGCAAAACCAGTAAGAATCACTGCACACCGGTGTAGTGTACGCCACCTGCACTCCGATGCCTAAGTCAGATCAACAGTAAAAAGTGTTTCTGTAGCCAATTTTCCGAACCTTTTCCCAGGTGCGAAGGGCGGAATTTAGACATGTATCCTCTACTAGGGCTTTTCCATCATTCCGGGGTCGTTCGAGTCAGTTCGGGAGCTAAAAATAGGTCAAATCGAGGCACGTGACGCCGATAGGTGAGAACCGACTCTGCCCACATAGGTGGGCCGATGGTCGACGTCGGCTAAATGTCAAGGGCGAGCATGGGATCAGGCCAAGGTCTGATCCTTCCGACCTTGGCCCGACCCCCTTGGTCCATCCTTCTCCCGATATTTGTCTCCCCGTTGCACTTGTGGATTGGTGTTGTGTTGTCCTTGTGGCTTCCACGTCCTTCCGAGTGGATAAAAAATCACACACAACAATTTCCTTTTTTTTCACATGAAAGTATCTTTGTTTCCTTGGAGGATTGATTGGGAAATAACATTTTGCAAATTTGAAAGGTACAATTGGAATAATTTATTTGTTTCCTTTATTAGATTTTATTATTTCTTATTTTATTTGGTTGGAGTTGGCTATAAAACAGGAGTCCTTTCTTTCTCATGATACACATTTTTTTGGACTACGGAAAACTCCCCAAAACTCTCCGGTTTCCCTCCGCTTCTATGTTTTTCTCCAAAGAAAAAATGATCATGACCACATTTTTTGCATCTCATTGTAGTCTTCTCTCTCTCAACCAAGAGGTCTCCTCTCACTTTTAGTCATAATCACTTTTGTTTTCCATCCTAAGTATATATATATATATATATATTTTTTTTTCTTTTCTTTCCTAATCAAAATTAATTTTGGTATTTTATTTCCTCTTTAAATTTGTAACTAGCATGTTATCTTAGAATAATGATTAGTTACTATTTTATGCATAGACTTTTTACATATCACATGCCCCTTTGGTATTTTTTATTTTTATCTTCATAATAGCATATTTTGGTCTCTTCCTATAACGCCAACATTTTCAGGTAATCGTCAATTTCTCAATTTATAAGTTTAATTGAGCAAGTTTTGACATTAAATTGAGTTAAGGTGATTAATTGGAATTTTAATTGGCCTAAGTATGAATTAAATAGGCTCAATTAGGGTTCTAATTGGATTGAATAGCATTTAAATAGACTTTATAACATTTTTGTAATTATACAGAGAATGAGCCAAGTCGAGCCCTAAATCTCTTTCATTTAGCTGCATGCAGCATGAGGAGGGACTTCATCTTTTTCCTCTCCATTCTCCTTCACGATTTCTTCATCTCCCTTTATCACCTCTTTCATTCTTTTCTTTGTTCTTTCTCTTCTTCCACATAAAGAACCAAAAGATCCACCATTCCTATTGTAGGGGTGAAATCCCTAGTGTAGCGGAAGATAATCAGCGGACCTTGACTGTATTTTAATCTAGATATAAAATACCAATACGATGACAAATTAAAACAACATTCATACGATATAAACTACTGAATTAAGGCTATAAACATGCTGATTTGCAGAATAATAAAACTTTATTAATTCATACAAATCTCTAGATAAAAGAGAAAATGGAACAAACCAACGTTTGACGACTTGACTGTTATTCTCCAACGCCTTGGTTCTTCTTGAAGGGTTAAAAGCCCTTGCGCAGCGGAAATATACCAGACCTTTACTCAGATTTTAATCATGAATTAAAATACCCATACGTTAGAAAAATTATACAGAGACATTCTACTGCATACATACTAAGGCTAAGCATGCTTTTTTTTTTAAAAAAAAAAAAAGAATCTAAGATCTAATCCTAGATTAATTTACTCTATTACAGAGAAGAAAGAAAATGAGAGCCTTACTCTCGTTGACCGCTCTGGAGGGCTTCACCAAATCTCCTTTGGGACGAAATCTTCTCTGCAATTCTACAGCAACAACACCAAAAGATCTTCACCAATATTCTCACAGGGAATTTGTTGAGAGGTGGCTTGTGGGAACCTTTTTCACATAAGGGAAGGGATGAAGAATTTCTTTTTCTGGAGAGAATATTTTGCGAAGAGAATCTGAGATCACACACAGCGTATTGAAAACTCAAAAATGATAAAAAAAAAAAAAAATCTCTCTCCCTACAATAGGCGTGAGACGTGGTCAATTGGGGAAGAGAGGAGAGTAAAACGTGTACTCCCTACACGTATCCCCCATCTCTCTCATCAGTTACCATAACTGATGGTTTAAATTTAATATAAATTAAATTTAAATAAAATCAATTAATTAATTAATTATAATCATAATAATTAATTAAATTAACAATTGATTAATTAAAATTAATCAATTAATTCATATAAATCACATTTATATGAATATTCCCACATAACTTATAATTTTAATTTAATTTAATTAATTAATTAATTAATTTTTTAACTAGTTAATTATAAAATTGAATATCACATATTTAATCACATTTCTCTCATATAACATATAGTTTAATGGGCATCTAATGCGCATTAATTTTAACATATAGTTTTAATATGAATCCAATTCATATTAAATTTAATATTTGAACTCCTTCAAATATTTAATTCTCCCATAAATTAATTTTGAATCAATGTTCAAAATAAATTTATATTATAAAGTTTTAATGAAAATATAAACTTTATATTATAATGTATCTTCGAACATTATATTATTTCCCTTAGTAATTTTACCTCAGCACCCTTTATGAACTACCGATGGGTGCAAGCGGCTCGGTTCGGCTCAGTTACTGTGCAAAACCGAAGCCGAACCGCTTATTTAGGTAAAAAAATACTAAAAACCGACACCGAACCGCCTACTGTGCAAAACCGCACCGAACCGACTGCTTAACCAATGGTTCGTTTCGGTTATATAATCGGCGAACCGCACGCCTTGAATTGGGTCGCGGGTCGAGTTGGGTCACGCGCGCCTGCGCACAACTTAGTGACTCACACTTTTTTTTTATTATTATTCTTTTTCATATTTTGTAGAAGCACGGTTTGATCCTTTCTTTTTATTGCTTTGGGATTGCTCCAAAACTTAAATCTCACCGATGTGGGATTTGGTGGGAATTGGGAGCTAGGAAGGATAGGGAATGATTGAATGGGAGTGTGAGATTTGAGAAGATGAGATTTTTCCTTTTCCTTTTTTTATTTCCTTTATTTTTCTTTCTTTTTTTTCTTTTTCCTAATTTAATCTCTTTTTCCTTAATAGATAATACTTTCTTTCTTAATTCTTTCTTCCCGTTTTGTTTTGAATTTTGTAAATTTTTTTGGTCAATATTTTCAATTTCTTGAATTGAAAGTAAAAAGTAAAACAAAACAATAGTTAGAGTTATTGTACTTAATAAATAATACAACGAAAGATCACTTAGATGAATAAGAATCACAAAAGCTTTTACTTCACTAGTTCACTGTAAAATTAAAAAAAAAATATAAACTAAATTAAATTCTAAAAAACAACCAATTGTAAAAGGCAAAAGCAATTAAGCAAATAGTTTAGGTTCAAACTTCAGTTCTCACTTCAAGTTATTTCTTTTATCTTCTTCCATTAAGCATAAACATTTTCCTTTGCTCCTTGTCCTTTAGCTGCTTCCTCTATCCATGATTTGAGATCTAGAAATACAAAATAATAAAAATAATTAAAGAAATTAATGAATTTTGAAATTAATATTTAAAGATTAAAAAGTTTCAAACATTCTTCAAAGCGAGAAATTTCCTCCAAATGTGATTGAAGATCAATACTAATAGCATTAGAACGTAGCCAATTTTGTGCACAAATAAGTGTCTCAACTGTGGATGGAGCCAATGTGGAGCGAAAAGGATCTATCACTCTACCACCAGTACTGAATGCAGACTCAAAAGCAACTGTAGACACTGGAATTGCCAAAACATCTCGTGCAACCTTACTAAGAACCTTGTTCTTAAAAGAGTTCACTTTCCACCGTTCTAAGATGTCAAAATTATCATCCCTTTTGCACGACGTTCCAATAAGTAAACATCCACCCCTGTGTCCACATCAAAATCATCATCATCATCCTTCCATATCAGCATGTTGAAAGCGAAAAGATTACTTGTTCTAGCAGTGGAATCAGTAGAAGTGGATTGTTGACTCATTTGACTTTTTGAACAAGATGAAGCATTCTTAGACTCTAACGAATTATACTCGTTGAACAATCGTCTCAATACATCTTCCACTTTTTTTCCTATTTCCTTTGCACATTATCCTCAAACAACTGATTGAAACAATATATAAGGAACTTCATCTTGTGACGAGGATCGAGAACAAATGCAGCATATAATAAGTAATTTGCCTTGTCACTACTCCCCCAATACTTGTCATATTTGAATTGCATTTTAGTTGCAACATCAGTAATAATTGGACTATCACCACTACCTAAAGAATACTTTCGTATACAATTCTGGATAGTTGTAATTTCTTCGAAGACCATGTTTGAAGTAATATAAAGTGAACCAGAAATTCTAAGAGTTACCTCATAAAATACGGACAAGAACTCAGTAAATATGCGAGCAGCCTCCCAATCTGTACTGTTAGGATTTTGATTCTCCTCTTTCATTTTCAAGTATGCTAGGTCGTGATAATCTAATCCATCAAATGTCTTCTCAAATTTTTCACCAACCTCAAACATCAAATATGTAGAGTTCCACCTTGTTGGAACATCAAGACATAGAAGACAATTGCTAGTTATATTCTCCTCTTCAATACATTTCTTAAATTTTGCAAATCGAGCGGGAGAAGATCTAACAAATCTAATAGCATTTCGAATTCGAGAAACTCATTCATGAACATCTTTTAAGCCATCATTCACAATCAAATTAAGGTTATGTGCACAACATCTAACATGCAAAAACTCAACATCCAACACCAATCCATGTTTAAAATGCTTAACTAGATAAGCAATAGCAGTATCATTGGATGAAGCATTATCAACAATCAACGTCAACACCTTTTCAATTCCCCAATGTTTCAAACATCGTTCAACTTCTCTTCCTATGGTCTCCCCTCTATGATTATCTATTCAAGAGAAATTGATGATCCTCTTATGCAATTTCCAGTTACTATCAATAAAATGTGTTGTCAATACCATATAGTTAATGTTTTGACAAGATGTCCGGGTATCCGTTGTGAGTGAAATTCTAAACCCTTGATCTACAAAAAGTTCTTTCAAAGCTTGCTTTTTGGTGGCATATATAGCTTAAATATCCTTGGCAATTGTAGTTCGAGAAGGAAGAACAAATTTAAGTTCCAATAAAGTGATCGTCCCCTCCACAAACTTCCTAAATCCTTCACTCTCCACAAATCTAAAGGATAACTCATCAATTATGATCATTTCAACGAGAAGTCTCCTAGCATTCTCTACAGTGAAAGTTGCACACTTAAGTGATGTATTTGCTTTATCATCTCCTACACCATCATTATTTTTAAATATCAATTTTTGTTGAGATGCATCTTTCTTTCTTTCTTTTTTTTTTTTTTTTTTTCGCAAAATGACTTTTTTTGCAATAGCTCTCAATGTGTAATCTCATTGTCCATGTTCCATTCCTTTTTGTATGACATGCATATATAGTGTCACAATGATTACATTTGGCTTGAGGTTTATCTTCACTACAATAAGGTAATTTAGTGAAGTGATCCCATACCATAGAAATTCTTTTCCTCTTTCTCTCATTCTTAAGTGGTGGTGGTTGCATCTCAGCAAGTTCATCCAAATCGTCGTTCTCCTCACAATCAATTTCAACCTCATTTCTTTTTGAACTTGTCATGATTTGATTTGATAATTGATATCACTGTCAATTAATAATAATATTATTAAATTTTAAGTTACTAATAATTAAAAGGAAAGCAAACTTACTAATCTAATCTATCATTCTATTTAAAACTAAAACTAAAGCTAAACTAAGAGTCTAACACTAAAACTGAAGAAGAAGAAGAAGAAGAAGAAGAAGAAGAAAAGAAAAAAAAAAAAAAAAAAAAAAAAAAAAAAAAAAAAAAAAAAACTAATTACTAAAGTGAAGCTAAAGCAAAGCATTACTAATTTATTGATTAGTTTGTTTAACTGTAATTAGCAAAAAAAATGATTTTAAGAATTGTTGACTTAACACATAAAATACTATGTTTTTTCATGGGAAAAATACACTTTTGGTCCCTAAGGTTTGGGTTAAGTTACAGTTTGGTCCCTGAGTTTTCAAACTCAACAAAAATATCCCTGAGGTTTGAGATAAGTAGCACTTTGGTCCCTGCCGTCTATTTTTCTGTTAAATCTTAACGGTTGCTGATGTGACACTATTATTTTAATAAAAAAAATTATTTTTTTTTAATTTTTTTAAATAAAAAATAAAAAATAAAAAAATATTATTATTTTATCTTTTTTTTAAAAAAATTCTTTATCCCCCTCTCTCTCTTATTCATCATCTTCCCCCATTTTCTTCTCAACCATCTTCTTCTCCAACTCCGGTGGCTGGCGGCCACCGCCGTTCGCAGGCCAGAATTTTTTTTCTCTCTTTCTTTCTTTCTCTCTCTGCTTCTCTCTTCTCTTCCCTTTCTTTTCCTTTTTTTTATAAGATTGAACTATCGAAGAAGGAAAATCATGCGTTCCGCGAGGCTCTGAAGCTGATGAACGAAGCTCTAGATCTGTTCGAGAAAGGCCTGCGTGTGGCACCGGCGGCGGGTCTGTTCGAGAAAGACGAAAAGGAGAAAAGGTCGGCGGTGGATCTGTTCGACAACAGATCTGGATCTGTTCAAGAAAGGCCAGTGGCGGGTCCAACCATGCGAAAAGGAGAAGGACGAAATCGACGGTGCCTCCGCCGCCGCTACTGGGAGCTGTTGTCGCCGAAGGTGGTGAAGAGGAGAAGTACGAAATCGACGGTGCTTGAAGAAAAAGGAAAAAAACCCACCAGCCGCTCATCCTGCAACCACGAACCACTGCTGCCCCTTCTCTACCCGCGCCATCAAACAGCAGCTTGCCGAAGTTGGATGATTATCGCCGCAATCTCCATCTCTTAAAAGCCTCACACACTTAATTACACTCTCGAACTCTTATGAACAGCTGAAATGAACCTCAGCGTCTTGGATCTTAGGACTTTAAACTCAACCATCTCCTCTCTAGCTCTTGCCACACGCAGGCCTTTCTCGAACAGATCTAGAGCTTCGTTCATCAGCTTCAGAGCCTCGTGGAACTTATGATTTTCCTTCTTCGATAGTTCGATCTTATAAAAAAAAGAAAAGGAGAAGAAAGGGAAGAGAAGAGAGAAGCAAAGAGAGAAAGAAAGAAAGGAAAAAAAAATCTGGCCGGCAATGGCTACCGGCCACTGGAGTTGGAGAAGAAGATGGTTGAGGAGAAGATGGGGGAACATGATGAATAAGAGAGAGGGGGGATAAAGAATTTAAAAAAAAAAAGATAAAATAATAATATTTTATTATTTTTTATTTTTTTTTTAAAAAAATTAAAAAATAATTTTTTTTTATTAAAATAATAGTGTCACGCCAGCAACCGTTAAGATTTAACAGAAAAATAGACGGCAGGGACCAAAGTGCTACTTATCTCAAACCTCAGGGGTATTTTTGTTGAGTTTGAAAACTCAGGGACTAAACTGTAACTTAACCCAAACCTCAGGGACCAAAAGTGTATTTTTCCCTTTTTTCTTTTAAGAAATGTAAAATAGAAATACTACTACAGTGTGCAGTAGCCAATATATTATGCAATTGCAATTGCATAATGGTTTACTAATTACTAAATATAAATATTAACTATTAATTAGCATTTAGCAAAGCAAATACTAAATAGCAAACAGAAAAGCAATTAAGCAATACCAATTTACAATTTAATTCACAAGCAGAAGCAATAAATACTATTACTCACAAAAACAGACAGGAACACGAGTAGTCGAGCACTAGTAGAAGCAGTTTGTGTCTTTGTGAATTTGTGGTCTCTCTCCCTCAACGGCTCAATCTCAATCTCAACCTCCTCAAATCCCTCCAGTCTGATTGATGATTATTTTCAAATTTATGTTTGTGTTCAACGTTCTTGTAATTCTTATTCATATATTTTATGTTTTCTTTTTATAGATCTCAATATTTTGAATAAATAAGGAATATACTTATCTTTTTAGATTTGGAATAAGAAAGTGGAAACTATAAAATTTAAAATTTGGAAGAAACTTGCAGCAGAAGGCTAGCCAAAATTTAGAAAATAAAAATTAATTGAAAATTTAAATTTGAAACTAAAAGAGAAAAATAAAATATTGAAAATGAAAATCGAATATTCAAATTAACAAAATCGGTCAAAAGACTTCAAATTAAAATCATGAACTTGAAAAATAATAGAAATATAGAATAATCAGGCCCAACCCACTACACTTGCCCAGAGTCCGAATCTGAAATCATGAGTCTTGAATATCCCAATTCCAATATTCAGGCAGCACAAAAAGGGAAGAGAATGGAATGAAAGTCACGAACTCACACACGCAGTACGAAATGTATACTATAATCGGTCGGCTCGGTTATATTTTTTATCACATTAAGTATGAACCGAGTCAAACTGCTTACCTTCGATTTCTCCAATCTTCAGACCGCCGCCGACCGATTGGACCGAATCGAAACCGAACCAGTGGCGGTTTCGGTCTGTTCAAGCTGTTTTTTTTTTCGATTTTCAATTGGTTCTTACACCCTTAAATGGACCTACAGGTCAGAAGCTCCAACGATATGAGATTAATTGGCTAAACTCATTAACCAAGTTAATCAATATTCGTTAACTGTGGTTCACTCCACTATAGAACCTCAGTTGCATTCTTCTCACTGCAGATATATTTCTGTGGCCACGGATATTGACCAATAGTAGCAAGTTAGTCCTTCACGAGTGTTCGTAACACCAGCTGGGTCAAATTATTGTTTTACCCCTGGGTTACCTATACATCCTTAAGTATCAGTGCTCCTCTAATGAACAACTTGTTTGAGGTCCAACCAGCAAACAAAAATCTCTCTTGTGCCATGGAGAGGGCAGGACCCTCTGTTCAAGACCTGGAGACACCACTTAAGGGAACACACATCTACTTACCCTAAAGTCGGGAAGAAGTGAATTTCATCTTGTGTGATTATGTTCCCAACTCCCCACTCGGTCTTGTCCCCAAAATGGTAGGATTATTGAGTAGGCGAGCAGATCACTCTCACCCATACAGATCAAAGAACGATCCCTCGTGAACAGGAGTCCATAACCCACTGAGGATTGAGACTAAGTTGCCTAGGTCATCCTAGTGAAATAGAAACCTAACTAGTCAACGGTGTTACAGCTAGTGGTTACTATTTTGCGGTCCGGTCTTATGCAAACTCCTTGCATAGGATACCCCCACTCGCATGTCCCCTACACGAATGCGTTGGATCATTGCATTTATATCAAATACAAAGTGGGTCATATCCACAGTGCCACCAAGATAAGGTACCCAGTCTTATCCCTATACTAGAGACCCTTTAGGTTGTAACTTGAACAGTGATCCCCTTATGTCCCCACATACAGTTCAAGTCTCATACAAATAGCCTAGGATGTTTAGTTTATTGAATTAGGGTTATTTAGGCAAGATAAATACTTCTCTTGCGAAATAAAGCAACCCCGAACGTTGATTTACGTTGGAAATACTTCTCCAAGTCTGGCGAACACTACCACTATGACTACACTGTATTTCTCTTAGAATTTTGTAGGTAGGAGACTAGTGGGAGTCTAGGAAGCCTTCAGGAGAATTCTCTGAGAGTAGGAGAATGAGTGAGTGCCTTCACCCCTAGCCCAGGGGTCCTATTTATAGGAAAATACCATGAATAAAATATAATAAAATATTATATTTTATTCACATTTAATTTAATAAATAATTAATTAATTCTATAATTAATTAATCACCCAAACCCAATTAAATATCATATATTTAATTTTAAAGATTCTATAAAATTATTTTATTAATATGAATCCAATTCACAATCAATATTTGAACTCTTTCAAATATTTATTTCTCTCAAAAATAATTTTGAATCTAATTCAAAACTATATTATAAAGTTTCACATAAATTTTATATTATAATGTATCATCATACATTATATTCTCCCCTTAGTAAATTGAACAACTCCATTTACAATTAATACTTAATTGCCTCAAATATTTTAACGAGCTACCAGTGGGACCTAATTGACCTGCAGATTAGAAGCTCCAACGATATGAGATTAACTGGCTAAACTCATTAACCAATTAATCAATTTTCGTTAATCATGGGTACACTCCACTAAAGACCCACAGCTGCACTCTTCTCACTGCAGACAGAATTCTATGTCCACGGATATAGACCAATAACAGCAAGTTAGTCCTTCACGAGTGTTCATAACACCAGTTGGGTCAAATTACTGTTTTTCCCTTGGGTTACCTCTACATCCTTAAGTACCAGTGCTCCTCTAATGAACAACATGTTTGAGGTCCAACCATCAAACAAAAATCCCTCTCGTGCCATTGAGAGGGCATGGCCCTTTATTCAAGACCCGGAGACACCACTTAAGGGAACACTCATCTACTTACCCTAAAGTCGGGAAGGAGTGAAATCTATCTTGTGTGATTATGTTCCCAACTCCCCACTCGGTCTTGTCCCCAAAATGGTAGGCTTATTGAGTCGGCGTACTGGCCACTCTCACCCATACAAATCAAAGGACAATCTCTTGTGAACAGGAGTCCATAACTCATTCAGGATTAAGACTAAGTTGTCTAGGTCATTGATGCGATGTGACTGAAGGTGGATGTTGGAAAAGATGGAAAATAGTAATTAAAGATGAATTCAGTCAGCTAAGTGCAAGTATACACTATCGCATATAGTAATAAAAACTCTGGAAGTATTCCAAAGGTATCGATCACACAGAGACTAAGCTGGAAACACATATTTGAAGAAGAAACTGCTCTTAAATTGCTTTTGAAAGGTAACCAAAAGAAATAATTGATGTTGGGTTTTGTAAAGCAAATAAACAAACAAGTAAATAAATAACAATAATAATAAAACGAGGTATTCAATATAACTTCAACCCTAAGGCAAATAACTCTAGTCATGGCTTATTTAACCTAAGTTTACTCATGCATTGGGTCAGGTTTAACTCCTATTTGGCCTTGCTCCCAAGAATCGTTAGAAGGCTAAGTGAGTACTTGATAAGGGTAAAAAATATACCTATTTTACCCTTATATTTAGCTCATTTCTTGGTCAAATATTGAGTGTTTAGGTCAATTTTACTATTTCCGAGCTCAAAATATGTTAATTTGATAAGTTAGGGTGTTGAGAGTTACATTTGTTGAATTATGCTTATTTGTGCTTAAAAAGACTTGATTTGAAGAAAATTTGACTTAGTTGTTGTTGTGCAGAAAAACAGAGGAGAAGCTGGAATTCCCAAGAAATGCGACCGCATTTCTGGGAAGGTAAAAATGAAATGCGACCGCATTTCTGGAAAAACAGAGGCCGTTCCGAGTCGCACGCGGGTCGTTGTTGACGAGTCTTCTTCGTACCTAACCGGTTGTTTTGACCCTGAAACTGACTGGGCAACCTTCCAGCACCTATTTCGCAGCTCCTCAACCAATTTCTACACTATATAAGCTCGAGATTCGAAGTCAAATCGAAGCAGAACTCACTTGGAAGAAAATGGTGGTGACAGAACCCTGGCTCGATGCCAATGAGTAGGGATGCCCGAGGTGTTGGGTTTTATGCCCTAAAACTCGTAGATAGTAAATGAAACAAATTAATCGATCTCAATAAAGCGTTATTTGAGTGATTCAGTAATTTGGTTATTGAATAATCGAGTTTGCATTAATAAACCCTAAATCCAATAAACTAAGATCCAAGGTTGTCTAAATGAAACTTGGACTAGTATGTAGGGACATACGGGGATCAGTGTTCAAGTAACAACCTAAATGGTCTATAGTATAGGGATAAGGTTGGGTACCTTATCCTGGTGACACTATGTGATACGGTCCACCTTGTATTCGATACAGATGCAATGATCCAAAGCATCCATGTAGGAGACATGCGGGTGGGGGTATCCTATGCAATGAGTTTGCATAAGACCAGACTGCGAAATAGTAACCACTAGATGTAACGTCGTTAACTAGTTTAGGTTTCTATTTCAATATAATGACCTAGGTGACTCATTCTCAATCTTGAGTCTGTTATGAACTCCTTTTCAGGAGGGATTGTCCTTGGATTTGTATGGGTGAGAGTGGCCTGCTCGTCGACTCAATATTCCTACCATTTCAGGGGCAAGTCCGAATGGGGGCTGGGAACATAACAGTACAAGATGGAATTCACTCCTTCCCCTATTGGGGCAAGTAGATGTGTGTTCCCTTAAGGGCTGATTCTAGGGCTTGAACAAAAGCATGTTGTCCTCTCCTGGCCCGAGAGGAATTTCTGTTTAGTGGTTGGACCCTAAACAGGTTGTTCATTAGAAGGATCAGTGGTACTTAAGGATCCAGAGGTAACCCAGGAGTAAAATGGTAATTTGACCCAGCTGGTGTTACGAACACACGTGAAGGATTGACTCACTGCATTGGTCGATATCCGTGGACACAAAAATATTCTACAGTGAGAAGAGTGCAGCCGTGGGTCTTTAGTGGAGTGACCCACAGTTAACGAATGTTGATTGACTCGGTTAATGAGTTTAGCTGATCAATCTCGTATCGTTGGAGCTTCTGATCTGTAGGTCCATTAGGCCCACCTGCTAGCTCATAACGGGTTCTGAGATAATTTAGTCTTGATATTAAAGGGAATTAATATAATGTATGAGGATACATTATAGTATAAAGTTTAATTAAAGAATTAAAATTTATAATTAATTTTGGATATGATTCGAAATTAATTATTGAGAGAATAATGAATTTAATTAAATATGTGATATTTGATTAATTCATGAATTAATTAATTTAATTTAGTTTGGTTAAATGTGATTTAATCAAATTAATATTATAGTTTATATTAATGTACATTATGATGCACATTAAAACTATAGGTTAAATGAGAGAGATTAAAATTGAATTTGATTCAATTGTAAAATTAATTAAATATTTGATATTTAATTAATGAGAATTCAATTAATAGAATTAATTGAATGACCAATTTAATTCAATAGAATATGATTCAAATTGAATTAAAAGCCTTATATTATAATTTATTTAATTAATATTGATTTAATTAAATTAATTATAATTAATTAATTAAATGATTATTATTATTTAATTAATAGACGGCCAAGATCGTTTGGATTTGATCCAACGATCTAGAATGAGTAGGGTTTTAACTCCCTCCCCACTTATCGTTAAGTGGAGAGGGGGTTACTCAGATCTGCTCTGACTCTCTCATTCTTCACTATTACAGAAAAGTTTTTTTTTTCTCAATTTTCTCTCTGGCTCTCTCCAAAAATTACAGCAACTTGTTTACTGAAATTTTTCCCTTCCAAGACTAGTTTTGGGTTCTATAGGGACTGATAACTGTCCGAAAGGTAGTTATTTAGGCCTTAATTCTATAGGGATTTGTGTGTCTTTTTGTGCTTAATAGGGTTGCTTTTAGATGGATATTATATGTTTTAACCCATTTGGAAGAATGGAGGCTTTGAAAGTTATTTTGTGCAGAAAATATTGCTAAGCGACGTGAGGGAGCAAAATCTGTGCTGCAGCAAACCTGGGAGCAAAACTGCCACGTCACAGCTCGTTATCCATTTTAATAAAGTGGCTTTAGCTGAATTATTTTCGAATCTAAGAAGCTTGGAAAGCCTGCCATGTGTCCAATTTAACCTAAACCTCATCTTATAAAAGGAGGAGCCGTCGAAGTTAAAGGCATTCACGACTTGGAGACCGAATCAATCGGCCGGAGGCCGAATTGACGGCGGAATGGAGATCTAAGAAGACCATTTTCGATTCCCCTCAAGAAGACGAAGTTCTTCCATGTTCTTGGTGGTTTGGAGCAGCCGTTTCATCCCCATTTGCTGAAAAGGATTAGTATTTCTTGTGTATTTCGTAATATGGATGTGCTTATCGAGATTGTAACGTATTTTATGTTTTCAATCATGAACTAATTGCTTTGTAGGCATAGGTTAAGAATTATGTGATTGTTATATTTATAAATCTGGAAATTCTATTTTATCATGATCATCTTGAATTATTGTTGATCTTTAATTTCATTATGTGCCCGCCTAGCTAGCCGGTATGTATAGCTTCTCCTAGTTTCAGGGATGATTTAGGAGTTGTGTGGTGATAATTCACGCTAGATCATTGTGTATTGGTGAATGCCAGTGACTGAGTTAGGGATAGCCAGTTGCCTAGTGCTTGATCGGTAGAGCTTCATTGGTTTTGAAACATATTCCAAAAAATCCGGAGTTCCGGGAGGATCCCGCTGATAATACTGCATGAGATTGACGGATCGAAAGAATTGCTAGAGCACCTTTATAAACAATTACAGAAGTCTTAACATGTGTCTGTTTTCATTCTGTTTCCTCTGTCGTAATCATTTACTGCTTTCGTATATCTTTTGTTTCAGCATTTTAAAAACCCAATCAATTTAACCAAACTTTTGAAATCACTAAAAAGGCAAATTAAATCAATAGAGGTAGGCATTTCAAGACCTTGTGGATACGATAAATACTTATCACTTGCTGCTAGATTGTGTATACTTGCACAGTATTCTGGAGTTAATTTATCTCATATTTTTAACCACTTCAGAATTGCAACAGGGACATACAGGGGATCAATGTTCAAGTCGAAGGGATTGAATCCCCAACAGAAGCGAATGATCGTTTTGTAATTCAATTTGAGTTTTCACGGAAACCAATACATTATGCAAACAGAACATACAGAAACATTTTCTATAAATTCTAAACTACAATTAAGCATGCATAAGGTCTAAACTGTTTAGAGTTAAATTGGGAACCTACTTGTTGAAGATCGATCTACAGCAGGTTGGATTTCCCTCGAACCAAATCACGTTTTGGATCTTCAAGACACCACCCATTGGAGCCCTTGCTATCCTCTGGATTTTGAGGTTGATGATGGTGGGATAAAAAATCTCATGATTTTCAGAGAAAGAATTACAGCAAGAATGGCGTTGTAATCTTAGAAAGAGTTTCTTGAGATGAGAGAGCTTTCTTTTTTTTTTTTTTTTTTGAGAGAGAGAAAATTCATGGAGCAAAATTGCAGAGAGAACTTCTCTATTCATCCTTGGATACGTGAGAGAGATAATTGGTTAAGGGGGGAGTTACACGTAGTAACTCTCCACTGATGCACGAATTTGCTTACTGCAAGTGTACGGGTCAAGTAATAATATAGTGTTTTCGTGTAAAACGAGTGTCGTCCTCTGGATTGGTTTTCTAGCAAATTAAGTACCGTGAATAATCTTGTCCAATTTTATTTAAGGATAAAAAAGGAGTGAGAAATTGAAATCAAAGGCAATGCAAATTAAAGGTTGGGAAATTCAATTGAAAGAATTCTTAGGGAATTGATTTCATCAATTTAAATTAGGATTGATTAAAGGGAATGAATTGTAACGTGCAATTATTTTACAAGTCTAAGAACTTTAATTCACAACTATCTCTCCCGAACATAATTGATTCTCATGCAAATAATTAACTTGATATCCCTATCTAAGTTCATTAAAATGCAAGGCTTTTAGCTCTTTTAACAACTTCTAAAGCTATTCTAAATCTCCCGATCTTAGAATTCTACTTTAGATATGCAATTTAGTAAAGTCTACACTAAATCCCCTCTCCCGAGCAAGATTCAACACTTAAATCATTCAACTAGTGATCAAGTAATTGAAAACATTTAAACATAATTGCATACATAAAATAAGTGCACAAAACATCCCAATAATCAATCCATAATCATAAACGACTACATCAATCCCTAATAAACATGTCTAGCTACTCATACATGGCGTTACGATATAAACTAAACATGAAAAAGCCATAAAAGCTAACTAGAGGTAAAGAAAAGGAAGGAAAACTCTTGAATCTGTTGAAACCGACACGTCCCCGTCACGATCTCTACATCTTCAAGCTTGGTTCCCACTCCTAAACCTTGCTTCAGCTCCCACAGAAGATCTCTAATTCTCTCCAATTGGACTCCTCCAATCCGTAGCTATCTCTTTCCTTTTATATTGATTCTATCTCTGTCCTGTTTACCGCCATAAATAGTTATAGAAAATTAGTAGAGTCGAGATGCCAAGGAGGCGGCATCTCGACGCTACCTCTAGGATTTGCACATTTTTTCAAGCTCCAACTTTGGTTCTTTTTCGTTCCTTTTGTTATTCTTTAGGTCTCGATCACTCGATCAACTCCAATTTCTCGATTTAGCTCCAAAAATTAATTCCTACAAAAAGAACATGAAAGTGCATTAAATTGACCCAATATTACTCAAAGACTAACTAAAATTCACCAGGAAAAATAGCTCGCTATGTGTGTTATCACCAACCAGGGTTCAACTCCCAACAACGACTGGAGTTAAGTTTTAAATTAAAATTAAATTAAATTAAATTAATTACTACGATTAATTAAATTATATTTATTTATTTATTTTCATTTAAATCATATTTAAATGAATATCTCTCCCATAACTTTTAGTATTAATTCAATTAATTTAATTAAATCACATTAAATTAAGTTAACCAATTAATTAGTTCACAATTAATTAATTGCTAACTTAAATATCTCATATTTAATTAAGCTCATATTTGAATCATATTCAAATGTACACCTCTCTATTTTTAATCTATAGTTTTAATGTAAATCCAATGTACATAAACTTTAAACTATAGTATTAATCTAATTAAATCATATTTAATCAAATTTAATTTAATTACTTAATTAATTTCTTAATTAAATATCACATATTTAATTAAACGTACATCTGAATCATATTCAAATGTATATTTCTCTCATATTCTGTAGTTTTAATATAAATCTTATTTATATTAAATTTAACCTATAGTTTCAATGTGAATCCAATTGACATTTAATATAACCCCTTCAAATATTTAATTCTCTCATAAATTCATTTTGAATCATAACCAAAATTAATTTTATATCAAAAAGTTTAATTTAATAATTAAACTTATATATTATAAAGTATCTCCATACATTATATTAATTGTATCGTATACAATTAACTAAAATTCCCTTAATGAATTTAAACACTTCAAATTCTATTCAAGACTACTTAACCTCAAAACCCTTTACGAGCTAGCAGGGGGACCTAATGGACCTACAGATCAAAATCTCAAACGATACGAGATTATAACAAGATTATAACGAACCTAATAGACCTAATTGGCTAAACTCATTAACAAAATTAATCAACATTCGTTAACAGTGGTCATCACTCCACTAAAGACCCACAGTTGCACTCTTCTCACTATAGGTTATTTCTGTGTCCACGGATATTGACCAATAACAGTAAGTCAATCCTTCACGAGTATTCATAACGCCAACTGGGTCAAATAATCGTTTTACCCCTGGGTTACCTCTGTCTCCTTAAGTATCACTGATTTCTCTAATGAACAACATGTTTATGGTCCAACCAATAAACATAAGTTCCTCTTGGGCCAGGAGAGGATGGGCGCCCTTGTTCAAGACTCGGAATCAGCCTTAAGGGAACACTCATCTACTTACCCTAAAGAAGGGAAGAAGTGAATTCCATCTTGCGTTGTTATGTTACCATCCCCCACTCGGTCTTGCTCCTAAAATGGTAGGCTTATTGAGTCGGCGTAACTGGTCACTCTCACCCATACAAATCAAAGAACAATCCCTTGAAGATTCATAACACACTCAGAATTAAGATTGAGTTACATGGTCATCCTATAAAATAATAATCTAATTAGTTAACGATGTTACATCTAATGACATTATTTTGTAGTCCCGTCTTATGCAAACTCATTGCATAGGATACCCCCACTTGCATGTCTCCTACATGAAAGATTTGGATCAATTCGTTTGTATCAAATACAAAGTGGGTCGTATCCATAGTGTCACCAGGATAAGGTACCTAGTCTTATCCCTATGTTATAGACCCTTTAGGTTATTACTTGAACATGATCCCCTATATCTCTACAAATATTGTTCAAGCCTCATTAAATAACCTTGGATCTTAGTTTATTAGATTTGGGTTAATAATGCAATTCTAAAATAAATTCCAATAACAACTTTATTGAATAAACCTCAATAAAAACTTTATCAAATAAATAATATTTGTTTACATTTACTATCTACGAGTTTTAGGACATAAAACCCAACAATCTCCCACTTGAACTAAAACTCTAGTGGGGTGTACAAAATCTAAAACAGTGGGTGTATAATACATGTACAATACATTAGAGTACAAATACAATACAAATACAATAAACTAGGGCATACAATATACTCATTACATTTCTCCCACTTGTCCTAGATTACATGGTACATGTTTCGCAGACCTACACTATCTAGATGACCCTCGAACACTTTAACCGAGAGAACCTTCGTAAATGGATCAATAATATTATGCTCTGAAGCGATGTTCGTGACGATCACGTCCCCTTGTTGCACTATCTCCCAAATGAGATGGTATTTTCACTCAATGTGCTTGCTTTTTTTGTGGCTGTTGAGGTTCTTTAGAATTTGCCACAACACCATTGTTATCACAATAAAGTGAGATGGGTAAGTTCATATTTGGATCAAATCATTATTATTTTTTAAACAATATACTTTAATATATATTTTTTTTCTAGTTGGAATATATTTTTAATTATATTATTAAAGTCGATGTAGAAAAAATATTGGTAAAATTACTATAAAAACTTAGTCGGTAACTTTTGAGGAAGAGAGAAATTTTAGAGAGAAAAAATTAAATAAAAAGAGAAACTTTAGAGAGATAGCAAGGTTAAGAAAAAAAAGATACATTAGAGAAATGAAGATAAATTAGAAAAATAAATAAAAGTTGTAGCAAGAGAAAGTTTAGGGAGATTGTTTTTCAAAAGAAATGTTAGAGATATGTTTATTAAGGAGATTAAAAATCTTGGATGCGCTATTTTTCCTAATCTTTAGAACATGCAAGCTGAAAAGAAACTAAAAAAAACTCACCTCTTCAGCTTATAAAACCAGGGTATTTTGCTGTCGACGGTAGGGAAGGCAGACGGCTACGAGGAAGAAACCCTAACCACCTGCTATATGGAGAAGAAAGACACTGAAGAATATCGCCGGAATGAAGATCTTGTTTGCAGCCGTGAAGGGAAGTGTGTGGTTTGAGGGATTTTTTTTCAAATGTAAGAAAACCGAACGACATTTCCTTTTTTGGTTACTTATTTTGTTTATTTTGTCACATTGAAAATCTTTAATATCTGGTAAGGGCAAAAGAGTATTTGGCCATATTCATATCCGGGTGTGGGCTGTTAGTTTTGGAATTTTGAAACAAATTGGAAAATTTTGGAATGAATGGACTACGATTGACCCATTCCTGTAGATACACCTAAAAAAAATCCAGAGAGAAAATTTTAGGAAAAAGGGAAATATTTTGTTTTTAGAGAGAGAAATTGGAGAGATAAATTAGTAGAGAAATAGTAATGAAAGTTAAATAAAGATAAACATTTTAGAGAGAGAAGAAAGTTGGTCGAGATGATTTTTTTAGAAAGAGAAAGAGAAATAAAAATATATATCAATATCAAAATTTTGTAGAGAGAGAAATGTAGACAAAAAAAGCTAGAAAAAATAATTTGTTGGAGGGAGAGATGTCAAATAGGAAAAAAAAAAAAAAGAGCATTGAAAGAAGAGTGATTTTTTGCCAAAGCGAGTTTAGCAGAATGATTTTTTTAAAAACATAAATCTATTTTTTTAAAAAAAAAATGCTTATAATTTCAAAAACAGGAAAAAAGAAAGGAATTGGTTTATCAAACAACTCTAATTTTTTTAAAAAAAATGAAAAATAAAAACAGAAAATGAAAAACGAAATGGTTATCAAACAATCTCTAAATTTTTAATTTTATTAGTTTTTTTTTAACGTGCGATGCACGTGGTTTTCCTTTTTAAAAACTAAAATTAAGAAAATAATTATAAAATTGTGTATTAA
This sequence comes from Luffa aegyptiaca, assembly GCA_017139565.1. Taxonomy (NCBI): domain Eukaryota; kingdom Viridiplantae; phylum Streptophyta; class Magnoliopsida; order Cucurbitales; family Cucurbitaceae; genus Luffa; species Luffa aegyptiaca. The sequence goes on from CM029404.1 coordinate 27,487,362, forward strand.
AATATAATTTAACTCAACAATATACTTTTAAAAGTAGAAGCAATCAAAATTAATTTTAAATATATGTATATATAAAATTGGTGATTAGTGAAACTAAAAATTTGAAGTTAAGAAAGGAAGAAAGAAGAAGAAAAAAAAAACCTAACAATTTAGGCCGGTTTCAAAACCATTTGGTTTTTGGTCTTTTGAAAATTAAACTTGTTTTCTCTCAATTTCCTTAGAATGGTTTTCATATTTGTTAAGAACACATATGTATACCTAGCCAAATTAAAAATAAATAAATAAATAAAAAAATATAAAAATAAAATAAAAAAAATAAAAAAATAAAAAATTTTGAAAACTATTTTTTTTTTTTTTTAATTTTTAAAACTTGAGTTGATTTTTGAAAATATGGGAAGAAGGTAAATAACAACACAAAGAAATTTAGAGATGGAAATAGTGTTTGTAGGCTTATTTAAAAAAAAAAAAAAAAACAAATGGTTATCAAACGGGACTTTAGTTAATTAATTCTCCTCATTTTTGTTTTAAAAAAATATGAGTGTCAATCTCTCTTATTACAACCAGTTTAGCTCTTGGAAAGACAAAGAGAGAATCCTCAAGGCCTTCTCATTTTTCAAGGTACAAACTATAAAATAAATGCTACAATACCAACAATGACCATAATGATACAACCATAGTATACAAAACATTAATAAAAGTACAAAAAACCCATAAATCATATACTTTCATTTATAAAAAGGGAATATCAAAATATTTATTATTCAAGAAAGAATGCTCATACGATTTTGCAAAAACAATCAAAGAGCAAAAAAGAGAATTGCATCTTACACTTGAAATTTAATTTCTTCAACTATAGAACCATGAACTTGGAAAGTTCCTAAAAGATATCCCAAACTTTCAATTTTCCATCTATTCGATCCCTTGTCAAATTAAACATTTTCTGAAATTCATAGAATTATTAGACACAAAATTAAAAGGTTAAATCCTATATATTGAACATAACATTAAAAATTCATAGATTCATTAGACACTTTTTAAGTTTAAATACCTATTAAAAATAAATTGGAAGTGTTTGAACTCATTAGACATTTGTTAAAATTCAAAAACATATATAACACAATTTTAAAAAGTTTATGAACTAAATTTGTAATTTTAAGAAAACTATATTAATCTCTCTCTTCTCCCCTTCTCCATGTGTCAAGAAGAAAAGAAGAGAGAGGCATGAGAGATCTTTTGTTTTTGGGGAAATTGTTATAAATTGACATATATACACTGTATTTTTTAAAAATAGACAAACATTATGGTCAAGTCGCATTTCAACTTGAAATTCGTTTTAGATTTTCTTCCCCTTTTACCCTTAATACATGTCCACCCATTGGTTCCTTTGATTTACGAAATCTAGTTGATTTGCCATATATACACTGTATTTTTTAAAAAAATATCGAACAAAATAAGTTTTTTACCACACCAACATTAAATTCAATTAAAAAAAATACATCATTTTCCCTGAGTATAGCTAAATTGATATAAAACTTACCAATGAGGTTGAAATTCCTCACCTCACATGTGTAAAAAAAAAAAATGGCCCACGAAAAACTACCCCAACCCCATCCATCCTTTACCTTTTTTTTTTTGAAAAGCCATCCTTTACCTTTTTCCTTGTTTCTTTTTTCGAGAGTTGGATATGTAGATTAGTTTCATTGAAATGTAAATGATAAGAACAATTGACATTCTGTCATGGTTCACCAATTCTGACCGGTAATAACTAGCAGGGATTTGGTATCTTAAGGGGCCATTTGAGACACCGAAATGGAATCTGAATTCCCATGGGAATCATTCTTTGGAATCTAGATTCATGGAAATGCGATGCATGTGTTTGGTGTGTTGTATTTGGTTTGGATTTAACCCAATGTCTGTGTTTGGAGTGCAGGGTCAGAATTGGGTTGGAATCGTGTTAGCTTTTTTTTTTTTAGCTATTTTCCCGCCTATTTTAGTGGGCCTATTCTACATAAAAATGCTTACCCACTTATTTAGCCAATGCATTACTCTATTGAAATTATTTTTGTTCGCTCTTTCTTTTTTCTTTTTTCTTTTTAATTCTTTTAACTTTTCTTATTAATCCTTAAATTGAACTCTAAACTTATATAAATGTTTTGGTTTAATTTTCATCCATTCATCTATTAGTTTAAACAAAAAGTAATGTAAAAATCTTCATGAACTCATTAATTTCAATAAAATCAGACACAAAAATAAGTTTCACCAATGAACAAATTAATCATTGAATAACTTTGTCAAAATTCAGAAATTTCAACAAATAATTTAGCTTTAATGTCTTCTTTATTTGAAATATTTTATCAAACTGATGTCACACGTGTTTATAATTCATTTAATATATGAGTTTTTTTTTTTTTTTTTTTGTTAAATACCCAATGTTTCTTTCACTTATATGTACATTGTGTACCAAATGTAATTAAATAAAAAACAAAAAAAAAATCTATAATGGATAGCAAAATTAGTTCTTGTCCGTTTATAACTTTACGTGGATATTTTATGTAATTTCTTTTTCACTTATGTGCTAACATATTAGGTCTCTTATGTGGATATTTATCAATGAGTTGATGTACTAGTAATAAATGTCTATATATTAGATCTCATCCTTGCTCGTTGGCCATGAAGACTAACTTTTTTAAGAAAATTTAACAATAAACTCATTATAGGGAGAAATTTTAAGCTTTATTGAGAATACAATGACTAAAATTAAGCATTTGAAAATATAGGGACTAAAAAGGAAACAAAACCGAAAAATATAGGGATCAAGATGATATTTTAACCATCATCTAAAATATACTTTCCTTATCTTAAAATTATAAAGTTTTATATATATTCTACTATTGTTATTATTATTATTTTTTTATAATATTCTACTATTGTTAATTAAATATAGAGAAATGAAGAAATAAATTATAAGAAAATGAAGAGAATAATGGTGGGACCCATCAAAATTATGAAGAAAAATTGAGAGAGAAATAGTGGAACCCACCAAAATTATAAGAAAATAGAAAGAGAAAGAAATGGTGAGTTCCATCAACTTTATAAAAGAGTGTTGGAATAGATTGGAATTGTGGATTCCAACCCTTCCATTCTAAGGATTCACGTTGGAATCCAAAAAGTGATTTCATTCCAACTCAAATCCGCCCAACAAACATTGGAATCGCATTCCATTCCAATCCCATGTCTCAAACATCCACCAAGTGTTTCAAATAAAGGTTATCTAAATAGGTTTACATCTACCATAGACCAACTTAAAGTAAAATGAAATCTTGTATATATATTTGATGACTTACTATATTTTAGTATGATCTTCATAGTTTTCTATAAAAGAGAATATAATGAGGCTTTCTTATTAAGCCTTTTTGTGATGTTGAAATACTCAATGTAGTACTATTGCTATATTGTAATATTTTAATCGTCAACAAGGAAAAGAATCCATCAAGAGAAAATATGTTAGATGAGAAAAAGACACTGTCACGAAGGAAAGATATAAAAAAATAGACATGTTTTCAAAAACCTGATTTTTATTTTTTGGTTACCATTTCAAACTTCAAAAACTAAAAATTTGTTAGCCATTTTACCCTTCTGTTTTTATTACCTACAGTCATTCTCTTTTACCTTTGTTTTCCTTCCTTTTGCTTTCCCTGTAATTTGTCTTTATGTGTATTTCAGCTTGTTATAAATACCATCTACAGTGCTTAGATTTCTGTGCTGGGCATATTTTTCCATTCTCATTATACTGTCTGAATACGTTTGTACATGGTATCAGAGTTTTGGCGTTTTCCTCAAAATTTTCTCGATGGCCTCGTCTTCTTCAACATCGTCAGCTACCGATGGTCTCTTGCCTGTGCTCACCTCTCCTCTCACCACTCCGGTTGCTACCCCTGTTTCTTCCCAGAGAGCACCTATAACCTCTTCTGCACCTAACTCAAACCCTCCTCCTCCCCGAACTTTAAACCCTAATATACCTCCCTTCACCTCATCATTTTCCCATTACCAAAATGCCTTCCCTCAGAATCCTTTGTCTGGTTTCCAATATCCCCCACAAACAGCACCTGTTCTTCCTACCTTCACCCCTGCTCCTGCTATTTTTCCACAAGCTCAGCACCCTTCTTCTGCATATCCCACTTTAACACCACCCCTCAACATCAAGCTCTCTGACTCTAACTATCTCCTATGGAAAAATCAGCTACTCAACCATATCATCGCCTTTGATATGGAGAATTTCATCAACAGAACTCCGGCTCCCCCTAAGCACCTGGATGCCGCTCAAACCCAGGTAAATCCTCTATTTCTAGCTTGGCAGAAGTATAATCGTACTTTAATGAGTTGGATTTATTCATCCTTAAATGAAGATAAACTTGGTGAGATAATTGGTTGTTCTACTGCATATGAGATTTGGGAACATTTGCGCGTCGTCTATGAGTCTTCTTCCACAGCTCGTATTATGGGAACTTCGCTCTCAGCTTCAAAAGATTCGCAAGGATGGTTTATCCGTTGCTCAGTACCTCGCTCAAATCAAGGACATTGCTGACAAGTTCTTCGCCATTGGCGAACCGCTCTCTTATCGTGATCATCTGGGGTATGTCTTAGAGGGCCTTGGTCCTGAATATAACCCTTTTGTAACATCTATTCACAATAGAACAGATCGGCCCTCCCTTACAGATGTCCGTAGTCTTTTGCTAGCTTATGAGTCTCGGCTGGAAAAACAATCATCAGTTGACCATTTGAATTTAGTTCAAGCCAATCTCGCCAATCTGTCATCAAATTCCAAACGATCCCCTCGTCCTCATTTCTCCTTTGCCCCTAAGTCTGCTTCGTTTCCTTGGCCATCGCCTCCCTCTAGTGTCTCTTCTCCTTTTCCTCAATCTTTCCCAATACCTTCTTCTGGTCCTGAGGTCTTAGGTCGTCCCCAATTCTCGCCCAGACCATCAAGATGGCCTTCCTCAAATTCCCAAGGTCGCCCGCAATGCCAAATCTGCAACAAATTTGGCCATACCGCTCTTGTGTGTTATAACCGCCATAACCCTATGTATCAAGCCCCTCAATCAAAGTCCTCCCCTCAGGCCTTCTTCAACCAGTTTCCATCTCAAACCGCACCCTCTGCTAGCTCTCCTGTTGTTAATGACCCTCTTTCCGCATCCCCTGCCTCCAACTCTCACCCGGATGAAGCTTGGTTCATGGATTCGGGAGCTACTCACCATATGACTCCTGACATTTCCAACTTACAGCAGCCTACACCTTACTATGGCAGTGAGCAGATTGTTATTGGCAACGGTAAGTCTTTACCTGTTCTTAATGTTGGTTCTGCTTTTGTGTCTTCGTCTTCTACTTCTGTTCCCCTAAAGTTATCCTCTATTCTTCATGCTCCTAAACTTTCCCATAATCTAATTAGCATTGCAAAATTATGTCATGATAATAGAGCTTTCGTTGAGTTTCATTCAACCTATTTTCTTGTGAAGGACCTTCAATCCAAGACAATTCTACTTCGGGGACAGCTTGATGGTGGCCTTTATAAGCTGTCTTTGTCTAATGCTCCAACATGTCTTTCTCCTTCAACTAGACCGCCTGCAGTCTTCCTCTCTACCTTTCAAGATGTTTCTCTATGGCACCGTCGCCTTGGTCATCCCGCCTTTTCCATTGTTAGCAAAGTTCTTAAGGATTGTAATTTAAAATTTCGTGCCTCTTCGAGTCAATTTTGTAGCTCTTGCCAAATGGCTAAGAGTCATAGACTCCCTTTTCCTATTTCAGTTTCCATATCAAAAGAACCCTTTAACTTGGTGTATTCGGATCTTTGGGGACCTTCCCCCTTAATTTCTATAAATGGAGCAAGATACTTTATCTTATTTGTTGATGATTGTACAAAGTTCTCTTGGTTGTTTCTTCTTCAATCTAAGGTTGATGTTCCTTCTATATTTATGAAGTTTAAAGCAATGGTCGAAAATCAATTTAAAACCACCATAAAAGCTTTGCAAACTGATGGTGGAACCGAATTTCGTCCATTATATCCTCTCCTTTCCAAGCTGCAGTTTTTTTAATAAACAGATTACCTACTCCCCTTCTTGGTCTCAAGTCTCCATACTCTTCCTTATATGATAAACCTCCTGATTATAACATTCTAAAAAGCTTTGGTTGTTCATGTTTTCCCTTCCTTAGGCCGTATAATGATCATAAATTACAGTTTAGATCTCGAGAATGCGTTTTTCTTGGCTACAGTACTTCTCATAAAGGGTACTTGTGTCTTGATTATTCCACAGGTCAGTTATATGTGTCTCGTCACGTCGTCTTTAATGAACAATCTTTTCCATTTCAGGATCCTTCTTTCTCTGTTTCTGAAAAGGTAAAACAAACTCAACCTGACTTCTTCTATCCTCTTGGAACGTTTCTCTCATCCCATAACCAATTTCCTTTGTCTCCCCCTCTTTCTCCTTTACCGTTGCCAATTACAACCCCTCATTGCCATTCTCCGGTGTTACCTCAGCAATCCATGAATCAGGTTGATATCGAGTACCCTGTCATTCCCTCATCCACAGCTTCTATTGCCTCAGCTTCTTCTTCTCCTACCTCTTCCCTCCCATCTTCTCGGCATTCATCATCCTCCCCTACCCTTCAGTCTTCTCCTTCACCTTGCTCGTCTATTCCCTCTGATAATTCTTCTCCTTCACCTTCCCCTGTTTCAAACCAGTGTGTTAACCAACCATCTCTTAACACCCATCATATGATCACCCGATCCAAAGATGGCATTTTCAAGCCAAAGGCTTGGTTGGCTTCAACACAAAATTCTTTACTGGTCACTTCTTCCGAGCCAAAGAATTATAAGCTAGCACTTCAAGATCAAAATTGGTTTGCTGCTATGGTTGATGAATATAAAGCTCTTATTCAGAATGGAACTTGGTCCCTTGTTCCAGCCCCTGTTGGTCGAAAGATAATAGGTTGCAAGTGGGTTTTCCGTCTTAAACTCGAGCAAAATGGTGCTATAGACCGGTATAAAGCAAGATTAGTAGCTCAAGGATATAATCAGGCTTTTGGAATCGATTATTTCGAAACCTTTAGTCCGGTTGTAAAACCTGCCACTATTAGAATCGTTTTATCCTTAGCTATCTCAAAAGGTTGGGTTGTTCGTCAGTTAGATGTCCGAAATGCCTTCCTACACGGTGAGCTTCAAGAAGAGGTCTACATGCGCCAACCTGCTGGTTTTGAGAATCCCTCGTTACCTAATCATGTGCTTCGGTTACATAAGGCTTTATATGGCTTAAAACAAAGTCCTCGAGCTTGGTTTTCGAAACTTAGCTCTTGTTTATCAAGTTGGGGATTTGTTGCTTCCTTGGCAGATGCTTCCATGTTTGTTTCTAAGGCTCACTCTCATATTACTATTTTCTTAGTTTACGTTGATGATATTATTGTTACTGGCTCAAGTTTACCTATTATTCAGCAATATATTTCTGATCTCAATCACCATTTTTCTCTCAAAGACATGGGGGATCTATCCTATTTTCTTGGTATACAGGTTGTTCGGACTGATTTTGGTATGCATCTGTCACAGCAAAAATATATTTGTGATATTGTTTCTAGGGCCAATCTGGATTCCTGTAAGCACATACCCTCTCCCATGGCGTCTGGCACCCCCTTGTCACTTCATGATGGTGTTCTTTTGGAGTCTCCAACCGAATATAGGAGTCTGGTGGGAGCGTTACAGTATTGTACTTTAACCAGACCAAATATCAGCTACACTGTAAATCGTTTATGTCAATTCCTACACGCCCCAACCACTTCTCATTTGCAAGCAGTGAAAAGGCTCCTTCGGTACTTAAAAGGTACATCCCATCTTGGTATTCTGTTTTCTCCTTCTTCTTCCATGTCTATTACATGCTACACGGATGCCGATTGGGCAAGCTGTCCGGACGATAAAAGGAGTACTAGCGGATTTTGCACTTTCCTTGATCCCAACCTCATTTCTTGGAGTTCCTCCAAACAAAAGGTGGTCTCAAGATCAAGTGCTGAATCTGAATACCGTGGTATGTCAAATGCGGCAGCTAAAATCTCTTGGATCCAATCGATATTACGAGAACTTAATGTATCTTCTACTCCTCTTCTTCTTTGTGATAATATGAGTGCTACCTACATTGCCGCAAACCCAGTGATGCATAACAGAACCAAACACATTGAAGTTGATCATCATTTTATAAGAGAGAAGGTAGCTCGTAAACAGCTCGTAGTTCGTTTCGTTCCATCGGAAGACCAGCTTGCAGATATTATGACGAAGGGCCTTCCATCTCCAAGGTTTGCTAATCTCAGATGCAAGCTCACGATGGTTTCCAAACCACGGCTCACTTGAGGGGGGATGTTAGCCATTTTACCCTTCTGTTTTTATTACCTACAGTCATTCTCTTTTACCTTTGTTTTCCTTCCTTTTGCTTTCCCTGTAATTTGTCTTTATGTGTATTTCAACTTGTTATAAATACCATCTACAGTGCTCAGATTTCTGTGCTGGGCATATTTTTCCATTCTTTATGTGTATTTCAACTTGTTATAAATACCATCTACAGTGCTCAGATTTATGTGCTGGGCATATTTTTCCATTCTCATTATATTGTCTGAATATGTTGGTACAAAATTGAATGATCCTCCAACACCTTAATTCTTAAAATAAACATGCTAAAAACTAAAATTTATCAATTGATGTCATACTTTTTTTTCAAGTTCGGTGAAAGATTCGAACCTTTTACCCCTTGGGGTATATGCCTTAACCAATTCAGTTATTCTCTAGTGGATGCCATTAACATTCATAATGCAATTCAGGTAAGAAATATTTTATTAATAGAAATTACTTCTACATTGGTTAGAAAAAAGATATAGAAAACCAGTAATGAAAAACTTACGATCTCACAAACGTATCTTCTCATGGCACTTAATCCTCACGCCAATTATGTCTGCAGTTTTCATTCATGCACTTGTAAAATGTTGTAGCAGGTTCATCAGCTGATCTCAGTTGTATTTGTATAAAAGCAGCCTTGCCAAACGAACAATTTGGACATGTTGCTACAGTATGGGCACAAAAACAAAAAGCAATTTAGGGAACAGAAACATATAAACTAACAACGAAATGTCAGAGACCTTGGACCGTTCGATAAACCTTTAGTTTTTTATTTTTGGTTTTTGAAAATTATGTTTGTTTTCTCTCGATTTCATTACAATGATTTTCATCTTTGTTAAGAAAACATTTGAATTCTTAGCCAAATTTCAAAACCAAAAACAATCTTTTTGAAAGCTACGGCAACCATTTGGTTTTGGTTTTTGGTTTTTTAAAATTACACCTACAAACTCTACTTCCACATATAAGTTTCTATGTTTTGTTATCTATCTTCTTCCTATGATTTCAAAACTAGGTCAAGTATTTAATACTAAGACCCCGTTTGATAACCATTTGGTTTTTTGTTTTGGTTTTTGAAAATTAAGCTTGAAAACACTATTTCCACCTATAAGTTTCTTGATTTTGCTACAACTTTCTTACCATATTTTCAAAAACCAAGTCAAGTTTTGAAAACTAAAAAAAATAGTTTTCAAAAACTTGCTTTTTTTTTTAATTTGGCTAGGAATGCAAATGTGTCTAACAAAGATGAAACTCATTATAAGGAAATTGAGAGAGAAAACAAGGTATAACTTTCAAAAACCAAATTGGTTATCAAATGGGGCAAACAATTTTTTTTTTCAAAACTTGACTTGATTTTTTAAAACAAGGGAAGAAGGTAGATAACAAAACAAAGAAACTTATCAATAGAAGTAGTGTTTATAAGCTTAATTTTCAAAAACCAAAATCCAAATGGTTATGAAACAGGACCTTAGTTTTTTTGTTTGTAAAAAAGTTAAGCTTATAAACACTACTTTCACCTATGAGGGTTTTTTTTTTTTTTAAATCTACTTTTTAAAAATGTTTTGAAATCCAAGCGAAGTTCTGAAAATTAAAAAAAAGACGAGTATTTTTTAATAACATGTTTTTGTTTTTTGGAATTTGGGTAAGAATTCAAATGTTTCTCCAAAGGAGGTGAACACCAAATTGGAAATAATCATAAATTTCAAAAACATAACTTTCCATATTTATTAATTATTTATTATAGGTTGTCCGTAACCAACGGTCTATCAATTTTACTAGGTCGTCAAACAAAGACAAGCAGCAATACATAATGAGACAAGTCAACTAGTGTCTTCCATGCACTGATGGCCAAAGCATGTTCCTAATCAGAATACCGAAGAAAATCAAAACCATCTCCAACCTTGCAGGCTGTGAACTATCCAAAAGTCCATGGAAAAAATTAACATAGTTAATAACTATTGCTTTTCTGTGTGCATTGCACTCCCTATTCTGCCAAACTTCTTAAATGTTTTATTTTTTTTTTATAACTGCAACTTTAATATGAAAGGGAGAACAAGGGCATAGAAAAAACAAGTCCCGAGGACTAGATAGATACAAGCCAACAAGCCAAGGCCCCCAAAACCTAATTACAAGAAAGAATCTCAACCCAAAAGAATAAGCTCCAAAGAGTAATTACAAAGATCCGACTAACAGACGTCCATAAAGAAGTGCTAAGTCTAATCAACTCCAAAAGATCCTCTCTCGATCTCTCAGTCCCCAAAAGTACAATCATTCCTTGCAAGCCAAATATTCCACATATTAGCAAAGAAGCAAGCTTGCCATAAAAACTTTCCTTTGTCACGAAAGGGAGAATTGAGAAGAACTTCCTCAATCATGGAGCCACAATCTCTATTACGAATTACGAACTGAGGACACCTCAAAGAAACAAAAGAAGCAGCTCCAGAGAGAAGATGCAAATGAACAATCCCCTAACAACCTTCCAAAGAGAAGAGAAGGCACAAACACCCTGAGAAGAGGGAGAAGCACAAAAAATTTGGAAAAAAGAATTACAAGAGAAACCTTCGAAGGGTCTAGGGATCTTGACATGTGAGTCTCGTCTCCGAAGGTGAGTGACCTGATTTGAAAGATCGAGAGGAGGCTGACAAGATCCGTCACCTTGCGGTTGGTGAGAGGATGACTGATGCCCAAGGAGAGAGAGGCAGGGTTGCGAGAGGGTAAGAGAAAGGCAATTGAATGTAGCCTCTTCTCAAACTGATTATAAAGATGAGGAAAAAGGGAACACAAGGATCGAATCCTCCCAAAAGTAAGTTTTATCCCCTATAGAGCATCGAATATGATGAGAAAACAAAGGAACCCCCAAAGCAGTTGCAGTCCTGAGGTTTTTGCTAGAACCCTTAAATCGTTGACCAGAGACCCATACTTACTCACGACGACCCTATACCACTGAGTGTCTTGCCCAAAGAAGAAATGCCACAACCACTTCACCAAAAGAACCTGGTTACGTAGTCTAAGGTTACCAATACCCAATCCCCAACATCTGTCAGCTTAGAAACCACTTCCCACTTAACAAGGTGGGCTCCGCCACCCTCCTCCACCCCTTCCCAAAACTTATTAAACGTGTATTCACAGACTATAAACCTCAACGTGTCGGGATTCCCATTTGCCACAAGTTGAAACGCATAAGCCTTGAAGGCTACAATATGCTCCTGCACCAATCTCTGTGATGAGGATAACTGATAACTCATTGGGGACAAGCCACTCTATGGATCTAATTTCCAGTTTGGATTTGATTCATACATCTTCATCACACCAGAGGTTCACTAAGTAAGATGCCGAGACAACGGACTAAGAGCTACTTTTCTTACTGTCTGTCAAAGGATTGAAGAGGTAAATCATCTATTCAAGATTACAAAACATGAAAGGATGATCCTGTTTCAATTGCAAATGAAATGGACGAGTTAGAGGGAAAAAGGAAAGAAAGGACTCATCTTCAAGCTTGATTTGGAGAAGGCCTATAATAAAGTGGAATGGGATTTCCTTGCCTTGATTCTAGAGAGATTATCATTCTTTTTTAACAAGAGATGAAACTTTTCATTGAATAAATGAAAAGAGACTAATGCTCAAAGGATACAAACCCCACAAGGGAGTGAAACAAGAACAACAAAGAAAACAAGAGGGAAAAAACAATTCAATGAAAACAAATCTGAGAGATGGTCTTATCTCCCAGCCCCCTCTATTGTGTCTCGGTGGTTGAGTGTTTGAGAAGATTTCTCTCCTTGGGTAGGATGATGATGGAAAATATTGAGGTTTTTTTCCTAGGGAAATTAAGATTCATCTCATTCTTTTAAAATTTGCAGATAATATTGTGTAAAATCTCCAATCTCCTTAAAATTCAGAAGCTTTTTAATTTACTTTCCAACTTTCTATAAATTTATCAAAACAGTTGAGAGAGGCAAAAATTAATTTGTCTGAGTTAATGATGTGGAATGCAGCCACCATTACAAGGGAGGGGGTCTAACGTTGGCTCAACTGGCCCTTGTTAATTTCCTCCTGCATTATCTTTCCGTGTTTACGGTATAAAGTGGCTGCAACAATTGAGATATACATCTGAAACTTCTTCTGGGAGGATTAGATTGCCAAAGATATGGGTACATGGAACATGGTCTCCTATGCTTATCAAATGGACGCCTAAATATTGGTAATATTAGGCAAAGGTTTGCTCTCCTTTGTGAGTGGTTAAGGGATAGAAACTCAATTTTCTTTAGCACAAAATTATTCAAGTAAAAGTGGGAGAGATTACCCTGGACAATTCATATTGGGTTCCTCTTATGCTATAGGTAAAGGCCGTTGGAAGTCCGCTGAAAAGTTAGCTCCCCTTGTCAAACAAAGTACTACTTTTCAGCTGGATGGTGGTGGCTTCTGTCGGATTATAAAAAGATTCAAGACAGAACTTGAGATTGGAAAGTAAGAAGATAGGGCCAAAATTATAGTGCGATAGCCTTATGGACGGGGTATCCCGCCCACAAAACTATTTCCAGTTTCCTCCCCCATAACCCGTCCAATCCACTTCATTTATAAACCCTCTTCTGACAAACCCCTTATCTGAAAGGGCATTTCAACCACAGACGTGGGATAAGGATATCCTTTACTGTAATTTGAGGTTTAGAAGAGGGCTTTTCTACATATAAATTTAGGAGCGACAGTCCTTTACATATCAATATATCATCCATGATTCCCTCAGCCAAGACTCTAGAATATGAGGCCTCGCTCCTACAGGGTTTTCCTCTGTCAACTATCATTATTGATCCATTGTCCCCAGACAGGATAAGCAATAAAGTTGTGTAAGACTATTTGGAAGTCTAATATTCCCAAAAATTGAAAAGTTCTCGTATGGTCTGTCTTTCTCTGCAAAATCTGTCATTCTAACTATGTTATCCGAAGGACAAAGCTTCATTATTCCTCTGGCTCAGTAGGTGTGCCCTTTGTAGGAGAGAAGAATCAACTCTCCACAGTTTTCTAGAGTGTCAGTCTAGTAGATTGCTTTGATGGAATTGTTTTGAAGTTTAGTGTGCCTGATAGCTTAAAGGACATCATTTTTAAACTTTTTTGAGGTTTAAAGCTAAGAAAAATGTTTTTCCAGTTAATGGTATCACTGCCATTCAGAAGAGTCTTCAAAGATTTTGTTCCTAGGGAAGAAATTTGGGACCTTGTCATTTTTGTTGGTTCTTCTTGGGCTCCCAGACATTTTTTTTATTATTATTATTATTCTAGCTCTGTAATGGCTTCATTCATTGGGATTCTTTACTACTCGCTGTCCTTTGGTGCCTTAGACCCTTTGTAAATTTCAATTAATCAAAGGAAATAGAACTGCCACACTAGTTTGCCTACCATTACCATATCAATATATAACCACTTGTATAATTTTAAAGGTGAATCAAAGCAGTACTTATCAGATTAAATTTTTTGCCTGACTCCATCACGTATAAATTTAATTGAAAAACAAAAAACTGAGCATTGAGAATACAGAAAGGGAAAATAAATAAATAAATACACAGTTAGAAAGGAAAGATATATACCTTCGGTTTGAGCTGCATTTTTCATATCGTCATCAGATATTATGGGTTCTAATTCCTTTTTCACCAAATGTTGCTTTCTTTTGATCTTTACCTGAACAGTAGAACCAAGAGAATACACTCCTTAAATCACCATATAAGAAATTAAGAGGCAAAAAGAGGGAAGTTAAACAACTTGAGCCCTTACTACTATAATAAAGAAATTTCAGCGTCACGTACCCTATTCTCCAAGTAAGACACATATGGACAAGTCGGGCAAAAGAATCTAGAAGATTTACCCATATTGGGCAACTCAAATTGCAGCATGTTCCCACAAGTTGGGCAAAACTCCATTAGCTAGGTCCTAACACAAACCCATGCTCTATAAATCAATAATCTGATGCAATGCATATCAACGCATAATCCACCCACTCAACAGATATCATAAAACATAAGAAACTGAATGCAACAAATAAGACACCTCTCAAATAAATGCAATATGTTTGTAAATCGCGTTTTTATATGAGAAGGAACACATCATTGACGAGGAAGTGTTGGGTGATTTGTTTGATCAAATGAATGTAATCTGAAGAGAAGATTTATCCAAATCCAGTGTCTTAGCAAAGCCATGGGGAGGATAATTTACAAGGGCATATGAACTTGAACAAAACTGACTTACAGAGGGTGTGAAAGATTAGCGAAGCGAGCAAGCAATGAAGCGCCTATCTATATTATACTATATATAAGGTGAAACTTTATTTCTCCATTTTACCCTCCAAATTTTAAACATATGCCTATTTTAGCTAATTTCATTGGATATATTGGAATCACGACAAAATGCAAGATGAAAAAGAGAAAGTGAGTTGGATCAAGATAGTTGCCCCACAACCAAACTGGTTTTCAATTTCCTATACATTATTAATTAATGTACCCCTTTATTTTTATTACACAAAACCTAAATCTAACTCTTCACATTCCAAGCACTATTCGTCAAGAATTTCAAGAGACAGACTTCAATTTTCAGAAAACAACTCATCCGCTTCCTACAAAATATTTTAATCCAATAAACTCATCAACATATATCACAATTTACCATCAAACTAAGTCCTAATTTGAGTTACCTAATGGAAGGAAGAAAAATTCACAAATAAATGCAATACCTTCGAGTTTGTTTTTTTTTCGATCCAATTCATTTTCTCTGCCAAGAATGCATTGTCTCAAAACCATCTTGCCATCGTATATATACCAATTGTGCCGTCGAGAACAGTCTCTGTTTTTTGTTTCCGTTTTTTTCGTTACTATTCGACTATTGTTATTATAAAAAAAAAAAAAAAGAATTTAAAAAACTCCTCTATTCTTTCATTAGACAAGTTCCAATTTGTGTTAGGAACAGAAAGACATAGATCGGAAAATACCAGTAACAGCAAGGGAGTATAAAATCGAGGGAGGCTGCGGCGGCACGAACGGAAGAAAGACGACGGTGGTGGCGGCACGAGCGGAAGAAAGAAGACGGCGGCGGCAACAGTGAACGGGAGAGGCGCGACGGCTACACTGAGCTGCTGAAACGGGGGAGGAAACACGTGAAGAAGAAGAAAAAGTGGCGTAAGCTAGGTAATTCTTCTTTTATTCATTTTTATTTTATTTTACATGGTCGACTATGAAAAAGTGGGCTGGAGCTTCTTAAAAAAAAAAAAGGAAAGAAAGAAAGACAAATGTGAAATTTATTGGGGTTTGGATAGATTTTTTTTTTCCTTAAACCTTTTGTAATTTATGTTAATTTTCAATAGTAGGTATAAATTTAAGGTTAAATTATAAAAATACCTTTCAACTATGGAGTTGGTTTCAATTATCCCTCTTTAACTTTCAAAATTTTCATTTTAGTCTGTTTGTTTCAAAAAGACCTTACGAGACTTTTTCGTTAAATTTACTGACAAAAAATGATGCATTTGCATGTGTTTTAATTATTTTTTCGATGTATGTGTTCAAATGTATTCACATAAACAACAATACATATGCAAATACGTCATTTTCCGTCCATGAAAAAAAACCTTCAGAGGTCATTTTGAAACAAACTTCAAACTTTTAAAGCTAAAATGAAACTTTTGAAAATTCAAGGATATAATTGAAACCAACCCTCTAGATATCTCTACATTCTCCTCAATCTTTCCCAACTCCTTTGATTATCCCATTGGGGCCGTTTGGCCCACGGGTTTGGA
The DNA here is from genome assembly GCA_017139565.1 of Luffa aegyptiaca. NCBI lineage: Eukaryota > Viridiplantae > Streptophyta > Magnoliopsida > Cucurbitales > Cucurbitaceae > Luffa > Luffa aegyptiaca. The sequence continues at coordinate 27,503,552 of CM029404.1, forward strand.
ATGGATTGAAAAGGGATGCCCATGTTTGGTTGCCCTAGAATGGTGTGAGTTTGAAATGAAATGGTGGGCATGTGATTCCAACTCATTCCCACGTTTTTGTGGGTCCCACTATTTCTCTCATCATTTTTCTTCATAATTTTGATGGGACCCATCATTACTTTTTCTATTTTCCTTATAATTTTGGTGGGTCCCACTATTTCTCCCTCCATTAATTCCAACTCATATCCAATGCACCAAACACAGGCATGGTAATCATGATTCCAGCAAAATATTTCCATGGGCATCAGATTCCATTCCATTCCATTCCAAACTCATTCAATTCTGGCGCACCAAACGGCCCCATTATGTCTTGTCTTTCCCAACTCCTTTGATTATCCCATTATGTCTTAGCAAGAGAATATATTGAAGCTCGTTGTTTGGAGTATCCGAATGAAATTCATAATCCTTCAGGTTGTGGCCCACCAATCCACAGCCATAGCAGAAGACTCCAAGCTTTTCATAAGTTGTAGAATAACCACTCAAACGGAGATTATGAAAATGGATCTAGAAATAGGGTATTTGTGGTGAATAGAGATTAAGTAGTTGTTTAGGGCCCGTTTGGTAACGTTCTCGTTTCTTGTTTCCAATTTTATTAAGAAATCTAAGCATTTAATAACTATATATGTTTCTTGTTTCTCATTTTTTAGAAATACTCCCAAAACAACTAAAACTAGTTTCTCCTTTTTTGTTCTTGTTTCCAATTTTTTCCAAACATAAATAAGAGTATAGGTTTATTATTATTGAATGTATAGGTGTTAGGGTCATGAAATTCTATTTTTCTTTATTAAAAATGAAGAAACGAAAACAAGAAACGTTACCAAACGAGCCCTTAGCCTTTGGTTCCTCAAACATTATAAGAACTTTATCAAAATGCCAAGGTCCGTTCTTGATGATTCTTCTTTTTTCCTTCTCACTTATAAAACTATATTATTAGATAACATGAGATTCCATCTCAAAACCAATAGGTAATGAGTGGGGTGACCTTTGTAGCATATAAATTGGGAGGTCTCCACTAATCTTTTCAATGTGGGATCCTCAACATATACATTTAGAGATTATGCCCAATGCTTTTTATGACTATGTTCTCCTCCAAGTTCCAAATTATTTTTGCCATCATAGACTTGAATATTTCCACCATAATAGCCTTAGTAGTTAGAATCTTACACGCCAGAGTGTTTTGAAGATTCTTTTCAACTTCATCAAGCCCTTCATCCTCTATATTCACATTAGCACTCTCTTCTTTCATCTTCTTCAACTTCTCCATGTATCGAAACAAATTATCTCCATCCATTGCCATTGCCAAACAACGTTCTAGTGGAAGCCCGAGAACCACTCGACCACACCGGTCCCATATCTCCACAATGGTATGATATTGCCCACTTTAGGATTATAAAAAAAGATATTGTCCACTTTGGACATAAGCCCTCAACCCAAAAAGCCTCATACCAATGAAGATACTTGTCCTCCACTACACAGGCTTCTTTCATCGTTGACATCGTTCTTTAAATTCCTTTATTTAATAAGCATGATTTACATGTAAATTGAGATTATACATAGATGACATGGTAACAAGTTTAACTAATTATTAAACATTCTCATCATGGCGGGGACCTCTCGCTTCTTTTATCTCATCTAAGTGAGGAGTGTTAAGGAATAAGACACGGCACAGATCTCCACAATGGTGTGATATTGTCCACTTTGGACATAAGCCGGCTTTGCTTTTGGTTCCACCCAAAAGACCTTATACTAATGGAGATATTTATCCTCCCTTATATGCCTATGATCATCCCCTCATATAGCCAATGTGGAACTTTAGTCGCACTCCCAACAGTCATCTACTATATTCGACACAATTTCGATAGCAACAAACAAGAAGTTAATGATATAGTATGAGATAGAGATTTGAATATCTAACCTCTTCAGTTTCTTTTTACAACATGTGGAGGTGAGGGGATTTAAACCACAAACCTCTTGATCATTAACACAACTTTTTATGTCAGTTGGCACATTTGAACCATATTCATATATCTTTTTTTTTAACAATATATGAGGATGTTGAACATCTAACCTCTTGGTCGAAAGTACCTATACTTTAGGTTAGTTAATCAAGTGAGATGTTGGTATTGGTTTACACTTTATAATCAAGACTTCAATTGAAATTTGAAGTTGCAATTTGTCTTTAAATTGTAAGTTTGAGGCAAAATTTATTATAAATTTGTTTCCATTCCATTGCCACAATTTACACCCAGACCCCACAAGACTGAACTTTTATTTATTAATTTTTAAAGGGCTTTTGGCTGAAGAACTAGGTAAAATCGACAATTTTTAAATTAAAAGTATAAAACGGGCTACACTCTCTCTTCTTCTGGCGCGCTAATTCACAAAACTGACGGAGGTGGAGTAAGCAATCAACTAGAGAAAATTGGTAAGAGCATATCGAAACGTATTTTCTCCATCTTTCGAATGCTCCATACCATTATTCATTTCATCCTGGCTGTTCTTCATTCATATGCAATTACTTCAAATTGTCCTAAAATTCAATGATCACAGTTTAGTAAACAGCCTCTTGAATCAATTTCACTGAGAGAAGTGACTGATGATGAACAGTTTAGTATCGATTCTTTGTGAAACCAAATATTCTTGCTACTGGAAAACAAAATGATTCAGCGTTGTGTAGTATATCTTGGAGTAGTTTTTTACATTCATTTTGGATAGGAAAGACGGAAAGAAGTTGAATAATCGTATGGCTATGCCAATTTTAAGTCGACAGTGTAAAGATTTTTTGTGATTGCTAAATGTGTTGCGCCTCGTTGTTGCTAAGCTATCAAGAAGAAGTTTAAGGTCGATAGATGTGTGTAACCTTACGTTTGGGGATCTCATTGGAACTTTTGTTCTAATTTGAACCTTTTTGTGCTTCTATTTCAGCGTTTTTACACTTGCTTCTGCCCGTCCGCTGCCAAATTCTGTTGATCTAATCTCCTGATTTTAGCTTTAGGTAAGTGTTCGATCAATCTACTTCTTGTAGTATGAGTATCCCTCTGTGTGTGCATCAATGTGTGCTTGCGTCAAGAAGCATTAAACACATGGCGTCCGCAAATCCTTACAGTGAAGTTGATTTTTTTGTTCTCATCATATGAATATTTTTCCAATTTCTCACCCTGATATAGTTGATTGATAACAATTGCATATTTGGAATGGAAAGCAACCATACTGAATTCACTGGCAAACGCATGAAATTAGCCGTATGTTTACTCTTTTTTCTACGTCGTTAGTCATCAAGCCAATACGAATGAAAATGAAAAATTCAACAAATCTCCACTTCCTCAGATGGAAGAGCAGGAAAAGGATGCAAGCATGTCCAACATTTCAGAAAATGAGCAGTGTGAGACAAATATTAGGGGATCTGAGGAGATGGAATCCAATATAGCTCGCCTACTAGAAAAGATCGAAAGCTTCACGCAGCTGGTATGTGGTGGCTACTTTCAATCCTTGTGGGCCGGAAATATGAGTTTGGCTTTTGTTAAGTAGCTGGAACTTGGGTTATATTGCAACAATATGTATTATTTTCAAGTTTTTGTTTGGCTGCAAATATTTTCTACTGATCCACATTAAATTTTTGTTGATGAAGGTCTCTGAACTCCTGGAGTCGGGAAAGACTGTTTTCAAAGATCTTAGTAATGAGTTTGAAGAGCGAATCATAGCGTGAGTTGAAATTTTAATATATAGCCTCAAACATTTATGTTGAGAACAACTTTCTTAATTTATTTTCTTCCTTTCATCCCAGCATTCATAAGGATCATGTTGAAAAGTGGCAACATGAGATCAAAGAGCTGCGGTTGCTTGATTCATCAAATGAGGAAACGAGTACTATTTTAAGCAATGCTCGAAATTTACTTCAGAATGGTCATATCCAGTTTTGAAGGTAATTTCAAACAGGACTATTTTCTTCCAGCTTTGTTATTTGAAAAGTGATTCAAACCATGATCTGTCAATGTCTTTCACTTACAAAGAAACTAAGCTAAAGAGGTAAATAAGATTGTTGGTTGAGGTTGTTATTTGTTGGACTATTGACATGGCTACTCTGTTTTTTAGTTGGTACTTGTTAGATGGTTCGACTTCCGATATTTTTTGTTATTGTAACTGAAACCCCTTCACTATAGTTTCTTCCATTTTTCATTTTATATATAAGAGAAACGGAAGTAAACAGGTTGGTTAAGGGTCATCTTATCATGAAAGTATTTTCTTCTCTACTTTAATTTTCAAGGGAAAAAAATTATTATATTATCCAGTAAACAGTCCATGGCAGATGTTATCAAAACCATACACAACACGTCCCAGGATTTACATTGCCTAAGATTGTATCTTAATTCTAAAATGTTCTTCCTGGTGAATACTTTTTTTAATCTTTCTTCTCCTTAATTTAATTAGGTCTATGTAAAATTTTGATATAACCCTAATATATTGTAATATAAAAGATAACAGAATTACAATATAAGCCAAGTATTTGAGGTACTTGGAACCTATAGTATGCTAACTCAAGCCCTAATCCAACTAACAATTGCCTACCCTCATCATTTATCCTCACTTCTTTTATAACAAATCACCCTCACAACTTCTCTGACTAATTACTAATATATCCTTAGTACTCTAATAATATTTCTAATCCTATCTTAATGGCATTCCTATCAAATTTGTTGAGCGATGGTTCTGATGACAGATTTGATGTGATTTGCACATGCTTGTGAATGCACTGCTGACGCTCGTACTGCTACAAATAAGCACTGGATGTTTCATAGCATTTTACACGAGTTTTTGCAACTTTTCAGTGCCTAAACTCACAAGAGATAAATCCTTGGTGCATCAAATTAATTAGGCCAGTTTGTTTAGCAATGGAATTTGATCCTTGAATGTTTATATGCTTAATTTATAATGAAGTTTAAGTGAGCAGCCGAAAGGGTCATTGGTGGGCTGTTTAATAATAATTTTGCTAGTTCTAGATGAGGTTATTTACCAATTATTTCTGTCTAACTAATAAGGTACATCTTCACTTTATATGGGAACTAACTCTAACAGTTTGATTTTTGTATGCATTTCACAGACTATACTTGGGATGTACATACAGGGCTCCATAGAATTGAAGTGGGTGTGTTTAGTTTTATGATACAGAGCTTTGATTGGACGGCTGTGCTAAAGACGAGATGTTTTTGGGATCTTTATGTGATCTGCATCAAGGAAACAACTCAGTTCCATAAAACCTATAAGAGAAGTTCTATACTTACGTTTAAATGGATGCATGCTCATTTTTATCACTAAACTACAACCAAAATCAACATATTAAAATTGTGAAACAATAAACAGATACCAACTGAATTGTCTGTTAGCTTGATCTTGTGTTTTAGCTGAAGATGGAAAATGATGTAGAGAAAAAATGTAACTCTGACATGTAGTCTTTATACAGAATTCAATTTAAAAAATATATAGCTTTAAGAAATATTACAGATATGTCTAATCACTCAACTACATTAAAATATAACTCAACTTTTTGTTTGGTCATAATTATGGATGTGGGTTGATGTAGTAAACTCTACCACAAGTGACTTAGACAACCTTTGTAAGAACAGTCACTTCTTAAACGCACGTGACAACACTTAGTGCACACACAAAGAAACACTAATGAGGAAGAAGAAGTAATGCCTTAATTGTTAAAACTTTGAATAGAGAGAACTTGTTCTAAATTTGAAGTTGAAACTCTCCATAAATTTGAAGACCAATCAAGTTTGAAGGTTTATAAGACGAGCAAGATCTAAAACAAGAAAATGCACAAGATATGCTCACAGTTTAGAGCAAAGAAAACAAGTCTCAATGACTCTTTCATTCATCCATGGAAATCCAACTCCTCAAATGTTCAAGTGTGGCTTTTAATTACCCCCAAAAGAGACAAGCTCTAAATCAACCTAATTCTAATAGTGTTTGAAAATAAACTAAGTTAAGTTACAACTAAATAATCCATTTAGGGTGCATAGTCTTTCCTTATAGGCCTTAAACTAACAAATATTTTACAATAAGTCCAAAATAAGGTTGCAAAAAGAATTACATGAAAACATTATTTCAAGGCTCAAATTCTAAATAATTTGGTGTCTTGTCTTGAAATTCATTTATGCACCTTTTATTTTTCCTCATGATGCTTGATACTTGAAATTTTAAAGTGGAGATTCTCCGATGGGGATCCAAATACAATATCTCTATGTTTTTTTTATATTTGATTGGCATATAATCCGGATACTTAACAACACATTCTAATATATCTTATATGAAAGAGTTTGTATATATGAAATATACCCGATGTTTACAAATCAAGCAAAAAAAAGAAAAAACACATGCTTAACAATTATCTATATACATATTATTTATAGTATATGTGTTTATAGTTGATACATGAATTGATTATCAAATATCATATATATTTTTTGTAATTTATTTTTGTTATGAGTAAATTTGAACCTAACCAAATACCTCGAAATTAAAGGAAAGTCAAGATGATAAGAGTCCAAAATTAGAAACATGTCCAAGAAGACCCCTTGGACCTAGAGCAACCTCTTTCAAGTTCAATTCCTAGAGAGAAAGTGAAATCCTCTCTCAGTCCTAATCTTAAAAGTATATGGAAAACCATAGGTCGAGTCATCATATGAATACATTGTTATAATTCCATCAAAGGTAACTTCTACATCTTACTCTAAAAGCTTGGTACACTTTTCTCCCTCTCTAAGTTAAGCATCAGAGTGTGTGTGACAAGCACTACACCGTGCAATTTTCCTTATTTTGTAGATCACCTTTTTCTCCGTTAAAGAAATTTACTGCTGAAGTACATGCAAATCATATGCATTTTGTGTCCATATTTGGACATTAACAATTGGTGCCGTTTGTGGGGACGGTAGTGCTCTACCTAAGAAAGAAAAACATACTAGATTGTTCTTGAAATGATGAGTAAGAGGAGGAAGGATTCGAACCATAATCGGGATAGAGAAGCACAATCCATTGAACTTTGAGGAAGCACAATGTTGAACTTGGAATGAGTGTAACGTCAAGTTTGGAACTAGCAACTATTGAACTTTGAAGGAGCAAAACGCTGAACTTAGAGAGTGAAACACCAAACTTATACAAAGTGCAACGTCAGACTTAGGGGAAGTGAACGTCGAGCTTAGAAGGAGTGAAACATCGAACTTGGAAGAGCGAAATGCCAAACTTTTAAGGAGCAAAATGCTAAACCTAAAGAGCATTACACCTAATAGGCTCGAATGACTTCAATTCGCATCATCACTCTCATTAGGATTTTACGTTGCGTCGTCATCATCAATAGGGTGGAAACATTTTGTGGCATCACTCTCAATAAGGACATACGTCTTTAAGGTATTTTGTCAGCCTTAAAGTAGGGTGAATATCTCTATTGTGTCATGGTCCGATGATTGTGGCTCTCTATTTTTTTATTTGGAGGCCGAACTTAAAATATTCTTAAGTTGCCTACATTCCCTTTCGATTGAAAGGTGTCAAGTCATAACGTAATTCTTTTTTTTTTCATTTGCCTTTTAAGGTCATGCAGGCCAGAAGCATTGTGCAATTTAGGCTCTTGCGATAAGAAGCCTTTACATTTTAAAAGCTCTTACCTTCATTATGGTCTTGATCAGATCCTTCACTTGTAGGATTGGTCAAGATAATGAGATTTGGCTTCACCTTTAAGGAACCTTCTGTATTTATGAGAATAAAGAGCTTTCTCTTCATATGTGACGGGACAATATTGTGAAGCTTTTTGTTGTTGTTTACTTCATCGAACATTTTTGCCTTGTTCATCTTTCTTTCAAGTTGATCGCTTGCCACTTTGAAGCGATCAAAAATAGATGTTGAAAGTCGACTTTTCTTCAATGTATAGACACTTAGCCTTTGGAAGGTTGAAGGTCGAGTTGAGGTGGACACCAAACATTGATTTTCTTCTTCTGTTGCGACCGTACTCATTCTTTAGAATATCGAAGGTCAAGTAGTTGAAGGCTTAATGCGATCATAGAAGAAAGTCCTTTGTTCAACTTTCTTGGAATCATTAACTTCTTTTACATTGATGGAGTGTGAAATTGCAAAGTTTATTTTCTCCTTTTTATGGAAAGTTTTCGAAAAGAATTCATTCAAGGTCACCGGTTGTCGAGGATGAGAAAACTCTTTACTTTTCTTCCTCTTAGGTTGAGGTTTCCTAGGATCCTTCTTTGTTTGATGTTTTTTCTTTCCTTTGACCGTAGCATGATTTGATTGAGCTACTTCATCAAGGTTTAGCTCAATTTTTCCTTCATTAGCTAGCCTTTGAATTAACTCTTTTAGGACAAAACATTTTTCCATGTGGTGGCTGATAACTCGATGATACTTGCAATGGTTGGGATCGTCGACTTTCTTCATCTCTTCCTATCGTTTACACTTAGGAAATTCTATCAACTGCATTTCCAATAGTTGTTCATGTTGAATGCTATAACCACTAAAACACAATGTAAATTTTAGAAAACACAAAATGAATTACGCGAGTTGGCTCTGATACCAATTGAAGTATCGATGCAAATTTAGATCATACGTCTACTAGGTCTCTCTCAATTTGTTTTTTTCACCATGTCTTCTTCCATAATTGCTTTTCTTGCAAATGAGAAATTAATTGGAGAGAATTATTCTACGTGGAAGTCCACATTGAATAAGATTTTTGTTGTGGATGATCTACGGTTTAACTGAGGAATGTCTTCAGACCCCTACTCGCAATGCATCTCAAGGTACTCGAGATGCATTCAACCTCTGGACTAAGGCCAATGACAAGGCCAAAGCCTATATCTTAGCCAGCTTGTCTGACGTGCTAGCTGAGAAGCATGAGGCCATGGTCATTGCTCGTGAGATCATGGACTCGTTGCAGGAGATTTTTGGACAGTCGTCCTCACAGATCAGGCACGAAGCCATCAAATACGTTTATAACGTCCGCATGAAAGAGAGAACCTCAGTGAGAGAACACGTTCTCGATCTGATGCTCCACTTTAATGTGGTCGAGATGAACACGACAGTCATTGACGAGTAGAGTCAAGTGTGTCTTTTATTTTGGAGTCTCTTCCGAAGAGCTTCCTTCAATTCCGCAGTAATGTAGTTATGAATAAAATAGAGTACACTATGACTACCCTCCTCAACGAGTTATGAAAAATAAGGGACTGGTAGAGGGAGAGGCAAACATTGCCACTTCCAAGAAGTTCCATAGGGAAATTGTTTCCATCGCAACGTGAACGAGCACTGGAAGAGGAACTACTCAAAATACCTGGCCAAGAAGAAGAAAGCCAAAGAAAGTAAATATGATTTACTTGTTTTAGAAACCTGTTTAATGGAGAATGATCATTCTGCCTGGAAACTGGATTCAGGAGCCACTAACCTGTTGGGTTTTATGTCCTAAAACTCGTAGTTTGTAAACATTAAACATATTCTATTTGACCATAAAGATGTTATTGAGGTTATTTAGTAAAAATTTTATTGAATAAGTGAATTGCACATTATTTAGCCTAAATCCAATAAACTAAAAACCACTGACTATATTATGAATACTCAAACTATATGTGGAGACATAAGAGTTGATCAAGTTCAAGATAGCCAAAACGGTCTATAGTATACGGATAGGGCTGAGAATCTTATCCTGGGGACATTATGGACGCGGCCCACTTTGTATTTAGTACAAACGATGTGATCCTAAATCATTCATGTGGAGACATGCGAGTGAAGGCGTCCAATGCAATGAGTTTGCATAAGACCGAACTGTGAAATAAGTCACTTTCACTTTATAATGTCGTTTACTGTTGAGACTGACTATTTCATGCGATGACCTAAGTAACTTGATCTTAATTTTGAGCTAACTATGAACTCCTATTTATTCGGGATTATCCTTTGATCTACATGGGTGAGATTGACCCTGAAAGAGTTAATATTAAGAAAGCGGAAGCAATTTAGGATCTAAGGCACTTAATTTCATCAATTTTATGAAGGTGTTCATATAACACTTGCAAAAGCAATTTTAGGATTGGAGGCACTTAACTACATTAATTTTAGAAAACAAAAGCATGTTGTCCAAAAACCGTAAATAAAGAGCAGAATTGTAACCAACCTTTTGGAAACCAATGGAGCAACTCCTTTTGATTCCTTTGATCACGAACAGTGTGTGGACCACCTCTAGTGTCTTCCCCGCTATCCTCCGGCCTTAGAACGACTTGTGGGAGTCTATGGTGATAAGGATTGGAAGGGATATGCTTGAAGGTTCAAGCTTTAGAGATTATTGAGAGAGTGAGTTTGAGTAGAAATTTCAGCAGTATAACATTACTAAAAAAATCATCCCTTCTCCATCTTCTAATCCCCTACTTATAGAGGATTAGTCATGCATCTTAGATTTACCAATGTAAGACACATAGAGATGAGAATGGCATTAGTGGATTCTAGGTGTGTAATGGAGATTACATGCATCTTTGCATGTTTGAGGTGTTATTCCACTATCTCCATCCATGCAAGAGTGGATTTTGATGTGTAATTGCACTATCTCCATCCATGCAAGAGAGAATTTCATTCTTGGATTTAATTTAAAAGGCAATTTCCAATTGCTTTTTGAATTATCAATTAATTGAACATTTTCAATTAATTATATGACATTAATCAAATTAATTCATTTCACCTAATTTAATCCACAAATCTTGAATTTCATAAAATCCAATATTGAATTCTTTATCTCAATTTAAAAGCAATTCATAATCATTTTTAAATTAAAACCATAATTAATTAAACAATTTAATCAATTATGTAATATTAATTTAATATCAAATATTAGATTAATACTTTGCACCGAACATGAATCCCTATTCACGTGAATTGTATTTAAATATTTTACTCTCTCAATTAATAGTTTAATTCATAATTAAACTATTTTGTCGATGATATCGTATATAGTCGACACTAATTCCCTAAACCGAATTTGAACGATTCAAACTTTCCTATCACTATGTTTTAAGGTATAATCCGTATGAGCTAGCAGGGGACCTAATGGACCAGTGGCAGATCTAGAACTTTATGTTAGGGGGCTTGGTATATTTTGATATTAGTTTGTTTAATAGAAAGTATTATCGACATTTTTAGGTTAAAATACCATTTTGGTCAATGTACTTTAAGTCTAATTTCATTTTAGTTTGTATACTTTTAAATGTTCAAATTTAGTCCACGTACGTACTTTCAATAAATTTTAAAATTAGAACTTATTTTGGTAGTTTAAAGTAAATTTGTATTAAATTTGGTAAAAATAATTATAATAATTTCCATTTAAGAGTAGACACGATGTGAATATGTTTCTATACAAAGAGGGCTAGAGAAAAAAAAAAAGTTAACAATATATTAACAATATGTAAGATTTACGTAAAGTACAAATGACTAAATTTGGACATTTGTAAACATAAAGACTAAAATAAAACAAATCTCACAATAAAATACAAAAATAGTATCTTTTACTTATTTTTAATAAAAATATATAAAATGAAAATCATAATAATTATAGTTTTCAAATAGAATTAATTATTAAAAACAATCTATTAACATTTTAAAAAATCATAGGTGTAATTTTATTTCATTGAAAACTATAGTTTTCTACCTATTAAATCAATGAAAATAATAACTTTTTTTACTCATATATATCTTATAAAAGTTTTATAAGAAAATGAATACAAAAAGTTATTAAAAAGAAAAAAAAAAAAGAAGAAAACAGTTTTTTCTAATATATTTTTAATAAAAAACGGACTTAAAGTGAAAAAAAAAACAAAAACATACATTTCATTGGGCTCGAACTCGTTCACTGGGAAGAAAACAATTTTTTCTAATATTTTTTTCAAAAAGTTATTAAAAAAAACAATTTTTTCTAATATATTTTTAATAAAAAAAAACGGACTTAAAGTGGAAAAAAAAAAACAAAAACATACGTTTCGTTGGGCTCGAACTCGTTCACTAGGAAAAAACACAATTTTTTCTATTTTTTTTTAAACGGACTTTTAATAAAGAAAAACGGACTGAAAGCAAAAAGGAAAAAAAAAAAAAGCAAGCATTTGATTAGACTCGAACTGAGGCTTTATGGGCGAGCAAGGGGGGCTTTAGGTGCCTATGCCAATGAGGCAAAGAGGAAACTTTGTCAAAGTAATGAACTTTTTAATATTAATATAATACGCCGTAAAGGTCCAGGGGGGGCTCGAGCCCCCCCGGGCCTACTGTAGCTCCGCCGCTGTAATGGACCTACAAATAATAGGCTCCAACGATCTGAGATTAACCGATTAAACTCTTTTAACCTAGTTAACCAACATTTGTTAACTACCGGGACACTCCACTATAGCCCTGTAGTTGCACTCCTCTCACTGTAGATATATTTATGTCCACCTGATATAACCATGATTAGTAAGTCGATGATAAGGGTAAAAAATATACCTATTGTACCCTTATATTTAGCTCATTATCTTGACAAAGTTGTATGTTTTAGATCAAATTTACTATTCCTGAGCTTAAAAAGTGTTGAAGTTGATGAATTAGGGAGTTGAGAGTCATGTATGTCAACATTATGCTTATTTGTGCTTAAAAGGACCCATTTTGATAAGAATTTGACTTAGTTTGGTGTTTTGAAGAAAAACAGAGGATATCTGGAAAAACCCAGAAATGTGACCGCATTTCTGGCAAGGCAAAAACCAAATGCGACTACATTTTTGGGCAGATGAAGGCAGTTCCGAGTCCGTCGCGGGTCGTTTTGAACAAGTGTTTTGCGCACCTAACCGACTGTTTTGACTCCGAAACTGACTGGGTTACCTACCAGCACCATTTTCATGGCTCCTCAACTACTCCCCACACTATATAAGGCCTCGATTCGAAGGGAAATTCAAGCAAAACTCATTGGAAAGAAGAGGGTGGTGACAGAACCCTAGTAGACGCCCATGAGTAGGGATGCCCGAGGTCCTTCTTAGAAGACTGAATTCTAACCTTTAGTTAGACATCAAACTCGAGTGTTTGTAGAGATTTTCACCCTATTCCCACTTGTAAAGGAGAATAGTGTGTCGAGCGAACTCTAGAAGGATTGGATAAAAGAAAAAAACCCTAGTTTTAGCTACTGCACCTTATTTCCAGCAATTGTTCTTTTCATTATTTCTGTATTTTTACTTCATTATGTCAATAAAAAGTTATTCTTTTGCATCTTATTCCATCATGCGTAGCTAAGTTCCATTGAGGGGTTCGGTATAGTGAATTCCCTTATGGTTTAAATAGCTTGAAAGTGTTTATTTGCTTAAGTTCTATTCATTGTATGTCACTTTTTATTGAATATCATTCTGAATCTTGCTGAGTTTAAATTGATCACTTAGACTTTGCATGCTATGTGAGTTTGATCTCGAAAGGGACAAACAATACCGGTTTTCATAAAGGTGATATAGGAGAAATGACCCGAGAGAGTGTATTCGGTGTTATAGGGAAAGGCTGCCTTATAACAACTATAGGGTTTTAGATTGCATGCATGAACTATCTATGTCGGAGTCGAGTCACAGAAATGTGCATAACGGTACTCGTTTAGCCTTCTAACGGTTCTTGGGAGCAAGGCCAAATAGAAGTTAAATTTGACCCAATGCATGAATAGACTTAGGTTAAATAAGCCATGATTAGAGTTATTTGCCTTAGGGTTGAAGCTATATTGAATACCTCGCTTATTTATCATTGTTATTCTTTACTTGTTTATTTCTTTGTTTTACAAAACCCATCATCAACTATTTCTTTCGGATACCTTTTTTTGAAAGCAATCTTTGAGCAGTTTCTTCTTCAAATCTGTGTTTCCAATTTAGTCCCTGTGGGATCGATACCTTTGGAATACTTCCAGAGATTTTATTACTGCATGCGATAGTGTATACTTGCACTAGGTTGGCTGAATTAATCTTAATCTTTATTTACCATCTTTTCCTAACATCCACATCCAGTCCACTGTTGTTTAAGCACGCATCAGTCGACCTTTCACAGGTTGTTCGTAACTATAGCCGAGTCATGAAGGAATCAAAATTGTTGCAGCGGAAGCGTATATCAGACCTTTCGTTCTTAATTTGGTTTCACAGAAAACACCAATACATTGGGCCAACAATAGAAACGATTTCTATGAATAAATCTACAGATTAAGCATGCTTATCTACTGTGATCAGTTTAGAGATATTAGAAGACTTACTTGTGAAGAACAATTTCACTGCACAATGCTCCAAATTCACGAACAATTCGCCAAATACTCCAAGAACACCACCACTGTGTTCACCCGCTATTCTCTGGGATGCTAGAGATTACAATTGTGGGATCGTCCTTGTCTTGGAAAGAGAATTATATTTACAGCAAGTTGTTGTATCTTATTGAGAGAATTGGAGAGATGTCTTAGAGAGAGATCAGAGAAGCAAAACTACAGAAGCTCTTTTCTATATATCTCTTGTGTCCTTTTGCTAATGAGAGAGAGATCAATCATGAAAATCATGATCCCCACTCCCAATAGTTGCTAGGAGTTTTAAAACTAAATTTATAAAAATAAAATTAATTTTAAATTTAATTAATTAATCACATATTAATCAATTAAACCATTAATTAAATCATATTTAATTAATGTATTCATTTAAATCATATTCAAACAAATATCTTTCATATAACCTATAGTTTTAATGTGCATCAAATGAACATTAATTATAAAGTTTTAATTTCGATTAAATCATATTTAATTAAATTAAATTAAATTAATTAATTCTCCAATTAATTAATTCATGAATTAATTAAATATCACATATTTAATTAATTTCATATTTGAATCATATTCAAATACATTTTTCTTTCTTATACTATGGTTTTAATATGAATCCCTATTCATATTAATTTTAACCTATAGTTTAATATGAATCCAATTCATATTTAATATTTGAACTCCTTCAAATAAATAATTCTCTCGTTAATTAATTTTGAATCACATCCAAAATTAATTCTATTATAAATTTTAATTCACTAATGAAACTTATACTATAATGTATCTCCATACATTATATTAATTGTATCAAATACAATTAACTAAAATTCCCTTAATAATCAAGACTAATTAATCTATTGTCAAAAAAAATCAAGACTAATTAATCTCAAAACCCATTACGAGCTAACAGGTGGACCTAATGGACATACAGATCAGAAGCTCCCACGATACAAGATTAACTGGCTAAACTCATTAACCAAGTTAACCAACATTTGTTAACTGTGGGTCACTCCACTAAAGACCCACAGCTACACTCTTCTCACTGTAGAATATTTATGTGTCCACGGATATCGACCATCTCGATAAGTCAATCCTTCACGTGTGTTCGTAACACCAGTTGGGTCAAATTATCGTTTTACCCCTGGGTTACCTCTGGATCCTTAAATACCACTGATCCTTCTAATGAACAAGTTGTTTAGGGTCCAACCACTAAACAGGAGTTCCTCTTAGGCCAGGAGAGGACGACGCACCTTTGTTCAAGACCTGAAATCAGCCCTTAAGGGGACACACGTCTACTTACCCTAATAGGGGAATGAGTGAATTCCATCTTGTACTGTTATGTTTCCAGCCCCCACTCTGTCTTGCCCCTGAAATGGTAGGCTAATTGAGTCGGAAAACTGGTCACTCTCACCCATACAGATCTAAGGACAACCCCTCCTAAAAAAGGGGTTCATAACAGACTCAGGATTGAGATTGAGTTACCTAGGTCATCCTATTGAAATGGAAACCTAAACTAGTTAACGACGTTACATCTAGTGGTTACTATTTCACGGTCCGGTCTTTTGCAAACTCATTGCATAGGATAACCCCACTTGCATGTCTCCTACATGGATGCTTTGGAACAGTGCATCTGTATCGAATACAAAGTGGACCATATCACATAGTGTCACCAGGATAAGGTACCTAGCCTTATCCCTACACTATAGACCATTTAGGTTGTTACTTGAACACCTATCCTTGTATGTCCCCACATACTAGTCCAAGTTTCATTTAAACAACCTTAGATCTTAGTTTATTGGATTTAGGGTTAATTAATGCAAACTCGATTATTCAATAACAAATTACCGAATCTCTCAAATAACATTTTATTGAGATTGATTAATTTGCTTCATTTACTATCTACGAGTTTTAAGGCATAAAACCCAACAGGTCAAATGTCCGTTTTACCCCTATAGTACTTCTTGTTCCTTAAGTCTCACTGATCGTCTAATGAACAATTGGTTTGTGGTCCAACCAACAAACCGAGTCCCTCTCGGGCCAATGAGAGGGCGAAATCCCTTTGTTCAAGCCCCGGAGTCAGCACTTAAGGGAACAACCTCTCTACTATCCTTAATTTGGGTAGGAGTGAATCCCGTCTTGTGAGACTATGTCCCTAGCTATCTACCCGGTCTTATCCCCAAAGTGGTAGGCTTATTGAGTCGGCGATAATGAGTCACTCTCACCCATGTAAATCAAAGGATAATCCCGAATAAACAGGAGTTCATAGTTAGCTTAGGATTAAGATCGAGTTACCTAGGTCATCGCATGAAATAGTCAGTCTTGTCAGTAAACGACGTTATAAAGCAAGAGTCTCGGTCTTGGTCTTATGCAAACTCATTGCGTAGGACACCCCCTTTTGCATGTCTCCACATGGACGATTCAGGATCACATCGTCTGTACTATCTACAAAGTGGGTCGTGACTCATAGTGTCCCCAGGATAAGGTACCCAGCTCTATCCCTATACTATAGACCGTTTTTGGCTATTACTCGAGCCCGATCCACTTTTATGCCTTTACACAAAGCTCAAGTGTTCATCCTATAACCAGGGATCTTAGTTTATTGGATTTGGGTTATTTTACGTGCAATTTACTTATTCAGTAACGACTTTACTGAATGAGTCTCGATAACGACTTTATCGAACAAGTATATAATTCGTTTAACATTCACTATCTACGAGTTTTAGGGCATTAATCCCAACATTTTAGACATTAAACATGCTTGTTCAAGAGGCCGAAAACAAAGTTCCGTGGTACCTACCTCTTGTAGTTCAAAATTGGAGCATTTCGTTTGATGTTTCTCCTCACCAATGGATCATGGACCACCACCAAGATCTTCCTTGTTATTCTCAGGCCTTGGAACGGATTGTGGGATCCTCTAGAGATGGGAATTTGAAGGGAATTGATAAGGAAATAATTGATCAATCAACTCAATCAATTACTATGGTGAAAAGTGGCATCCTTTCAAGCTTATCAAAGGCACCTATTCACCCAAGAGACACAATGAATCTAAAAATCCAGATTCATCCATCATATTTAATGCATTATGTACCTATTCAATTCATGTATTTGTAATTATGATGGTTCATGTATGAATTTGAAGGGTTGGGGGTTGAATCTAGGCTACATAGATGAAAGGTTGTGTCCTTTCATGGTGTCTTTTCAATTAGTATAAATAGGGATGTAATTTTTCATTTGAAACAAGTTGAAGTTGAATTTGAATGAAATTTCAGATTGAGTTTAGTCTCTCTCAAGCTTTTATGTTTTCTTTGTGTTCTTGTGTAGAATGCATGCTTAGAAGTTTCAATCTAGTCTGACCAATTAGATTGTGAAGAGTTCAAAATCTTGAAGTTAGGAATGAGTTCTCCTTTCTTCTTGATCTTTTGATCATTTCTTCCAAGTGAAATATGTTTAATTTTCTTGGGGTTGTCTTATCATTTCGTTAATGAGATTATTCTTATTATTGTTGTGGGAGCTCACCTGAAATAAGGGGAGTTCTCAAACATAATTGAGATAGTTCATTTATCATGAATGCTTCAAGTTCAAGCTTTGAGAGTGGGTTTGAGAGCTTAACTTTGAGGTGATAATTGAGCTGCATAATAGTACGTTAAAACCTTAAATTTTCCACATCCTAATCCTCTAGAGGATTACATGCATCATTAATTCACCAAAAATTGACACAAAATCAAGCTTAATTTTGTAGTGGGATTAGGTGTATTAATAAAGCTAAATGCACGATATTAGGTGTAAATCCACCGCCTCTTGAAATTAAATCATTTCTTAAATTTAAATTAATTTCAAAATTAATTTCTTTTAAATTTTAAATAATATTAATTCAAATAATTAATATTAAATAAAATTATTTTTAAATAATTATTTAAACAATTTAATTAATTAAATTAATTTAATATCAAATATTAAATTAATATTTTATACCTAATCCTGACTCTCTTAAATTCGATTTCTTGAACATGAATCCCTGTTCATGTGTTCAATATTTAAATCATATTTAAATATTTCCAACTCTCTTAAATTATGGTCAAATTCAAAATTAAACCATTATGTTGATAATATCGTATATAGTCGACATTAATTCCCTAAACCAAATTTGAACGATTCAAACTCTCCCATCATACTGTTCTAAGGTTTATTCCTATATGAGCTAGCAAGGGGACTTAATGGACATATAGACCATGGGCTCCTACGATTCGAGATTAACCGACTAAACTCATTAACCTAATTAATCAACATTCGTTAGTTACCAGGACACTTCACTATAGCTCAGTAGCTGCACTCCCCTCACTGTAGATATATTTCTGTCCACTCGATATAACCATGATTAGTAAGTTGACCCTTCACAGGTTGTTCATAACTACAGCTGGGTCAAATGTTCGTTTTACCCCTGAAGTTACCTCTTATTCCTTAAGTCTCATTGATCCTCTAATGAACCATTTGTTTATGGTACAACTATAAAACAGAAGATCCTCTTGGGTTAGGAGAGGACAACGCACCTCTGTTCAAGACTCGGAGTCAACACTTAAGGGAACAACCTCTCTACTATCCCTAAAGCGGGTAGGAGTGAATTCCGTCTTGCAGGACTATGTCTCCAGCTATCTACCCGGTCTCATCACCAAAATGGTAGGCTTATTGAGTCGGCAAACTCGGGCTACTCTCACCCATGCAAATCAAAGAACAATCCTGAATAAACAGGAGTTCATAGTTAGCTCAGGATTAAGATCGAGTTACCTAGGTCATTGTATGAAATAGTCAGTTTCATCAGTAAATGACGTTATAAAGTTAAAATGACTTATCTCTCAGTCCGATCTTATGCAAACTCGTTGCATAGGACGCCCCCACTCACATTCTCCACATGAACGATTCTGGATCAAATCATTTGTACTAAATACAAAGTGAGTCGCGTCCATAGTGTCCCCAGGATATGGTACCCAACCTTATCCCTGTACTATAGACCATTTAAGCTATTACTTGAACTTGATCCACTTTTATGTCACTACATAAAGTTCAAGTTTTCATTATATAGCTATGGATTCTTAGTTTATTGGATTTGTAGTTATTTAGGCAAGACTAGCACATAGAGAATCAATAACACTTTATTGAAAGAAATAACTCTTTATTAACGAACAAACAAACGTTACATTTACTATCTACGAGTGATAACTTGCAAAAAGAAAGTTATTTCTCATCTAAATTTAAATTAAAAGAGGCTGAAAAAGATATGAGATGCGTCAGTTCAGCACACAAAATTAGAGAATTGTGATAGTATGCTTTCATTGTGTAGTTCCTTGATGCGGCGAGATAACACAGTTAATTTTCTGTCTAACGCATATACTGTAGATGGTTATATTGCCAAAGTTATCGTTTATCGCAAGCGCTGGAGATATCACGTGAATAAGTACAAGTGCGGGCTGTTCGAAGCAAGCGTTGACAAGTGGTAGAGCAGTGAGCTGACGTAAAGAAAAGTGGAACACGCAAGCAAGTTGCTTGGTGAAGTCAGCCTCCTTGAGCCTATAAATACCAACCATTTGTTCAGTTGAAGGGGAAAGGAGGACAGGACAAAAGATCAAAGAAAGGATCCGTTTAGCGCAAGCATTCATCATTTATTTTGTATCACTTATTCGCGCTATGTATTTCCCTTGTAGCATGAGCTAATTTTCTTTTATCAAGGCTTAGCCTAAGCGCCCATGCGGCGATGAATTATTTTGTATGCATTACATTTGAATGAATGATATTAATGCTTTCTACTTAGATGCGTGATTTTTTTCATTATTGATATCCGGCTGGCCAGCCGCTAAAGGTAGCAACATGATAAATCCCGAGAGGGTAACGCATGTGGAAATATCTAAGTAGAGCAAGATAATGCATTACATGTCGTATGGTTAAGCTAGTAATAGTGCAGCCGCAAAAGATAGTTCATGGATGTGTTTAGGTTGTTTCAGGGATAATTCAGCCGCTTGCAAGTAAATAGAGAACTGCACTAACACATGGATTAAGTGAACAAAAACGTTCTTTAACTCTAAGCCAAATACATGTGTAATACCGGAAGGGAATCACATGTTTATTTCTCGCTTAGGCATCAGTGCTTATTCATTCTTTGTATGGGCTGCAAAAGGTGTCACTAAACGCATGTGGTAGCTGCGGCGAATGCCTTGATATCCTTTGAATCTCTGTTTCTTTCTATTTGTCTGATAAGTGCCAAAAATATACTTATTTTACCCTTATATTTAGCTCATTTTCTTGTTAAACTTGTATGTTTTAGAGAAAAATCACTATTCTCGAGCTTAAAAAGAGTTAAAGTTGATGAGTTAGGACTTTGAGAGTCATGTGTGTAAAATTATACATATTTGTGCTTAACAGAACTCATTTTGGTGTGAATTTGACTTAGTTTTGATGTTTTGCAGGAAACAGAGGAAACAAGGAAATTTTCCAGAAATGCGACCACATTTCTGCCAAGACCAAATGAAATGCGACTGCATTTCTGGGTAGAAGCAAACAGTTTCAAGTCCGTCGTGGGTTGTTTTGAACGAGGGTTTTACGCACCTAACCTACTGATTTGACTCTAAAACTGACTGGTCTACCTGCAAGCACCATTTTCGTGACTCCTCAACCACTCCCCACACTATAAAAGGCCATGATTCGAAGGAAAATTCATGCAGAACTCACTGGGAAGAAGAGGGTGGTGACAAAACCCTAGTAAACGCCCATGAGTAGGGATGCCCGAGGTCCTTGCTAGAAGACGAAATTCTAACCTTAGTTAGACATCAAACCTTAGTGTTTGTAGAGATTTCACCATATTTCCACCTTGTAAAGGAGAGTAGAGTATCGTGAGAACTCTAGAGGGATTGGATAAATTTAAAAACCCTAGTTTTAGCTACCGCACCATATTTTCCAGCACCTATTTCTTTTCATTATTTCTTGTACTTCTCATTCTTTTATTCAATGGAAAGTTGTTTGTGTGCATTATTATCCATCATACGTAGCTAAATTCCATTGAGAGGTTCGGTATAGTGAATTCCCTTATGGATTAAATGACTTGAAAGTTGTTTATTTGCCTAAGTTCTATTTATTGCATGTCATCCTTTATTGATTATCATTCTAATCTTGTTGAGTTTAACTTGATCACTTAGACTTTGCATGCTATGTGAGTTTGGTACTGAAAGGGTCAAACAATATCGGTTCTCATAAAGGTCATATATGAGAAAGGGATCGAAAGAGTGTATTCGGTGTTATAGGGGATGGTCGCTTATAACAATTGTAGGGTTATAGGTTGTAGCATGAATAATCTATGTCGAAGTCGAGTCACAGAAATGTGCATAACGGTACTCGCTTAGTCTTCTAATGGTTCCTAGGAGCAAGGCCAAATAGGAGTTAAACCTAACCCAATGCATATTTAGATTTAGGTTAAATAAGTCATTACTAGAGTTATTTGTCTTACGGTTGAAACTTTACTGAGCACCTCGCTATTATTATTGTTTGTTAATTCTTTTTATTGTTTGCTTATTTATTTTTCAAAACTCCAACATCAATCATTTTCTTTGGTTACCTTTTTAAAGAAGTTTAAGAGCAATTTCTTCTTCAAATCTGTGTTCAAACTTAGTCTCTGTGGGATCGATACCTTTGGAATACTTCCAGAGTTTTTATTACTACATGCGATAGTGTAAGGGACTACCGGACACCCACATATCTCCACAATGGTATGATATTGTCCACTTTGGGCATAAGCCCTCATGACTTTGCTTTTGGTTCACCCCAAAAGGCCTCATACCAATGTGGGACTTTGGTCGCACTCCCAACAATCCTCCCCTCGAACAAAGTACCACCGAGCCTCCCCTCAACTAGTCATCTATCTGTCTAACTCTCTAGGCTTCACCGCTTTACCAAGAGTTTGCTCTTATCCAGGACAACTCCTTTCTCTGGAGTACACCCGCCTGCCCAGAGCTCAACCACGGATCTCCCCATGACTACTTCAAGGCTCACAACTTTCTTTGTTCGGCACCCGAGGATTCCACCCGACACGGCTACGCCTGGGGCATGGCTCTGATACCACTTGTTGGGAAAAATCCCCCAATTCTACCGCAGGAATAAGCAGAAAAATAACAGAGAAATTAAAATAAAAGCTACAAAAATAAGAAACACAAGAATTTACGTGTAAACTCCAAAGCGGAGAAAAAACCACGGCCCACAGAAAGAAATCCACTATGTGAAAAGTTTTACAATCACAAAGAATTCTCTCCCTGACCCCAATTACAAGAAACACTCTCTCAAAGCTTTATACCACTCACACTACTAGAGTATACTAAGCTTAAAGTGATTCTAAATGGGATGCTTTGAAACCAAAGTCATAGGCTCCTTTTATAGTACTTGGAGCCCATCACTTCCTTGAACCTTTCTGATGTGGAAGAAACTCACTTATAATATTTTGCCAAATACCCAACAAATTCCACCTTGGCAAGATATTTGAAGAATCCACTACTCTTGCTACAAACCATTGTCTTCACCGACAATCATAGTTCTATGAACTATAACCTACCCCACCATACAGAGTAGACCACTTGGAATATCACCTTCCAAAAATTTTCTTCTTTGTCACATGTCGATAACTTCCTGATGAAATTTATGGTGCAACTTCCACCTACTTGGCTCACCTGGAAGTTCTTCAGCCATCGACATAACTTCCACCACACACCTTGCATAACTGCCAAGCCAATGCCCGTGTGAAAACTTGTGGAACCGATAACATCACATCCTCTATCATGGTAAAGCGGACATACTATGAGGATGAATTCTGTCTTTCTTCAGAGGAATTCATTGTCTCCCCTGACGAGAGAGACAATGTCAACATCCAACCCAGAGCCCTTTGACGAACCTGCTCTGTTAGGACAATCTTTTTTCATGTGTCCAGACTGTCCGCATTCCCAGCAACCTTTCTTCTACATGGACTCTTTCTTCTTCTTCCAATTGCTAGCTACTAACGCTGAATCCTCCTGTGAAGTACGCCCTTTACTCTTCAACCTTCTTTTTTCTTATAAGAGTTTACTAGTAACATCAATAAAACTTAAAGTTTCCTTCCCATACATCAAGATTGGCTTCATGTGTTCATAAGAAGTTGGAAGTGACAAGATAAGCCTGAGTGCCTTATCCTCATCCTCTATCTTAACTTTGATCACCTCCAGCTTCGAAATGATGCCATTGAGAACACTCAGATGATCTGAGATTTTCGTACCTTTCTCCACTCGCAGTGTGTAAAACTGCTCCTTCAGGTACAACCGATTCGAGATGCTCCTTGCCTGATACATTGCTTCAAGCTTCTCCCAAAGCTCTTTGGCTGTCGAAATTCCATGCACATTTGCAAGAATGTTCTGAGCCAAATTTAGTCCGATTGCACTTGTAACTCTCAAATTCATTTCCTCCCAATCTTCATCACTCATGCTGGACTTCTTCGAACCTCTGCTGGAACCGCCAAAATCTTTCAGAAGCACCATCGCTTGGTCTTCCCTTCAAAGCCTTGTGTAACCCAGATTGTATCAGCACATCCTTGACTTGCACTTGCCACAAGTCGAAGTTCATCCTTCCATCAAATTTCTCCACGTCAATCTTCACTGGACTCATGAAGCTTTACATTTCTACTTCACTTCTAGCTAATCTGCAAATAGTGAACAACTCACACTATTCACAACACCCAAGTTTATTTCTAGAATTCTTTTCTGATGTGGAAGGTCAGACAGTGCTGCAACCACAGAGCATACTCAGAAATCAAGAAACTACAAACCTAAAGCTCCACAATGTGGGACTTTCGTGGCACTCCCAATAGATAGTGTATACTTGCACTTGGTTGGTTGAATCATTCTTATTCATTATTTGCCATCTTTTCCAACATCCACCTCCAGTCTACATCGCATCATTGTCCCAACGCATCTGCCTTTACTTACTTTTATTCATCGGATGATTCATTCCTTTTTATCTTAATATTCAACCGCAGCCCCATGCATTTGAGTATAATGAGTTAAAAGTGTTCATTTGCTTCATTTCCCCTTCCCTGTGTTCTGACCATAGAATATTCAGGTATTACTTGGTAGTGTTTAATTTATACTTGGATTAATGCACAACAACGACACATTCTTAGATACTTTATCATAAATCGAAGTGAATACGTGATCGAACCAACGAGTTTTATGGCATAAAACCCAATAGGCCCGAGTTTGCCGACTCAATAAACCTACCATTTTGGAGATAAGATCGGGTAGATAGTTGGAGACATTGTCCTGCAAGACAGAATACACTCCTATCCGTTTTAGGGATAGTAGAGAGGTTGTTCCCTTAAGTGTTGACTTCGGGTCTTGAACAGAGGTTTCGTCCTCTCCTGACCCGAGAGGATCTTCTGTTTTATGGTTGGACCATAAACAAATTGTTCATCAGAGGATCAGTGGGACTTAAAGAACAAGATGTAACTTTAAGGGTAAAACGGACATTTGACCCAACTGTAGTTACGAACAACCTGTGAAGGGTCAACTTACTAATCATGGTTATATTGAGTGGACAGAAATATATCTACAGTGAGAGGAGTGCAACTACTAGGCTATAGTGGAAGGTCCCGGTAGTTAACGAATGTTAGATAACTAGGTTAATGAGTTTAGCCAGTTAATCTCGGATCGTTGGAGCCCTTGATCTGTAGGTCCATTAGGTCCCCCTGCTAGCTCATAATGACTAAACCTTAGAACAATGTGATGAAAGAATTTGAATCGTTCAAATTCGGTTTTGGGAGTTAACGTTATTTATATGCGATATTCTTAATGTGTTATATTTTAGTTATGAATTAAGCTATAATTAGAGAGAGTTGGTAATATTTAAATATGATTTACATATTGCAAGTATGTATATGGTACGTATGTCGGTTTGGATTATATATATGAATAGTGATTCATATCCAAACGGTCGCTTGTGAGAGAGAATAAGATTGATTCAATTGTTTAATTTAATATTTGATATTAAATTAAATTTGAATAATTAATTGAATTGTTTAGTTTAATATATTTATTTAATTATTTAAATTAATTTTATTGAGAATTCACTAGATTAATTTAAATTTAAGATTTATTAAGAAAATGAAAAATTAGTTGTCATTTGGTTAATCCCATGTTGTGTTTCATGCAAAAATTGAGGTTAAGACACCTCATATAATGACAAATCGATCTTCCATCTTGGTTTGTTTTGATGTATAAATAGTGTTTTGCATGCATGGATTAAAAACTGAAGCTGCTGGAATTTCATGGGATTGGTGTTGAAACTCTCTCTCAAAGAACGAGTCAAGAACTCTCTCAAATACACATTTTTCTCCCTTCATTATCTTCACGATTTAGGCTCCCACAAGTCGTTCTAAGACCGAAGAATAGTGGGGAAGATCTTGGTGGTGGTCCACGATGTGTTCATGCTGAGAAACAATCGAAGGAATCACCGAAATTGGAACTACAAGAGGTAAGTTTTCGTTCGTCTGTTTTTTGGCAAAAATAGCATGCTTTTTGTATGAGAAATTAATGTAAACTTAAGTGACTAAATCCAAATCGCTTCCCCATGTGTGTTCTACACTCCTTCAGATTCATGTTCGAAAAATCGGATTTAGAGAGTCGAGATTGAGGTGTAAAAATATTAATTTAATATTTGATATTAAATTAATTTAATTAACTAAAAATCTTTAATTAATTATTTAAAATTAATTTTATTTAATATTAATTATTTAAATTAATATTATTTAAAATTAAAAATGAAATTCATTTTAAAATTAAAAAATTGAATTTTGTAATTTATTTTGAATTAAATAAATGATGGATTTCTTTGGAGGTGGTGTCCACCACCTCCCTACATTTCCCATGCATAAGACACCTCTCTAATCCAAGCTTAATCACCTCTAATTGCTGTCAATTTTTTGTGCAATTTGATTGCATGTTTTTCCTCTATAAGTAGAGGATTCAGAGGAGAGAAATCCATGGAAAAATTATACTGAAACGCTGCCAAATTCTCTCCTCAAACCAAAAACCTCCAAACTCTCAAAAACTTGACTTTCAAGTTTCTTTCCTTCCAATTCCCTTTATTAAAGGATCCCACAATAAAATCTAAGGCTTGAGAATAGCAAGAAAGATCTTGGTGGTGGTCCTTGATCCGTTGGTGTGAAGAAACAACAAGAGAATCGATTGAATTGGGAGCTCCAAGAGGTTGGTCTTCTAACTCTGTTTTTTCGGTTATGAACAACATGTCTTCTTTGATAAAATTGATGAAATTAAGTGCCTAAGATCCAAAATTGATTCCGTAGTTTTCATATTAACACTTTCAATTGGTATTGATAACTCTCCAAAAGGGAGTTATTTAGGCCTTAGTTCTATAGTGTTTTGTGTGTCTTTTGTGTTAAATAGGGTTGCTTTTAGATGAATATTATATGTTTTAATCCATTTGGAAGAATGGATGCTTGGAAAGTTATTTTGTGCAGAATATTTTGCTGAGTGACTTGAGGGAGCAACATCTGTGATCCAGCAAAGCAGGGAGCAAAATTGCCACGTAGCAGCTCGTAATCCATTTTAATGAGCTGAAGTTAGTTGAACTATTTTAGGATCTAAGAAGCTTGGAAACCCTTCCACGTGTACAATTTGACCTAATTAGGGTTTGATCTCACTCTATAAAAGGAAGGAGCCGTCTCAAGTC
The DNA here is from genome assembly GCA_017139565.1 of Luffa aegyptiaca. Taxonomy (NCBI): domain Eukaryota; kingdom Viridiplantae; phylum Streptophyta; class Magnoliopsida; order Cucurbitales; family Cucurbitaceae; genus Luffa; species Luffa aegyptiaca. The sequence goes on from CM029404.1 coordinate 27,530,646, forward strand.
AAAGACATTCCATTTTGGGGAATTCCAATTTCCATCTTTGGGAGCCGAATAGAGGACGAAAGATTGGAGACTTCAAGAAGACCATCAACTACGGATCTACACAAGGGAATTAACCTTTTCTTGTAATTTCTTGTAGTTGTGGATGCACATACTCAGATTGTAGCGTGTGTTATGATGAACCATATGAACTAAATTTGCTTAGGTGTTGGTTAGGAATTATGTAATTGTCGTGTTTTATACTCTATGCAATATATGTTGATTTGAGCATCTTGATTATTTGTTGTGCATATTTCCATTTTATGCCCGCCTGGCCAGCCGGTATGAATATCACTTCTTAGTTTCAGGGATGATTTGAGAAGTGTGTGACATTTAATCACACTAGACTATTGTGTGTTGGTGAACGCCAGTGACTGAGTTAGGGATAACCAGTTGCCTAGTGCTTGATCAGTAGCACGTCATTGGAGTTGAAACACATTCCAAAAAATCCAGAGTTCCGGGAGGATCCTGCTAATAAGACTGCAAGAGAATTGCCTAATCAATAATATTGCTAGGGCATCTTTTAAAACAATTACTAAAATCCTGACCAGCGCATGTTTCCAATCTGTCTGCTTTATCTGTTTACTTTCTGCTCTGTCATTTCTTTTGCTTCAGCATTTTATCAAAAATCAATCTATTTGACAAACCTTGAAACCATTAAAAAGTTACACAAGATAGGTAAAGCGAGAGCTATTCAGCCCCGTGGATACGATAAATTACTTATTACTTGCTATGGATTGTGTATGTTTGCACAGTATTCTAGAGCTTAATTTGATCATATTTTACCCCACTCTAGAAATCCAACAGGTATCAAAGCATGATTTGGACACCTAATTTGCATCAATTTGATCATGGTGGGTAGCATTTTCATAATGAATGTTTTTGGGTGTTGAAATGGATATATTACGATTTTGACAATTTTTTACTCTTCAATTTGTTAATGGATTTGTAATTGCTCACATGTATACAAGCATTAATGTGTTGAGAAGAGTCTGTAAATTTTATAGAGTAATTAGAGTTCATTTAGGCCTTCAATTGATCAAGAGAAGAGGAATAACTCAGTTGAACCGAAGAACATGGGGCTTCCAGTCGAGACAGCGTCTCGACGCTGTTCTTCGACGTCTCAACACTGTTGCGTTTTCAACACCAGCGCGCCTATTTTTCCAGATTTGGTTCGGTCCAACAGCGGTTCAACCCCAATCCTGTCCGGTTCAACCCAAAATTCAACCTTTGGAGGACCGGTTCGGTCTTCTTGAAGCTGGTTTGGGCCAATTCAAGGTTCCCGGGAGTAGTTCAAGCTTGTTTTTCATTACTTATGTAATAAATTAGTTGATTGTTTGCTTTAAATTGCCAAAACCGGTCCATTTTAGTGTGATTTAATTAATTGTGCATTATGGATGTATGTTTTAATTAAATAGCCTATTATATGCATAAAGTATGTCATATAGATTTAAGATCCCACCATAGGAAGCATGTTTCATGCATTATATTATGTTATCAGGGGAGGATCCATATGTTATCATTATAGTATGCATTATAGTATGTTATCAGGGGCGGATCAACTAATGTGTCTCTGTTTATCTTTTGCTTTCTAGATTAGCTTTTTAGTTTATTTTTCCGGCATTAGATTTTTTTCTCTAAATAAAGCAAAACAAGATTATTTGCAGTAATTAAGTGAATAAATCCAATCCTTGTGGAGACAATACTCTCAGACTAAAAATCACTATATTACTTGACTCGTGCGCTTTGCGGTTATCAGGTGTTTACTTCAACTCAGGTCTACAGCTCCCACTTTTGTGATAAGAAACGATGTAGACCTACATAGTTTTTTTACTTGGGAGGAATTGTCAGTAATACCCCTCTATGTATCCACCGTGCCTAAACCATCCCCGTCCAGTAACCAAGGTTTTCGTCCATATCCCATTCCATATACTATACCCAAATACCACATATATGGGAGTGCAATACTTTTCATATATGGATCCACATCATCAACCATATCATTACACTTTTTTCCCACCATTTATCGCACATAATATGAGTCAAGAAATACCACCCAGAGCCACACCCTTTCCACACAATGAAGATCATCATAATCCCTCAATGTCCACATCCTTCCCGTACAAAGAAGAGCAACACATCCCCTCCATTTCCACACACATGTCATTTACAACCATTTATAACGAGCCAACATCACTGGGTCCATTCTCTGACAATGAGGGGGCATATAACCTTGGGAATGATGTTGACTACGTTACCCCGCACAATGATTTCCATGATCGAGGAGAATATGGAGACGATGTTACCCCACACAATGATTTCTATGATTGGGGAGAATATGGAGATGATGAGTCGAGCACATATACAGATGGAGCAGGTGAGAGTGGGGAGGAAGAGTTAAACAAAGATGATGTAACTACCCACGAGATGGAGGAAACATGGAGGTTCAACAGGTACTTGAAATTGCACAGAACGTGGATTCTCCTTCTGTGTCGGTTAATATGGCACCGAGCCCTTCTACGACCACTCGTGCATGTAATTCAACAATCATGCCAAGTCAGTATTCTAATTACAAAGATATAGAAGTGGGGGATATATTCTTGTCTAAGAAGGATTTGCAGATGAGACTGTCTGTTTTGTCAATGAGACAGAACTTTGAATATAGGGTTAAGAAATCCAATAAGAAAATTTTCAAAGTTCGATGTGTTGTGGAGGAATGTAAGTGGAGGCTTCGAGCTATGAAGCAGAAAGGTTGCAATGTCCTTACGTTACGAAGTATTCCAACATTCACACGTGCAAACACTTGATGGTAACTCACGACCATAGACAAGCCAAAAGTTAGTGCCCCGTTTGATAACCATTTGGTTTTTGGTTTTTGGTTTTTGAAAATTAAGCCTATACACACATACTTCTATCTATAAGTTTCTTGGTTTTAGTATCAATCTTCTACCTTGTTTCAAAAAACCAAATCCAATTTTGGAAACAAAAAAAAATAGTTTTCAAAAACTTGTTTTTGTTTTTAAAATTTGGATAGGAATACAAATACAACCTTAACTAGGATGAAAACCATGGTAGGGAATTTAGGAGAAAACAAGCATAATTTTCAAAAACCAAAAACAAAAAACCAAATGGTTATCAAACGGGGCCTAGGTTGTTGGTGAGATTGTGAAGTCAAAATTTGTGGAGGTTGGCCATTCTATAGACCGAAGGACATCATAAGTGATATTCGACAAGAGTTCAGTGGGAATTTGAGTTACGATAAGGCATGAAGGGCTAGAGAACATGACTTGGTTTTTGAAAATTGAAACTGTTACCTCAGTTTGGAGAAGCATTGAAAATTGAAAATCCCGGTACAGTTTTTGACTTGGAAGTGGACGAGGGTAGTTACTTCAAGCATGTGTTCATGGCATTGAGGTATTCGATAAAAGGGTTTTTGAATTCTATTCGCTCAGTGTTGGTAGTAGATGGGACCCACGTGAGGGAAAAGTACAGTGGGAAGCTCCTGATTGCAACTGGCATTGATGACAACAACCAAATATACCCTCTTGGGTTTGGCATCGGGAGTGGAGAAACAGATGCATCGTGGACCTACTTTTTTCGGCAGTTATTGGTCAACTTAATCCTCCAGTGGTCATATTAGATAGACAGTACAAATTGTATTTCCTGATGCAACCTATTGCTTTTGCATCAACACATCTAGAAGAGGACCTGAAAACAAAGTTTAAGGATGTCGGCTTTATTCCACTTTACCTTAAAGTAGCAAAGGCATTTCGCCAATCAGAGTTCCAAGAATATTGGGACAAAATTCCTATAAGTGCAAGAACATACTTGGAACAAGACGGTCTTGAACAGTGGTCTCGGGTTTTCCAGTGTGGAATGAGGTACAATCAGATGACCACGAACATTGCGGAATGCGTAAACTTCATATTGAAGGATGCAAGAGAGTTACCAATCACAATACTCCTTGATCGCATTAGGGGGGTGGCTGCAAGCAAAGTACTACAACGTCGTACTAAGGCCGCAGATCGTGAGACACCGATATCAAAATATGGGGAGCAAATTGTTAACACGCAGAGGAGAATGCGAGAAGACACGTCGTTAGACCAGTTGACCGATATGAATTCCAAGTTGACGATGGACACTTGGGTGGTCGAGTCAACATTCATACGATGGCATGTAGTTGTCATGAATTCGATTGCTTCAAACTTCTGTGCTCTCATGCAATCATGGGTATCAAAGAGTTTGCACCTCTTGTAGACTCTGTCATTGGTCACAGATGTCCCAACACCCTCCATCGCTTCATTCGTCTCCTCGATCCTGAGATTCTCGACCCCAGTCTCATCAATCAGATTATCTTCTACAACTGTTGGGGGTGGAGGTGGAGGTGGGATGGTAGGTGGTGCACAAGGTGGCTCCATCACATGCTCCATAAATTGGACCTCCTATTTCAAGGCCACAAGTTCGGTTGTGACTCTAGCGTACACAGAAAAAAGAGATTAAAAAAATAAAACTAATGATGGTAAAACTAATGAATGCATAAAAATTATTAACGATACTTCAACATACCTCATCTGAAGAAAACATCTCCCTTCTTAGCGCTGCAAATGTGGGTGAGTGGGAACAGGACCATCGTAAAATACGTGGAATGACATTATCATTCAGGCGATTAGCCACGCGCCTGGTCAAGGAAGATACAGTCTCATAAGTCCATACCCATGTACAGAAGGAAAGTATATTGTTGGTGACTCTAAATATCGAGAAAGTATATAACTATCAATCACTAAAAATCGAAAAAGGTTTACTAACCTGAAACGCGAATGAGAAGTCGTAGAGACTGTACGTTTCTTGTTTTCCATCTGACTTCTCTTTACATGACTCTGCCTTCCCAGACAAGGCTTTCTTCAGTCCCTTCATGGTCTTGTAAAGAATCATCTTACTTCAGTTCTCATTGCATAATCTTTCCCAACTGTCAATCACGCTAAGTAAGCTAGTGTCCATCTGCTGCTTTCTCTCCCTCCCCATCATAGCAAGCTCAATAAAATAAAATAGGTTCATCTTAACGGCATCCTCATCACTCTCAAAATTGATGTTGGGGAATAACCTATCTAGTTCAAACCCTATCATAGTGGTTCTATCATTTAGGTATAGTCTTCTAAGTCTAGTAGTAGATACAATACCTCTAATGTGTTGGGTCCTATGCCTAATTCCCATAATAAGGTTAAACTCCATTCGACCAAACGACACTTTCTCCTCCATAATCTCAAAGCTCATGACATCATTCCTAGGCTCATTGACTTCCCTCAAAAGAAAATAATGAATAAGTTGTCCATTAAACATGAGGGATATATATATCTAGGAAATATCCAAAACAAGTTTGCCTAAACATTGCTACTAGGGGAACAATTAATTTATCCTTAATATTTTTCACTGTTTTCCCTAAGTGTGAACAACAAGTTAAGGAAGTTAGGAACTAGTCAGCTGGTGCAATTTTAGGTACCAATGCTATGATGATAAACCCTAGAGAGAAAAAACAAATAATTTTTTTAAACAATGAAAAAAAACATTAAAACATTTAAACTAGTCAGCTGGTGAATTTACTGCCCAAAATTATAAATTCAACAAGGAAAATAGAAACCTGAATAAAACAATTTGTTTCCCAAAAATTTTTTTAAAAAAAGTCTGATCCGGTTCGTTTGATCAGTTGCCCGATCGAGCCCCTCGGGATTCCCGTTCGGATTGCCTGGCCGAGCTCGAATTCGAGAAAAGAAGAATTAAAAATATCTTTGGCCCCGTTTAATTGGGGATTCATTTTCATTTTTTTGTTTTAAAAAATAAATTATACAGAAAAAACAACGATAATGTGTTTGGCTGATTTATTTTCAAAAACTATTTTCAAAATCAACTTAAAAGATGACATATTTTCGAAAACAATAAAATGTCGTTTTTGTAGTTTTTCAATTTTATTTTTCAAATATTGAAAACACGGGGTTCAAACAATCCACAACGTCCCTTATTCTTTCTTGTAATTTGTTTGCTCATTCTTCATTCTCCATCGAATTTAGTTGAGAATCAATCTCGAACATTGTCGGCTCTCCCACAAATTGGTCAATTTGGATTAAATTTGGGAATCAGGTTTTTCCTAGAGGAGCAGTTGGTGGATGAAAAATTTGGAACAGAGAGTCATGTGACGATTTGGTGAATTTTTGCGAACTCGTCTGGTGTTTGATGGAGAAGACATTTGGGTATGTAAAACCATTTTAGGTTTGATTTGGGCGTTTTTGAGGAGTTGAAATTGCAAGCTATGAGTCTCTCCTTTAGCAACCTCTCTCTCTCCAACCAGGGTCGTCGTCTCTCGCATATATCTCACTGGAGATCAGAGAGAAACAAAAAGAAAGAATCTGAATATCAACAAGGTTATTCTTCACAAGCTAGCTGGTGGACATGCAAATGGCATATGATTGTTCAAGGTCCACAATCAGATGGGGAGTCAAACAATACTACTATATTTGTTGGCGGGCTTGACTTTGATGTTAGTGATGAAGATCTCAGACAACCTTTCTCCAAGTTTGAGATAGTTTATGGGAAATTGCAAGTTGTGTATTGATTCAAAGAGAGTTGAAGAAGGCGATGAAGTTTGAGAAGTTCTTGTTTATGAAGAAGATGGAAATTTCACAATTTCGAGAAGCTCTTCCACCGCCACTTATACATGGAGAAAAGACAATGTAATTTATTGTTTTTTTTTTTGTTAGATTATAATAAATTATAGCTTTTGTTATTAGGCTTAGTTTAATTCTACATTGTTTACTTATTGAGATATATATAGTTAAAGTATTTACTCCACAGAATTGTTAATAAAAAATAATTATATTAAATTAATGAATTTTACCAAACACATATTACTCGTTTCCTGCATTTCCAAATTCACAACCAAACACAGTTTTCAAATTTTGAATTCGAATTCAAAAATTTTAAATTGAAACCAAATGTCTTTTCAAATATTGTAAAAATAAGAAATTTGTTTTCGTTTTCGGCTGAATTCTTTATTTTCGAAAATAATTTTTTGATCACGAACCAAACGGGGCCTTCCTTTCCCAGTCCACTGTCCCAGTGCTCTTTAAGCATCCCAGGCGGGATTCTTCATCTGGAAACTCAAAAAACCCAACGAACTCACACGAAATTAGCCCCATTTTTCAGCCAAACTTAGTTAGAACCCATCGAAAACGTGGTGTGTGCAATAAAATCAAGCTAAACTTCAAGAAATTTGGACAAACGATCCTAGATTGTACAAAATGGTTTAAAACCCTAGAAAACTAAAAAAAAAAAGCGAAAAAAACGTACCTTAGAGCAAGAACAGATGATCTTAGGTTGTTCTTACACCAAATGTATGTAAGAACTGCCCCAGGAAACGACGTTTGAAATGGGGAGAAAGAGTTCTGGAAAAATTTTATATGTTCAGGGGTATTTCCGTAATTTCACATGCCATTTAAAAATAAAAGAGTCTAAGAAAAAGAGAGAAAACTAAATAGGTCCTTTTTTGCAAGAATAAAACTTAAGGGTCAATTTTGTCAATTACCCCACCCCTCTTGAATGGGTGCAACAGACCGTGGTGATCCCTCCTGGGGCAATTCGACTTTTTGGGCCCATTTGGTTTTTGGATTGTAAAAAGGGGTCCTTTTTTAAAAACTTGTATTTGAGGACCCCTTGCTTACTAAAATGATGTCATCAAGAAGATTTTGAAGTGTAAAATGACTTTTATACCCCATTAATTTTAAACCAATTAATGTAAAAAATTTCACCAACTTCTACCCAACTTTACTATTTAATTCAAAACAATGTTGAAGGATTTTTAAAAGTTATTCAGTTTTTTAAATAGATACATTCATATAATTTCCAGATTTGTTAAAAGAAAATTATTTAAATAATATTTTTTAATATAAAGAAAAATAAAGACAAACTTTTAAATATTAAAAAAGAATAAAAAATAAAAAACATGTGAAGCCAGACCATGTACAGACAAATTTTAAAATATTAAAAAAAAAACAAACAAACATGAAGCTTGGCTTCATGATTCCCGGCCGGATGGTATGATTCCCGGCCGGGAATTCATGAATCCCGGCCACTTTCGGCCGGGATTCACAAAATTCAGTCGCCGAATTTAACTCGAGATTGCATGATTCTCAGTCATTTTTTGCCGAAATTTACTAAATTCGGCTGTTATTTATTAATTCCGACCAGATTTAGCCCGAATTTGTATGAATCTCGGTTGGGATTCATTAAATCTAGTTGGTAATCTTGTTAAATTTTAATTAAAAAAATCTTTAACCTTTTAATTTAAAACATACTTCCAAATTTGAAAATAAACAAGTATTGAAATTTGTGTATTAATTGATAAAAAAATGTTTGAAAACAAATTTGTAAGTCCATAAAAACAAGTTTTTAAAATCTGGGCTCTTTGTGTTCCAACTGTGGCGATTTTCTGTCGAGCGTGAGGAAGAAGAAAGGAGCAACGGTAAAGTCGTAAGACTCGGGAGAGAGAAAGTTTTTAAGCCAAGGGTATTTTCGTCTTCTCGCTATCACAGGGTCCCCAAATACAGGTTTTTAAAAAAGGGTCCCTTTTTACCATCCAAAAATCAAATGGGCCCAAAAAGTCCAATTGCCCCCTCCCTGCTGCTATCTCTCACCGCCCCCTCTCTGGGGAAATTGACAAAGGTTGACCCGTTGAGTTTTTGTTTTAGAAAGTTGGGCTCTTTTTTAAAATATTGTTTTTAGGGACCCCAACTACATGTTAAATGTCCATATTACCCTCGAAACCATTTCAAACGTCAAACGTTTCTCCCCATTTTTTTCTCTTGGTTTTCACTATTTTTACCGTCTCTTTGTCTTCCTCTCGATAGAAATCTCGCTCCCTCTTGGCTGAAATCTCCCTCTCAGAATCGCACTTCACCTCTCAACATTTATTTAACTAAATCACGCAACTTTACCGTCTCTTTGTGTGTGTTTTGGATTTTGAAACATTTTGAAATCTTTAGTAATCGTGTTTGGAAGAAAAAACGAAGAAATCTAACTTGTAGATGAAGACGTTTGTCCTGAACTGAATGAAGCTCTTCGGAAGAGACTCCATTATGAAACTTACTTGACTACCCTCGTCAATTGTAGCACCGTTTACTTCAGCAATGTTAAACTGAACCATCATGTTCAAAACATGTTCCCTAACTGAAGCACCTTCCTTCATTCGGGAATTGTAAACATTCTTGAGAGCTTCGTGCCTGATTTGTGAGGACGGTTGTCCAAACATACCTTGCAACGAAGTCATGATCTCCCTTGCGGTGACCATCCTCTCGTGTTTTTTCGACAAGACATCTGAAATGCTTGCTAAAATATAGACTCTTGCTTTATCATTAGCTCGAGTCCATTTCTCATATGCTTCCCGAATAATTCGGTTTGTTGACGAGCCAGGGTTAGGCGGACACTCTTCGGTAAGGACAAATCTAAGATCCTCGATTACTAGTATTGTGTTTAGATTAGACTTCTAAGTTCCATAGTTATCCCCGTTAAGCTTATCCGAAGCGAGTAATTGTACTAGTGAGCTAGACATGCTGAAAAATTAAACAAAGCTATTAGAAATTGCTTATTAACCATTTTTAGACAAAATCCAATCAAGTTTTAGCAAAAGTAATAATGTACCCAGGATTATTATTTTGCAACGACACTTTAGTGAGTTAGAGCAACCGCTACCGAGGGGCAGTCAATTACTCCTTCACCAAACCAAGACGTTCTTGACTAAATACTAATACCAGAATAACTCTTATTCCTATAGTTGTTTAGTTATCGTTACGTTTGGTCAGGAATTTACTAACACTTAGTAACCCTTGTAAGTGTGACCCGCCGTTTTAAGATTACAGAGAACGGCCCCAACAATGCTACCGAATGGAAAAGCTAAAGTTGGAAATGGTCCTAAGTAATCCTATCCATCTCTGGAGTTTGCGTTGTTCCGATCTCCATGTTACAACCCTCCGAATGGTTAGTAGCTCCAGGGCATACAAGCAGGCGCAACATGGAAATCTCACGGTGCAACCTAACGGAGGAGACCGCAGGATGTGTTGACACACTTCCTTCACTCACTTACTATAAATACTTTCTCCATTCACCTTGTTATTGATTTATGCAAACACCTTCCGAATGGAGCAGTTGAGGTATAATCAACACGAGGCCAAGCATAAATCTCACCTTGTGAACAAAAGGGAGAACGTAAAAGGGAAATGGATTTGATATATCTCTCCCCTCCCACTAAGTATTTTAAACGGTTTTGGGTATACTTATACTTAGGTGAATTCCGGCTAATTGAATAACCCTAAGTCTAAGTTCATATAATCTTACGATGTCTAGGTGATAACGATTAAAACCTCACATCACACACGTGCATGCTCATAAAACTGGGTTAACTTTAACTCAAGAACCGACTCGATGCCCAGGTAGGAGGTGTTCCGTAAACCGTCAACTTAAATACCTCCAGCCTTAGACAGCATCTCGTCGGGTGAGTTCTCTTGTAACCTATGTTTTACAAGCTTATCGACCTATTTGAATCTAATTGAAATTGATCGAGAGTTGGATCAAATTAACCCTAAGTGAGCATGCACCTTTTTCTTTGTTATAGATTTTAAATTTCTATGTGATTTATAACAATTATAAATCTAAACTATAACAAACTTGCCTTTTGAATATAACTCTTATAAACAAAATTCTAAGGAAATTTCATGCTTCATGTTAGGTTAATTTTATCTTTTGATTAATATAACTTTTATATCAATTAATCAATTTTAATTAACCATTCAAGCATGAATCTCCCTAAATCAATACAACATTTATATCAATTTAAACATAAAATTTCCCTCATGCATTTGAACTATTAATAACACTTATTAAAAAATGCATGAACATGCTTTCCTATGGTGGGATTTTAAACTATATGGCATGCTCATAATGCACATACATTTAATCCAATTAAACCATACATTCTCAATGCATAAGAGAAATTAAATCAAGCTAAAATGGAATGGTTTGGCAATTTAAAACAAACAATCAACTAATTATTACAATAATAATCAATAAAAATGCTTGTGATGATCCCGAGCTTTACGAACCGACCCAAACCAACCCTCCATGGAGTTAACCGGCCTTCAAATATGTGTAAAAAAAACTGCAGCAGACCGAACCGGACCCGAAAAGAAGAAGAAAAAAAAAACTGCTGCTGCTGGAATTTTACTTTTCTGCTGCGTCTTCTCCGGTTTTTCTTCAATTTTATAGCCTATATGGACTCTAATGACTCTATAAAAATTACAGACTATAGTACACACATTAACGCTCTTACATATCCGAGCAATTACAATTTCATGAAGGTTTGAATGCTCAAAAAATTGCCAAACCAGAACACTTCCATTTTAGCACACAGAAAATTCAATTTCAAAATGGTACCCACCAAAGCAAAATTAAAACGAATTAAGTGCTCTAATCATGCTCTGATACCAATTGAAGGTGTTCATATAACACATGCGGAAGCAATTGAAGATCGGAAGCACTTAAGACATTCAATTTTGCTCCTAAAGCATGCATGTTCTATAAAAGACAGAATATAGAGTTGAGAGAACACCAACCTTTGTAGCTCACTTATGTGGAACTCCTTGTGGTGTTTGCCTCTCCTATGCTCCTTGGACAACCTCTAGAGTCTTCCCTACTATTCTCTTGGGCCTAGAAAGACTTGTGGGAGTCTATAGAAGGGAATGCTTGATGGTACAAGCTTTTGGAAGGAGATGAAATGAGAGAGAATTTGAGGGAGAAAATTTGCAGCATAACACTAAATGAAAGCTTGCTGTTCTTGAATCTAATTCAAGCCCCTTTTATAGACATCTCCCATGCAAAGACAAGCTTCATGACACTTAGCCACATGGCCAAGATGCAACTCAAAGTGGATTCTAGGTGTCTACTTCACAACACATGCATCTAGTGCATGGTTGTGTTGTTTTCCACTATGCATCATCATGCAAGAGTGGAAATGCCACTAAATCCATTATGAATTGTATCCTAATTGTAAATTTTCAGCTTGCAATTCATTTCAATTTCAATTCAAAATTGAAATTGATTTCTAGGCAATTAATTGGGACATTTCCAAGTAATTTTGATATGATTGATCCAATCAATCTTTATCACCTAATGTCATGAATTATATATGATTCATAATACATATATATGGTATTTAAAACACTTTCAAATACCTCATCTCTCAATTCCTAATTTAATTCATAATTAAATCATTGTGTCGAACACGTCTTACGATAAAAACCCTATTTCCCGTTTTTGAACGATTCAAAAATTCCTATCAATATGTTCTAGGCTTTAATCCGATATGAGCTAGTAGAGGGACCTAATGGACCTATAGATCATGGGCTCCAACGATTCAAGGCTAACCGACTAATCTCATTATCTAAGCTAGCCAACATTCGTTAACTATCGGGACACTCCACTATAGCCCGATAGTTGCACTCCCCTCACTATAGATATATTTCCGTCCACTTGATTTAACCACGTTCAGTAAGTCGTTCCTTCACAGGTTGTTCGTAGCTATAGCTAGGTCAAATAACCGTTACACCCCTATAGTACTTCTTGTTCCTTAAGTTCCACTAATCCTCTAATGAACAATCAGTTTGCGGTCCAACCATCAAACCTAAGTTCCTCTCGATCCAACGAGAGGGTGGGGCCCCTTGTTCAAGTCCTGGAGTTAGTACTTAAGAGAACAACCTCTCTGCTATCCCTAAAATGGGTAGGAGTGAATTTCGTCTTGCGAAACTATGTCCCCAGCTATCTATTCGATCTTATCCCCAAAATGGTAGGCTTGTCGAGTCGGCGATGCTGGCCACTCTCACCCGATCAAAGGATAATCTCTCATAAACAGGAGTTCATAGATAGCTCAGGATTAAGAACGAGTTACTGATGTGCAATTTGCTTACCGCAAGTGTACGGGTCAAGTAATAATATAGTGTTTTCGTGTAAACAAGTGTCGTCCTCTGGATTAGATTTTTAAGCAAATCAAGTATTGTGAATTATCTTGCCCAATTTTATTTAGGGATCCAAAAGTGATGAATGAATGATAAGAAAACCAAATCAAAGCAAGTAAAAAGTGTGGAATTTCAATTGGGAAAACTACTTAGGGAATTGATTTCGCCGATTTAGTTTAGGATTGATTTTAAGGAATAAGTTATTATGCACAATGAAATTATGAGCCAAAGACCCTTTAATCACAACTACCTCTCCCGAGTATAATTGATTCTCATGCAAATTAACCAACTTGATATCCCTATCTAAGTTTATTAAAAAGCAAGGCAATGAGATCTTTTAACCAATTCTAAAGTTAATCTAAAACCGTCAAGAATTAGAAAGTAAACTTTATTCATGCAATCTTGAGTAAGTCTATATCAAATCCCCTCTCCCGAGCTAGATTCGAAACTTAAATCCTCCAACTAATGGCCAATTAATTGAAAGCATTAAATCAAGATTACAAACACAATAACATTGCACAACTTAAACCATAAATCAATCCATAAACTTAATCAACTACATCAATCCCTAAGCTACAAGTTTAGCTACTCATGAATGTAAATACAAGCTCAACTAAACATGGGAAAGCCATAAATCTAACTAAAGAAAGAAAAGGGAAAAGAAAACTCAATGTAGGCCGAGTCCCGACGTCCCCGTCACGATCTCCACGAACAATGGGTTGTTTTCCAAGTTCCTCCTTTCTTTTCAGCTCCAAAAGTGCTCTATTCTGTCTTCTTTACGGCTCCAAAAGGTCCCAAATTGATCTCCCCCAAAAACCTAGCCGAAAGGATGCTTAAATAGCAAAATTTCGTCGTAGCGTCGAGACGCTGTCGAGATCCGCATTTTTTGAAATTTTGTCGATAGCGTCGCGACGCTGGTCCTAGCGTCGGACCAGCGTCGCGACGCTATGATTTTTTTTTTTTTTTTTTTTTTTAGATTGGAAGCTCCATTTGACTCCAATTGATGAATTAAGCTTCAAGAACATACTTCCTACAAATAAAACATAAAAATGCATAAATTTGGGCAAATAATTGTAAAAGACTAGCTTAATTAATCAGAGAAAAATAGCTAGCTATGATCGCTATCAAATACCCCCAAACTTTAGCTTTTGCTAGTCCTCGAGCAAACTAAAAATCAAACATACAGTGGAAGAATGGATGCAACAAACATGACTCAATCCTCAAGGCTCAAAAGTCAATAGTCAAGCAAGCAAGAGACATGCACATAAGGACCAATGAGGGAGACAAATTAAAATTTTTCCAAAATTAACTTGCACAAGCGAGATCTAACTCAACGAGACCAGACTCTACTAGCCCGGGATTGGATTATTAAACTCTCAGCTCATCTTCCCTCTACACTGGCACTAAGGTTTCACTAATGAGTTAATGGAACAAATTAGTTTGTTTTTCTCCAAACTTAGGTGCTTATAATTAACAATTTAATTAAGCATGTATATGTGGCACTAGCTTTCACACACCCATTGCAGGGACCCTTAACCTGAGTTTTCTCTGGTTGGCCTAACTGATCACAACAGGGGTAGCTCTTTTTGCCTTAATCTTTATTAACCATTGCATATTGCGCGCATAAGTCATGACTTTTTTCTTTTTCAACAATAACAACAAGAATGATTTTTCGTTATGAACATGATAAGCAGATATTCTTTTCTTTTCTCCTAAGCAAGATCAAACATGCTAATTTGCAAAAAAAATTAACTCTTTAGCTCTACCCTACACCTATCGAGGTGACAACAAGCATATGAACCCAATAATTCGCTCCTAAGCATTCAAATCCAAATCTAGCCAGGACAGATACTCTACTCATGCAAGCCATCTCCTAGAAAAATTTTAAAAAGTCTCCCTTTTTGGGCACTTATGCTTACAACTCATCGAAAGCTTGAAAATTGACAAGAAAGCCTATCCTAAGACATCATAATCATGCAAAAGTAGCATCCAGAAAACAACCATATGCATAATTCAAAGAAAGCTCAAAACTATAGCCCGAACTCAGATGCTCAAGGGCTCCACAAACATGCTAATCCACCCCCAAACTTAAAACATGCATTGTCCTCAATGTATACAGAAAATAAGGCATAAACAGGCATGAGAACAATAAAAGAATGACAGGAGTGAACAATACTGGCCTGGAATGATGATGACTTCTTGACTGAAAGCTTGGAATCTTGAAAGCTTGAAAGCAAAGGAGAGAAAGAAAACAAGACCTACAAAACAAAAACAAACAATAAATCAAAAACAAAAAGAAAACACACTAACTTACTTGGGTTGCCTCCCATAAGCGCTTGTTTAACGTCATTAGCTCGACGTGTTCGTGCAGTCTGTTAAGGCACATAAAAATTCTCGTATTTCTTTGGACCATTCTTTCTTGAATCAACAAAACTCACTATTGCTAGCAAGCTTACCAGCTTCTCATGGGCCCCTGAAATAGAATTATTTTTGGTATTTTTGAATAAAAGAAGCATAAAAGGAGAAATATCAAAATAAAGAGACTCCGACTCTAAAACTGACTCGTGAGAATAGAAAAAAGAACAATCAAAATCTATAAAGGATGGAGAAGATAAAACAGACGAAGGTTTTTCAACCTCAAACTCTACCTCCTGAACTTCCTCTAACACTACAAGCTCATTTTCTTTTTTCTCCTCACAACCATGTTCTTGAAAGGTGCTCCAACTCTCCAATTCGTCCCCATTATTCATGCAACTCACCCCTAACTGCTCATCCTTATCAAGATCGAAAGAACTACGCTCATGAATGAGTGCTAATGAATCATCGACCACATGACTCACTAGACAACTTATGGAAGTAGATCCCACCTCACTAACTTCCTGTGGAGCTTGAAGTCCTCTTATGATTTCATCAATTTTTAGACTCCTCGCTCTAGACTCCTCAATATACTTTTGAACTATGCTTTCCAAGGAAGAATTTTCATTTATAGGGGTATAACTTGAAGATGAAAAATTGGAATATGGTGTTGAGTAAAAAGCCATTCAATTAAAGCAACAATGATAATTAGGCTTCCAATCAAACAATAACCCAACAAGAACAAATGGCAAAGACTCAAACAAAAAAAGGAAAGAAAAAAAAAACAAAGAAAACTAAATAGAAAAGGAAAACAAAAACAAATAAGGAAATAAAACAAATAAGGAAAAAAATCAAACAAATAAAGAGAACACTAAAATATGAATGCAACAAATAAGGAAAAAAAAATGCAATCTATCTACAAAGTAAAAATACACCCTAAATTAAGACCGAACAATTTTTCCACAATATTAATTTAACTAAATGTGTCGTTCCCCGGCAACGGCGCCAAAAACTTGATGTGCAATTTGCTTACCGCAAGTGTACGGGTCAAGTAATAATATAGTGTTTTCGTGTAAACGAGTGTCGTCCTCTGGATTGGATTTTTAAGCAAATCAAGTATTGTGAATTATCTTGCCCAATTTTATTTAGGGATCAAAAAGTGATGAATGAATGATAAGAAAACCAAATCAAAGCAAGTAAAAAGTGTGGAATTTCAATTGGGAAAACTACTTAGGGAATTGATTTCGCCGATTTAGTTTAGGATTGATTTTAAGGAATAAGTTATTATGCACAATGAAATTATGAGCCAAAGACCCTTTAATCACAACTACCTCTCCCGAGTATAATTGATTCTCATGCAAATTAACCAACTTGATATCCCTATCTAAGTTTATTAAAAAGCAAGGCAATGAGATCTTTTAACCAATTCTAAAGTTAATCTAAAACCGTCAAGAATTAGAAAGTAAACTTTATTCATGCAATCTTGAGTAAGTCTATATCAAATCCCCTCTCCCGAGCTAGATTCGAAACTTAAATCCTCCAACTAATGGCCAATTAATTGAAAGCATTAAATCAAGATTACAAACACAATAACATTGCACAACTTAAACCATAAATCAATCCATAAACTTAATCAACTACATCAATCCCTAAGCTACAAGTTTAGCTACTCATGAATGTAAATACAAGCTCAACTAAACATGGGAAAGCCATAAATCTAACTAAAGAAAGAAAAGGGAAAAGAAAACTCAATGTAGGCCGAGTCCCGACGTCCCCGTCACGATCCCCACGAACAATGGGTTGATTTCCAAGTTCCTCCTTTCTTTTCAGCTCCAAAAGTGCTCTATTCTGTCTTCTTTACGGCTCCAAAAGGTCCCAAATTGATCTCCCCCAAAAACCTAGCCGAAAGGATGCTTAAATAGCAAAATTTCGTCGTAGCGTCGAGACGCTGTCGAGATCCGCATTTTTGGAAATTTTGTCGATAGCGTCGCGACGCTGTGATTTTTTTTTTTTTTTTTTTTTAGATTGGAAGCTCCATTTGACTCCAATTGATGAATTAAGCTTCAAGAACATACTTCCTACAAATAAAACATAAAAATGCATAAATTTGGGCAAATAATTGTAAAAGACTAGCTTAATTAATCAGAGAAAAATAGCTAGCTATGATCGCTATCAGTTACCTAGGTCATCTATGAGAAATAGTCAGTTTCTTCAGTAAACGGCGTTATAAAGAGAAAGTGACTTATTTCGTGGTCCAGTCTTATGCAAACTCATTGCATAGGACGCCCCCACTCGCATGTCACCACATAAACGATTTAGGATCTCATCGTTTGTACTTAATACAAAGTGGGCCGCGTCCATAGTGTCACCAGGATAAGGCACCCAACCGTATCCTTATACTATAGACTATTTTGACTATAAACTTGAACTTGATCCTACGATATGTCCCTACATATAGTTCGAGTATTCATTTTATAGTCAAGGATCTTAGTTTATTGGATTTAGGTTAATCATTCGCAATTTACATATTCAATAACATCTTTTACTGAATAACCTCAATAACGTCTTTATTGAAAATAGAATATGTTTAATGATTTACAAACTACGAGTTTATAGGACATTAAACCCAACAAAACTGTGGTAAAGATGAAAAACGTGAGTTGTGTGTAATGGAAATATTGCTGAGTTATGGAATATGAATAAAATGTGGAAAAAATTAGGTTGTTTAACATTAATCCCTTCATTAAATAGATTGGTGAACAAAATTAATGAAAGTTGGTGTAAAAATTCAAAATTTCACTGGTTTTAACAAAGAGGTATAACGTCCTAAAAAACAATTTTATACATAATGGGCAAAACTTAAAGGTCCATAATTGTCAATTTTCCCTCTCTCTGCGTTTTCCGTCGAGCCAGCGACCCAGCCGGAGCAGTCGCGCCGTCATCGCGAGCAACCGCCAGCGACGCCCTTGTGCCGTTGCGTGTTGCTCTCCTTCAGGCCGTTTTCCTCTCCGACGGGTGCAACAGACCGTGGTGATGTTCTTCCCTCTCACGTCTTCGCACGAGCAGCAAGGGACGTGGGTTTTTTAATCAATTTTAGAATGGACAGCAGTAGTTTATGTGCATTTTTCCGGTGATCTTAGCTTTGGGTAAGTTGGATTGAAAGTTTATTGGCCAATTTTATGTTTAATCAAGAATGCCCATTGATCGTTGGACTTGATTCTAAGGTACCTCAAGCAATCGGAGTTTTGGAGCGTGAAAATTTGGATGTAATTAGAAGTCGTCCAGCAAGTTTTTCCCGTTTTTCTACGAATTTCCTCTAGCAAGTATTCTTCGAGTGGGTTACTTCTTTGAGCAATTCCAGCAGTGGGTAAGAAGAATTTAGTTTATTATGGTTGATTAAAATGTCTTAGAAAAATACATCTCTTAGTTTCGAGCTATCTTTAGCGTTTGGAGGTTTAATCATCGATTTGGTGGAAATCTAGAACTCGGGCAGCAGGCTTAAGCGTAAGTTGGGTGAGTTTTTGGGTGCTAAATCCTCTCCGAGTTGATTGGGTCATAGTGGAACAATCTCACTCACTCTCAACTCGCCTGTTCGACTCCCATCGACATCACCCTCTCTCTCTCTCTCTGACAGCTAAATCGTCGTTGACGACTCGAGAATCGCTCCTCTCTATCCCGACTTCTCTTTCCCGGCCGTCCCTCCCCTGCAATCTCTCACTTGGCTGTTCGTACTGATGTGTGTTTCTGTAAAGACTTAGCTTAGTTACGATTGCTGCAATCACGATTAAGTTTTTATTTTTTTTTTTAAATTTATAAATATTCTCAATCTTTTTTTTATAATGTTGTTGGAATGCCCAATATCAGATGGCAATTAGCAATAAATATCTACTTTCTTCTAGTCCATGGTGGGTGGACTCCTTTTTTGGTTGTTTTTTTTTGTATGCCCTCCTACCTTCTTTCATTTTTTTCTCAGCGTTAGTTTCTTAAGAAAAAACAAAAACTTTCTTCTTGCCCAAGCAGCCGTAACTTCGGAAGTGAGATAACATTTTTTAGAGTCTATGCTTTCAATGAAAGAAAGGCATTTTATAATTCGGTTTTCTTTTTGAAGTCTAACTTATGAGGTAAGCTTCTCACTTTTCACCATACTGTTTGTTGTATTTTACGGTGGCAGGCTGAGGCTTCTTGGTAAACTTGTAGCAGAGGAAAGAGCTACTAGTCCAATTTAATATTATAAATTTAAACAGATTGTATCCGTGTCAAGGAAGGATTTTGTTTTATCCTGACGATCCCAGATGGATGGTGCTGCCATCAAAGATGGCATAGCTAAGGACCATATGAACAAAGATCATACTGAGGGTATGAGAGCAAGGTCGCTGCATTTTGGTGAGCCAATTGCTGCAAGGCTTGGTGTGGACTATCCATTCCCTCCTCATCTTGAGTACGGTGCTTTTACCACTATTTAATGTTTTCATCTTACATTATAATTTTTGAAGTATTATTATGCATGTTAGATTTACAAATTCTTTAAGGTTGGGAGGTGAAGTTGATGATTCTTTAATATCTTATTTTTTCACTATGGAGTTTGTATATTTGAGTATCAGTCTCGTTTCATTTATTCAATGAAAAGTTTCGTTGCTCGATAAAAAAAATCTTATTTTCTTGAAAACTCAATATGTTCTACGAGTACTAGACTGCCAACTCTTGTGTTAAAGTTTTGAGCATCCACACAATTAGACATACGATAGTTTATAATCTACAATTTTCCATTCTAGTGTAGCCAAAATATTCTCCAATATCAGGTCAGTTCTCTCTCCCAGGGACCTCTTTCTAGCTTCACCATGCTTGGGCTTTAGGGTGGCTAAAAGCTCATATTCTCTCTTTCTCCAACATCTTTTCATAATGTTCTCTGGTAACTGGACACTCCCACTCAACTTCACAGTGCTAATGAAGCTCCTGGATTAGACCCCCTGCACTATAATAATAGTTCATCTTCAAGTTCTCTTTGGGGGTTTGGCATGGTTGATGAAGTTAGGAAATGTGGCAGAAACATCATTGATACTTGAAGCCTTTGTTGCACTTGTTAAGAAAGGAACTTGCTGCAATATTCTCCAGTTGGGCCCTGCCTATCATGGTGCAATCCATGAAACTTGTGGGTTATAATTTTCTGTGAGGGATTTTCATGGTTGGAAAGGGTATGTGAAGGTTCTTGGTTGTTCTTTGAGGTCTCGGCAGGTCTACCATTAATAACAATGGGGTGAGGGCTTTCTTTTAAGGGATAAGCTAGAATTCTTAGATCTAGAACAGTTATAGCATCACTGCAGAAAATATGGCATGAGAGGACCCAAAGGGTCCTTAGAAAGAGGAGCTCTTATGTAGAACTATTGGACTCAATCAGACTCTTTGCATCCAGTTTGTGTTCTCTAAACTTACTTTTTTGTAATTATTATCCTGTAAATATATTGGCCAAATGGAATTCTTTTTGTAACCTTTTGGCCTTTAGGGATGTCTCATCTCCCCTTTTTGTAATATGTCTCATCAATATACTAAGTTTCCGATTAAAAAAGACATATATCAGCACTGTAAGTTTGTAGGTTCAAAAACAGAAAAGGAAATGATAAGAAAATATAAAATTGGGAACTTGCAGCATGGCTCAAAAGTCAAAATTAATGAGAAGATGACATAAATCAGCACTGTAAGCTGTAGGTCCAGAAACAGGGATATAATTCTTCTCTTTAGAGCTGTAATTTAACAGTTTTGTGGCACTAGCCTATATTTTTACAAAAGATTTGCCTAAATCAAATTTGGAGAAAATGGAACTCTTTGCAAGTATGTCGATGATGTTCTTGAATAGAGAAATAGGTTAATCAGACAATTCTGACAATCCAAAGAGAAAATGCGTACAACCCTTAGTTGGAAAAGGTATAAATATTCTTTGGATATCTTCTGCACTGCATCACCTGTTTTTGTTGTCTTGATTGGATTCACTTTCTTTAAAATACTATTTTAGTGTAGGTACTTCCTTATACATTGTCATTGATGTGATTGAAATTGTTTGTTCTTTACCAAGTTTTTGTGGAGACAATTGCATTTGGTTGCACATTCATTCAAATTTGGTAAAAACCTTTTCCAGGTATGCTTATCCTCCCCCAGATGGCAATATCCTGACCAACATTGTTAATGCCCTCATAGCTGTCCCTCGTTTTTATACACAGGTTATTATTTACAAATGAAATGATAAGTTGTGTGATTAACCTATGGAGCACATTTAAAGTAAATACTCACAACTTAGTTTTCTAATTGAAGGTGTTGCATTTAATGAACAAGATGAACATTCCAGCTCCTTTCCGATTGCCTCTACCCACTCCACCTCTCCCACCTTCCATTCCTGCACCACCATCACCATCACTAACGTTGCCACCACTTCCTCCTCCTGTCACTCCAAGGCCTCAAGTAACAAATATGTCTAGTGATGAGTCAGAAATGGAGTCCTCAGAAGAGGTAACTTGCCTAGATTGATAAATGGAGCTTTTACACATATGGTTGCTCATATTTGATTCACTTTAAGTACGTAGATGCATATGTGTACTTTTGGTTTGTTGGTGGAATGCAGTTGTTTTGAAGATGTTGGTGGACGTATTTAGATCCTTAACTGTTTGTTGCTTTCTTTCAATTTTTTTTCCTTGGTAAGCCGCACACTTGTTTACTTTATGAAAAAAAATTAATAGAAAGAAATTATTTGTGAAAATATAAGCATTGATGCAGTAATTACTTTTTCCTTCTTTTTCCCTGATTAGTAGGAATTCTCTTCCCGCCGTTTTTTTCTCTTTGTTTGACAGAAAACAAAACTTGTATTGTAAACAAAGGCCATAAAAGAGAGGGGAGATAAGGTATCCCCAGTGCACCAAGGGTTGTAAGTTGTAACAAATCACAATTATATGTTACTTTGCTCATTTGATTTGGGATTGCTTTTTCAAGACTTTTACGGTTTGCTTGGCCCATAACAAGAATCGTGTTCATATCTTGGAGGAGGTTCCATTTCATCGTCTTGTTTAAGGATAAGGATAGTTTTCTTTAGAGTGTTGTCCTTTTTGCACTTTATGGTGCATCTGGACTAGAGAAACAATAGAATCTTTAAGGGTGTTGAGAAGCTTTGGGAGAGGGTTTGACCCCTCGTTAGATTTTATGTCTTGTTTTGGGTGTCCGTGTTTGAATACTTTTGTAATTATTCATTAAGTTTTATTCTTTTGAGTTGGAGTCTTTCTTGTAGGTTAGGTTAGCTTCTGGTTTGCTCCTCCTTTTTTTGGTTGCCATTTTTGTAGACTTGTTTTTTTAGTTGGTCCATCTTTGTTGGCTTTTTTTTTGGGTACTTTTGTATTCTTTCATTTTTCTACAATAAAAGCGGTTTCTTGATTAAAAGAAGCATAATTATAAATTTTTCTACAATAAAAGTCGTTTCTTGATCAAAAGAAGCATGATTATAAAAAACATTTGAAAGAGTGCACCAAGTAGAGGGGAAAATTGTAACAATATCTCGAAAGGAATGCTGACCAAGATCCTCCCCATTAAACGTCATTTTATTTCTCCCAACCCATAGCCACTAGAGAAGAGCCATTGTTGGGCATATGATCCTACTAGGTCCTAAAAGTGGTGTTAGAGATGAGTATGAGTTTGAAGAAGGATGTCGAATTGTTCTTGGGTCTAGTTGATATTGAAGATTTGGAAGAGATGGCACCAGGTTGAGGGGCAGTAAAAGAAAAAATGTGCTTGGTCCACCTCCTTTTTACCTAGGTAGCACAGACATTCTTTTTTTGAAGTGTCTATGTTAGACACAAATATGTCAGGACATGCTTTGCACATGCAACTAAAATGCCAAAAAAATGTAACCGACTTTATTATTTGTTTTTGGACGTGAACATGATGACCTAAAAAAATTGATGAGAAACTTAGAGAGAAAAAAAAAGATTAAAGCAACCCATTACTGTACTCACTACCTAACCCCTTCTTACTATGACTAGCTCTAAAATTGCCAGTCCTAAAACCCCATCTGAAAGACAGAAGGTAATTGTGAAGGGTGGTCTATGCCACTCACTGCTTTGCTACTGGGCCTGGCACATTTCATTTTTTTAATATTATATTTATGTCTTTTTTTTATTATTATTTTTTTAAATTTAAAATTTGAAGTATTAAATATATCAATGTATATGCATATATACTTAGAAAAAAGCATATGGTGTTTGTCCTACTTCTTTAGATGCAATGCCATGTCCCGTGTGTTGTTGTATCTGTCTCTTATCTATATCCATGCCTTTTAGCTTACACATCAACAGATCAACACTAGTTGGGGGGGGGGGGGGGGGAATGATATATTCAACATTCGTTTTTGGACTTCGCAGCAATTATTCAACCGTTCAAGAGCAAAAATCTCCTAGAAAGCTCACCTTTTTGGGCAAGATTAGTTTAACGTAAGGATAGCATCGTTAAATGAAATGTTTGACACCAAACTCTTAAGCCGACCTACCATTAAAGGTCCAAATTTTAGCATCTTCCTTCCCTATTTTAACGAGCAAAATTCCAGACTCCAGAGCAAGCTCGCTTGGGGAGACCCATTTCTCCACTAACAACATCAGAGAAGTTACTCTCAAACTTGAGATTCCATCCTTTCAAAGCATTAGTGACTTGTAGAGCGCTTGGAGTTTGCAATTCCAAAGAGCGTTGGAAAGTCTAAGTGGGGAGGAGCATTGATAAGCCCGGAGAAGGAGTTAGTATGATTGTCTAACCTTCCGTTTGTAGATGATACCCTTTTCTTCTGTTTGGGATAGGAAAACTCCTTTGTGAATCATAATGGTTTTTTATCCTATTTTAAAAGTGGATTTTGGGCTTAAGATTAATTGAAGGCAAAAGTTCCATTATTGGCCTTAATTGTTGTCCTTCTAAACTTAGTTCTTGGGCCTCTTTGTTTGGGTGTGAGGTGGATCAGCTACCCTCCTCTTATCTTGGACTTCTTCCTTGAGGTAACTTAAGGAGCCAAGTGTTTTTGGAATCCAATTTTGGATAAGGTTTAGAAACGACTATCTTCTTGGAGAAAGACCTTCTTTTTTAAAGGAGGAAGACTCACTCTTGTTCAATCTAGGTTGAGTGGGATTCTTAGCTATTTCTTATCTCCATTCAGAATTCTGGCTTTGATGAGTAAGAGTATCAAGAGAGTGATAAGGAATTTCTTGTGGGAAGGGGTGAATGAGGGGAAAAGGTTCCATTTGGTTAAATGGGATGTGGTGGTTAAACCCGTCGAGTTAGGTGGTCTAGGGATTGGGAGCCCAAGACTACGTAATGAGGCTTTGCTGGTGGTTGTGGTGGTTCTTCATGGAGTCTGATACTTTGTGGCACAAAGTTATTCTGAGTCGGTATGACGCACACCCTTTCTAGTGGGTTGCAGATGGTGGGGCCAAAGGGTCTAATAAAAATCTTTGGAAAGCAATTGCCTTTGGCTTCCTTTCTTTCTCTTCGTCGGTAGAAGCTCAGTTGGGGAGGGTTCAAGTATGTTATCTTGGGAGGATTGGTGGGTGGGTGAGAAACCCCTCGTGATTGTACCTGCATTTATATCATCTCTTGAGTAAGAAGTTGCACTTTGTGGCTTTTATTATGTACGAAACACAGCCTTGTAGTGGATTCCATTACAAAAAAAAAAAAAAAAAAATCCTTTTGTAATTATAACTTGCACATGATTATTAACGACTGGCAAGCTCTTTTGAGATAGTGTTTGGGTAGGGGCAATCTCCTCCCCTAGCCCTTAGGCTTTATGTTGCCTTTTGTTTGAAATGATATTCTCTTGTCGTTTCTTTTAAAAAGAAACAAAACTATCGTATTTGGATCCCTTGTTTTCTTTGGGCTTCAAGCACCATCTCTCTAATAGAGTGACGTAGATGTGGCGGACCTCCTTTATATTCTCCATAATCAACGTTTGTTTTGAGGGAGGGGTGACTTTAGGTTTTGGACCTCAAATTCTTCTAGGGACTTCTCTTGCCGTTCTTTCTTCCATTTGTTGTCTGTCCCTCCCCCGCCCCAAACCGCCTCGACTCTCTTCTCGTTTTGGAAGATTAAAATCCCTAGGAAGGGTAAATTTTTGTGTGGTAGGTTTTACATGGGAGAGTCAACACTATAGATCATGTTCAAAGATATTCTTCCTTTGCAATGCTCCCTTGCATCATTTTTGTTGTGGGGTTGTTGGTTTGTTTTGACTCTCCGTTTATGTTTGGTGTGGAATTGTGATTGTTAAGTTATGATTGATTTCACCCTTTTAGGAGAAGGGCAAAGTTTTTTTTTTGATAAACAACCGAGCTTTCATTGAGAAAAAAATGAAAGAATACAAGGACATCCAAAAAACCAAGCCCCAAACAAAGGAAACCAACTGCAGAAAGGGTTTCCAATCAATCAAAATCATATCTAGCGGGTAATTACAAAAAGCCTTAGAAACAGAGACCCATAAAGAAACAGAAAATGTAATATTATCCTGAACCTCACAAGGATGTCTTTCGGTCCGTCTAAAAATTCTATTGTTCCTCTCCCTCCACAAACCCCACAAAATGGTGCAAGCACTAGCGTGCCATAAAATCTTCCTTGCTCTCGAAACGACGGATGGAGGAGGAACTCCTCGATCATCTCCCTACAACGACGCTGGCCCACAGTCTGATACCTGAAAACCTCAAAGAAGCGGCTCCAGACAAAGCGGGCAAACTCACAACCCCACAGCAAAGGATCAAGATCTTCCTCCGCCTTCCGGCAGAGAATGCAACAAAAAGGGCCAACTACATGGGGCATCACTCTCGAAAGTCTCTCAAAAGTGTTAACACGTCCCAGGATGACCTGCCAAACAAAGAACATAACTTTCTTTGGAACTTTAATCTTCCACAGACACGAGAAGACAAACTCTCTACTGGAGGAGGGATTTAACAAGGATTGAAAGAATGGACTGCAAGAAAACCCCTAGATGGGTTGGGACTCCAAAAGAGAATATCCCTCCTACTCGGTCTCAGACTTACCCCCTCTAGCAAAGAGAGGAGGGCCAGGATGTCTGTGCTTTCTCTATCAGATAACGGACGAAGAAGGGCAAAGTTTTGTGACAAGCTTGTTTTTTTGCTATCTTGTGGGGCATGTGGATCAAAAGAAACAATAGGATTTTTAGAGGGATGGAGAGTTTGTGTGACAAGGTTTGAGAGGTAGTGAGGTTTAATGCATCCTTGTGGTCATTGGTTAGCCAGGTCTTTTTGTAATTATGATCTTGGTTTTGTTGGATTGGAGTTCCTTTTTGTAGGTTGTTTTTTGGGATTCCCTTTTGTTGGACTTGTTTTTTGTGTACCTTTGTATTGTCTTTCATGTTACTCAATGAAAGCTCGGTTTCTTATAAAAAAGAAGTAAATAAATAGATAAAATAAGCCAGGGATCCTCCCACATTAACTACAGCCACCTCATACACCTATTAGCCAAGTTACAATAAACCATAGTAGAGACCTAGGGACTGATATATGGATCTTTGGGAGAAGGGATCCATTCTTCAAAAGAGAGTGGTATATGGTAGCAATAATTTATCTCCATGGTGACATTTTTGTCATTTGTAAACGCGGTCTCCACTTGGCTGGCATGAAGGGCAGTATTTTTAGCTTCTAAATTTCCTGCCCCAACACCTCCTTTTGAAATGTGTGTGGGGGGAGGGGGGAAGAGAATTAGCTTACTGATTAACAAGGTTGTGGCCTTTTCCACTCCTAGAGTCTTTTATGGAAGAAATCCCTGAGTATCATTTCCAACCTCCTCACAATCATCCCAGGGTGTTTATAAATGGAATGGTAATAAAGAGGATGCTTGATTGAACTACTTTGGCTAAAGTAACTATGCCTCTGGAATTGGTAATTTCATAGCTATATTGTGGTGTAAATGTTCACATCTTTTTATTTCCTACAGCTAAACTGCACTTTTGTCCAATTGGAGAAGTTTCATGTAACTCCAGGTTGGGACCCTCACCCGTATATTTTATAAATTTCATACATTAATGAAATTTTTTTCCTATAAAAAAAGTATTTTTGATGATTTTCCCCATAAATCCGTTGGGTCTGATAAATCGTATAATTATTTGTTATGGTTTCAGCTCATACTGATAGCTTGCTAGCAAAAATACTTTTCTTTTATTCCTATGGACGATGATACTGATTTTTTCTTTTGTCAATTTTGTTGAAGTTGTCACTTATAATTTGTAGCTGCATCCTGTTCTTTATTTTTTCTTTTTGATAAAAACCCTTTCCTTTGTCTTTGTCTTCGTAGTTCTCTTGTACGGTTTGCTTCTGTATTTTATATTTTTATTTTCACTTGGTATCAGAGTCAATAGTACGGTTTGATTTTATATTCTATTCATTTTTTTCTTTCTATTTTAAGAAGGTATCGTTCCTTATTTGTTTGAGGCCTGAGATATAATAATGTACTCCCCTTTTGTCTTGGAGCTTTCTGATTAATTGGGTATAAATGCACATCAGGATGTGGAAGGAAAATATAATTCAAGTGGAGTCTCAAAAACTGCAAAATCAGGAAACAAGCGTTCTAGGTGTGAAACAATTGTAGGCCCCGGGATAGATAAAGATGTGGCTCATGAGGCTGTTGGGGTGAAACCTTCCACATTGGTCCCAAAAGAGATTCCGATGATAAAAAAGAAAAACCCAGTGTTTCAGGTTGCTTTTATCATAAGATGTAACTAATTGGCATATGATCTTATTTATATGATTACTTCGGATCACTTGTTTAATTGTTGCAGATTAGAATTGCCCCTAAAGTGGTTCCCGACAGAAAGGATGATAATATTAATAATGAGCTCGAAGAGCCAGAAAAGGAAGCAATAGATCTTAAACCCTATGCAACACTTGAAGATTTAGAGCGAGGAAAATTACCTCCAGAAGAAATTCTATCACTTCCAATGTTCAAGGTACTATACCATGTGATATTTTAATGTTTGAGTATGAAACTAATGCATGACTGGTACCTTTGTTTATTGAAGCTCCATTTCTTTTCTTTTTTTAGCAAATAAATTAGTAACAAAAAAAAAAGAAAAAGAAAAAGAAAAAAAAAAGACTTTGTTTAAGATGGTTAAACATTTTTGTTAAATAAATGCTTACCACATATGCTTATAAAAAAGGCTTACTACATACGAAATTTGACTACGTTTAGGTGGTCCCTATTGGTTTTAAATTGAATAGTAGGTATAGTAGCCCTTTGGGGTGTGCAACCTTATTTGCTTGTGAAATATTTGGCTTGAGAGAAATAGGAGAACTTTTAGGAGGATTGAGTGTCTAAGGGAGGTATGGTCCATGACTAGGTTTAATGGTTCTCTTTGGGTGTTTATGACCAAATGGTTTTGTGATTATCATGTCTCTTGTTAGCAACGATGTGAATCTCTAAGATGCTGATATCATAGGCTTCTGTGTTGTTGATAGCAACTGGGGCATCGATGTTCCCCTTTGTGTTGATGCTTGTCGGGTTTTTGAAATAATGTTTCTATAAATATAATTTAAATAAGTGGGATTTTTTTTTTGATGAGATACAAAATTTCATTGATTAATGAAATAAGGTTACAAACCACACCTATAGGTGGATTACATGAAGTTTTTCCAATTAGAAATCAATGGAGAAAGACTATAAAAAGCAAATGGGTGTTTACATTTACACCAATACAACGCATGGAAAAAAACCTCATCAAAAAAAGAATCAAAGGTTGAGATAACATCCCTGAAAATTCTTCCATTTCTTTTGCTCCAAAGAAACTAGAAGAAAACTCTATTAGAAGCAAGCCATAAAATCTTCTTTGTTCCATGGTGACCCACTAAAATAGATGCTAGAAGGTCATGAGTGTCAACCAACATCGGTAAATACCAACCGAAAGCATCAAGCATCAAGGTTCAATATTTGGAAGCCAAAGAACAGGTGACGAAAAGATGACTCGGGTTCTCTATGTTTGATGAGTACATAACACACCATGATGACAAAAGGTGAAAGTGAGGCATTCTTCGTTGAAGACGATCCGTTGTATTAATAGCCCCAAGACTAAGCTCCCATAGAAAGATTTTTATCTTTTTAGGATAACTATCTTTCAATATCAATGAACACAGGTTATTCGAAGTAGTATCAGAAACACCCAGAAGGTCAGTCATCAGAGATTTAACAGAGAACAACTTGGATGGTTTAAGAGGCTAGGACCAAGAGTGTTTGGAATCCCGTAATCTAATAGGAAGACAGGAGATGGGAAAGATTTGCCCATTCATTTGTCTCAAACTCATTCAGATGATGCCGAGGGGTGAGATTCCATGCCGACTGTGATGAGTTCCAAACTTCTGCAATCATAGCATTAGGTTTGGTGGTTAATCGATAACGGTGAGGGAAAAGTGTTGAAAGAATCCCACCATTCAACCAAGAATCATTCCAAAAAGATGTGCTTCGTCCATTACCAATAATTTGATGAACACGACTAGCAACCATATCTATAGTAGTACAAATAAAGCGCCAAGGAGATTTGAATGATCCCCTTTGGAAGAGGCCAAAGACTAGCACCCTCCGAATCATAATATTTAGCAATAATAAGATTACGCTAGAGAGATCCTTCTTCGTGCAAAAACCTCCAAATCCATTTGGCCAATAGGGTCGTATTTCGTAGCTGAAAATTACCAATGCCAAGACCATCCAATAACTTCAGAAGCTGTGTCTTTTCCCAATTAACATTATGCATAGCATCATCCCTTTTTTGAGCCTTCCTAAAAGAAATCTCACACTAGCTTTTAGTGTTTTTTCCAATTAAATAAATGGGGTTTGACATTGAGTTGTAAACGTTACCTTTTAGTGTTTTTTTTACCTTTAGTTGTGCTTTGTTGGGCTTTTCTTTTCTTTTCTTTTTTTTATTCCCACATCTACGTCATTTGATGGGAGAGAGAACCCACCCCATCCCAATCTTCACCATCGATTATGAACCTTCCGAACATCGCTGACAATACACCATAGATATAGGGGTGAGAAGACAAAAATCACTGAAACCACTAATTCATCTCCACACAACACATTGATTCCTTGGTTGTTAGACTGCTTCACTGACCTCCAGCATACACCATAGGATCAACAATACTTCAAAGAAAGTTGTTGCGATGAACTCACACCCTCTGGTTAGAAAAGACATCTAACTGAAAAGATGTCTTGGCAGAGATCGCGCGAAGTTGGACAACAGTGGGGCCTTAACAAGATTATTGTGCTAGTTGGAGAAGGAAGGAAAGGATGATATGCCTTCTTGAATCTTATACATAAATATCCATTCGCCCCACAAAACCATAAAACCATTCCGAGGCAACAACTACCTGTTAGGTATCCCCTCTCAATAACCTGTGAGTCAAGTAGAGAAATACACAAGAATACCCAACAAGAAACAAACAGGCACTATTATATTGATAATGAGGCAATATACTGTGCAATATCCACGACTAACATCAACGATATAGAAAATAGTCGATTGGGGTCCTTGCCCTTTCAAGTTTGAGAATATGTGGCTAGATCATCCTTCTTTTAAGTCTGATTTCCCGTCCTGGTGGAATACTGAGATCCCTGGTAAGTGGGAGGTATACCGTCTTATGGGTAAGTTGAGGCATCTAAAAAGAACTCTAACAACTTTGAACGAAGAGGTTTTTGGGGACGTTAGAAGGACTAAGCAAGAGATCTCGTGGAGGATTAAAGTTATTGATGATTTGGAGGAAAAGGGGTATCTTAGAGGAGGGTCTCAAAGAGGAGCGTCTGAATTTAAAGGGAGAGTTCGCAGAGGTAGTTAGAAAAGAAACTAGTAGTTGGAGGCAAAAAGCGAAAGTGAAGTGGGCTAAAGAAGGGGACTGTAACTCGACCTTCTTTCATAGAATGGCTAATGGTCGGAGGGGAAAGAACTTTATCAAGTCTTTGGTGAACGAGCAAGGGATAGAGGCGAAAGGTCCTTTGGACATTGAGGGGGAGATTCTATCGTTCTTCTCTAACTTGTATGGGCCTCCAACGATAAATAGACCTTTTGTTGACGACCTCGATTGGTGCCCTATCTCGAAGTCAGACAGGAGTGGGTTGGAGGCTTCATTCTCAGAGAACGAGATTAGAATGGCTATTTTTGATAGTGATAAGAATAAGTCTCCTGGTCCGGATGGGTTTTCGATGGGCTTCTTCCAAGAGAAGTGGGCTATAATCAAATCGGATTTGGTGTGAGTGTTTAAGGAATTCTATGAGAGAGGTGTCATAGATAGTTCCATGAATGAGACCTTTGTGTGTTTGATCCCGAAAAAGGATAAGGCTGGGATGGTCAAGGACTTTAGACCCATCAGTCTTGTTACTAGCGTTTATAAGGTTATTGCCAAGGTGTTGGCCAATAGGCTTAAACAAGTTCTTCCTTCCACGATTTCAGAGTCTCAAGGGGCTTTCATGGTAGGGAGACAGATTTTGGATCCGACTCTCATTGCAAACGAAGGCATTGAGGACTATAGGCGTGACAAGAAAGAGGAGACCATCTTTAAGATAGGCTTTGAGAAAGCCTATGATGACGTGGACTGGAATTTTCTAGACAAGATTTTAGCTAAGAAGGGCTTTGGGTTTCGATGTATCAGATCGGTTAAGTATTCTATTCTCATAAACGGATGTCCTAAGGGTCGTATCGTTGCTTCTAGAGGTCTCAGATAGGGCGATCCTCTGTCCCCTTTGCTCTTTCTTTTGGTGGTGGACCCTCTCAGCAGGATGGTGGGTAGGGGAGTGGAAGGGGATATCCTCGAGGGTTTTGAGGTTGGTAGGAATCGGGTCTCATTATCCCATCTCCAGTTCGCAGACGATACCATTTTCTTCTGCTCCGGTAAGGAGGAATGTTTTCGCATTTTGAACCATATCCTAGCTTTCTTTGAGGATCTGTTGGGGCTTAAGATTAATAGAGCGAAATGTCAAATCTTGGGCTTAAATTGACCTTGGGAAGATCAGTAGATGGGCGGACCTGGTAGGGTGTGATGTGAGCTCCTTTCCCTCTTCTTATCTAGGTCTTCCTTTAGGCCATGATCCTAAAAACCTCTCCTTTTGGACCCCTGTCGTGGAGAAGGTTGGGAAAAGGTTAGCCTCTTGGAAGAGAAGCTTCTTCTCAAAGGGGGCAGGCTGACCCTTATTCGTTCAGCTCTGAGTGGGATACTGGTTTACTTCCTATCGCTATTTAAGGTTCCCTGCAGTGTGTGCATGGTTATTGAGAGGCTCGGAACTTTTTATGAGAGGGTGTTGAAGAGGGGAGAGGGGCACATCTTGTTAGTTGGGAGGTGGTTGGGAAACCTGTGGGTCTTGGTGGGCTTGAGTTGGGTAACCGAAGGGTTTGGAACAGAGCCCTATTGGCTAAATGGTTGTGGCGTTTTTCCCTTGAGTCTACATCCTTATGGCACCGCATCATCGCTATTAAATACGGTTCTCACTTTCATGCTAATAAGAAACACGGACACGAACACGATACGATACGGACACGGGGACATGTCAATTTCTGAAAATGTAGGATACGGATACGTCGAGGATACGTTATTTTTTTTATTATTTTTATTTATTTAGATATATTAAAAGATTAAATCCAAAATACTTTAATTTTTTTTTACTAACTACTAAAAATATTTAAAATAAATAAAAAAAAAATAAAAAAACAAAACATGAATGGAAATTTAATTAGCTATTGAATTTAGTTTAAAATTTCAATATACATAAATGATAAAACCCAATATGGCCCACTTAGACTCAATAACCACAAAATACCCATTAAAAGCCCACCAAATAAAATCTATAAGCCCTAAACCCTCCCCAGACCCCTCCCTCGATTCTGCTTTCCCTCTCTTCTCTGATTCTCCCTCCATCTCTCCCTCTCTCTACCTCCGTCCTCCAACGATTTACTTTCTGACGGCGGCGGTAGTGGCGTCGAAGAGGGTGATCGTGGCTGGAGAAGAAAAAATGTTGAGGAGCTTTTGCGATTTTGAGGTTGGTGGGTTCAAATTCTTTTTTTATTTTCTTTTTTTTTTTTTTTTTTTTTTTTTTTTTTTTTTTGTAAAGTAAACAGACATTTGGGCGGCTAGGCGTGTCCGATTTGCGTGTCTGAGCATGTCCAGTGCGTGTCCAATTTTTTTTTTAAAAAAGGGACACGGATTTTTGCGTGTCCGACACAGATTCCTTGCCCATTTTTACTTATCCGTGCTTCATAGCCCTCATGAGTGGCTGTCGGGAGGGGTTAAGGGTATGTCTAGGAATCCATGGATAGACATTGCCTATGAAGCACAGACACACTAAAATGGAAGGAAGGATATGTGTCGGACACAGATTCGTCTGGACACGCTCTGGACACGTGTCGGACACGCAATTTTGCGTGTCCTAATTTTTTTATTTTTTTTAATGTTTGGACACGCCCACGGACACGCTCGTTTCAAAATTTAAAAGATTGGGCCCGAATTTAAAAGAGAGAGAGAGCCCGAATTTAAGAGAGAGAGAGAAAAATAGAAAACACAGAAACCTCAAACTCTATCGAGAACTAGTTTTCTTCACGATTTTGAAAACAGCAACCTTCGGGTCTTCTTCTTCACGATTTTCGTTGGCCTCTTTTCTTCTCACTTTGTCACGGTCGGCGTTGTCCGTCCTCGCCACCACCGCCGCTTGTTGCAATTTCTGCCGCTTGTTGCAATTGTTGTCGGAAGTTGCCTCCAAAATCTCCCGAAGTCACCCACCCTTTTTTCTTGTTCATCATAAGTTTAAGAGTTTCTTTTCTTTTATCTTTTTAAACCTCCTTTTAAAGTTAACCTAGACAAACTGAGGCCTAGCCCAATAAAAGAACTATTTCTAAATTAAAAAAAAAAAAGAATGATTATTAAACTACTCTCAAGAAAATTTTATATATATACTATTTTTTTTAAAAATTGTATATATATACTAAAAATTTTAAATATATATATATATATTAATTTTTTTTTTTAAAAAAACCACGTATCCTCAACATGTCCGTATCCTAGTTTTTTAGAAATTGACGTATCGTCGTGTCCTGTTGTGTCCATGTCCGTGCTTCTTAGGGCATTGCTTATGAGCTCCCTCCCTTTTCTGATTTGGTTCACTTTCAGGTGGGGGATGGAAAAGGTACTTACTTTTGGGAGGATAAGTGGGTGGGGGATCGTCCCCTCTGCTCTAAGTTTCCCATTCTCTATTGCTACTCTATGAAAAACCGTTTGATCTTTGACGTGCTTAAACCCTCTGGGAGCTCTATTTCTTTTTCGTTGGGTTTTCATCGCTCTTTGACCATTAGGGAAACGAGGGATGTCGCCAACCTCTTATCTTTGACAGGTGGTTGGCAAGCTAGGGAGAGAAGAAAGGATGTTCGATGCTGGAGTCTAAACCCCATTAGAGGCTTTTCTTGTGGGTCCCTTTTTTGTTGGTTGGTCGACCATTCTCCCCAGAGTGAGTCTGCTTTTTCGATTTTGTGGAGGATTAAAATTCCTAAGAAAGTTAGGTTCTTTACTTGACAAGTTAGCCAGGGTACAGTCAATACGATTGATTAACTTGCGAGGAAGATGACTTTTATGGTTGACCTTTTTGTTGCATTCTATGTCGGAGGGTGTTGGAAGATTTGGGCCATATTTTGTGGAGCTGTGAGTTTGCTAGATCGATGTGGAGCTCTTTCTTCGACACTTTCGGGCTTCAGATTAGAAGGTTCAATGATTACAGGGAGATGATCCAGGAGTTCCTCCTCCATCTGCCATTTCGTGATTAGGGGAGGTTTTTATGGCTTGCTAGGGTGTGTACTTTATTGTGGGGATTATGGGGCTAGAGGAATAATAGCGTTTCGGGGTATTGAGAGGGACCCTTCTGATGTGTGGGCCCTCTCCAGATTCTATGTTTCCCTTTGGGTCTCGGTTTTTAAGTCTTTTTGTAATTATTCTCTAGGTACTATTATGCCTGATTGGCGCCCCTTTCTTTAGAGGGGTTTCTCTTTTGTAGGCTGGGTTTTTTTTTTATGCCCGTGTATTCTTTCATTTATTCTCAATGAAAGCTGGTATTTTCATAAAAAAAAAAGATATAGAAAATAGTCCAACAAACAAACTAGAATGAACTCAATAACTAAAGAAGAACACTAAGAACTCCCCAGCAATTCCGAGAGTGTTGAGATCTCTCACAAGGCCCTTACTAAGCCAAAAAACAACCAGCTTCTACACACTCCTCAAACCCCTACATAAACCTTCACCACTCACAAAAACCATCCGTACAACCGAACGCCCCGAACTACCTCCCCTCAGTAACGGTCCCCACTTTCTCCCACTTTTCGGACATTTCCCTCTTTACCTTTCCTCTGGTACGTATGAATAATTGGAGGCCTAACAATACCCTAGGGTTGTAAAGACACCTTGTCCTCAAGGTGGAATGCTGGAAATTGCCATTTGATAAACTCCGCCTCTTCCCAAGTCGCATCGCAATATGGTTTATCTTTCCATTTGATCAACCATTCTTCATAGTTCTTCTCATAGTTCCATTTCAGTGCCAACACTTCTTCGGGTTCCACCACCCATTCAAATTCCTCAGTTAAAATTGGCCCATGGGATTCAATGTTGTCCCATTCCCCCAACACCCGCTTGAGTTGAGATACATGGAACACATTGAGTATGTTGGATTCAACAGGTAACTCCAAACGATATGCCACGACCCGTATCTTTTTTATCACTTTGTAAGGCCCAAAGAACTTGGGAGACAAATTTTCACTTCCTCTGAGCCATAGATTTCTGTCTGTACGGTCTAGACCGCTTGAGAAACACATTCTCTCCCACCTCAAATTCCACTTCTCTTCTTTTTCGATCAACAATCTTCTTCATCCGACTCTTAGCCACAGTTAGTTGTTCCTTTAGGATCTGACATCTCATCTTTCTCCAGTAATTGTTTCTCCATCATATCATTATTGGTTTTCCTCTCCCCATAAGAAAGTAATGGTGGTGGTTGTCTCCTATAAACGACATTGAAAGGCTTTGTGTTGATGGACACATGGGAAAGTGGTGTTGTACCAATATTCTGCCCAAGAGAGCTGGTTTTCCCAACTCTTTGGTCTCTCCCCACAAAAACAGCAGAGATAGTTTTCTACACAGTGGTTGACTCGTTCGGTTTGCCCGTCAGTTTGCGGGTGAAAAGATGTGTTTTCTTCAATTGAGTGCCTTGCAATTTAAACATTTCACTCCAAAAATTACTCGAAGCCACTTTTTCATTGCCTGCAAATATGCCAACAAATTTTGGGAGGAAATTTCATCTACCTTCAGCTGGCACTCAGCTTTACCTAGAGAGAGCTCAACAGCCTTCTTAACTACACACTTAATGAACATCCTTTTTCTGATGGAAAGAAAGTTCTTTGGATGCATCTCATTTGGGATTTTTTGTGGTCAACTTGGATGGAACATAACAACCATCTCTTCAATAAGAAAGAAAGGCCTTTTGATAGCTTCTTTGAAAAGATTGTTTTTCTTGCTATGTCTTGGTGTAAATGTTTGCCCTTCTTTATCTCTTGCAATCTTTCCACCCTTTTGACCAATTGGAGAAATCTTTTGTAACTCCTTTGGTTTGGGCTTTGCCCTTATTTTGTTAATTTCATACATCAATGAAATTTATTTCCAATAAAAAAAAAGAAAAAACATCTACTGTAATTTCCTTTTCCTGGTTTTAATAAATTTTGCTTTTATTTCCCTGGATTAGGGTTGGGCATATAGCTTACTTTTTCTCGTGATTTACCATTTTAGTATGATGAAAATTTACGCCTGATAAAAATAATGTTGGAAATTTCATGGATATTGCAGAACTATACTGCTGGAAGTCCTACTTCGGTGCTGTATATTAAGAACTTAGCCAAAGATGTAGTGAATGATGACTTCTTCTATATATTTGGTCAGTTTCTTCACCCCAATTCTGTCTGTGTGAAATACATGGCACTGTTGATTATTTTGACAAGCTCTTTTTTTTTTTTTTTTTTCATTATTTGTTTTAATTTATTATTTTGATCTATTTTTTTCCATGAATTATAATACTTCAAATCATATAATTGAGACAGTGATTTGCTTTTGGCTGGCTCTTCTTTCCTTCCATGTGTCAAGGATCACTCCTTTTTAAAAAAAGAAAATAAAAAATTTATGGAGCTTATAGTCTCTTTTCTTGATTTATTTATTTTTACATCATTTGTAATGTGACATGGACCTATACTTGTACAAGTTTGCACGTCTCAACTCTTAACAGAGTTGTTCTCCTTATGATGCCAGATCAATTTGATCCTTTGGGTTCTCATCATCTTTGCACTCTATAATTTACCCGGACTAAGAATATAACTTTATTGTTTATTGCATGCTACCTATTTAGTATTTTGCTAAGGCAGAATATAGATTCCATTTTAATTGCAAATGAGGCGAAGTCTGGGCCCTCTGGCCTTGCTTCTCATGAGATTGAATGACAGAATCAGAAAGGGAAGGAGGAATGAAGAAAGTTGGAAAGAAGAGTTTGGGTGTTCTTCGTGTTCATATCCCAATGAAGAGAAGAGGTTGGATAGTCATTTTTTTTAAAATTTTTGAACTGGTAAGCCTCAGAATAGATACGAAGGAATCCTTGTTAGGGGTTCAAATATGAAGGGAAAGCTAGCTCGCCCGCCTCCTCTTTTTTAAGGATAAATTTCGTTGATAAAATGAAATTACAAAATGAGAGACCTATCCAGAAGATTAGAAAAAAAAAAAATCTAATGGGCAATAAGAGAATTAAACCATAATTACAAAAAGGTGAAACCAATTTACACCAAGTGAGAGCTGTACAAGTAACCAAAGAAATAAAAGAAGCAATATCCTGGTTCGTGTCTAAGAAGATGCGGGAATTCATGTCGAGTCAAGCCATAGAGACCATAAGAAAACTTGCATAAAGTTGAGCGAAAATGTCTCCTTTTCATTCTTGAAGGGGTGCCCAAGGAGAGTGATATTCAAAAGAGACCAAATACCATTATAACGCAAAGGACCAGCCAAAAGTCTGAGTATGAAATCCCAAAAGGATTTCAGAAAAGAGCAAGATATGAAGAGGTGACTGAGATTCTGGACCATTTTTACACATAATACAGCAGCTAGGAGATAGAGAAATGCTCGGTGATTCATGCTGGAGCTTATCTTGTGTGTTCAAACATGTATGACTAAGTTCCCACATGAAGAACTTAATTTTCATCATTCATGAGACAGTTCCCACTTCAAATCTTATACAAGTCTTATTTGCCCTGAATACCCAATGATGATATGGTTCTGGATAGAGATTTAGATGACAAGCCATTCTTGTTCAAGTTCCAAACCCAAATGTCAGCCTGGTCGGAAAGCTCAACTTGTTGGAGAGCATTGGATAATCTACTACCTCAATCATCAATTTCGGAATCTGTAAGATGTCTTCGAAACCTTCAATTCCAAGATACTATTGCATAAGACTACAAATCTGAGATGGAGGCATCTTTGATGAACGTGAGAGCATATAGGGAAGGGTAGTCATTCCTCTGAGTCCTATTCCCCAACCATAAATCAGTCCCAAACCGAGTGCTAGCACCATTACCCACCTTACAAGTGATACTCTTGTAAAAAATCTCTTTTAATCTATCAATACATTTCCATGGGTCCTTTGTCAAAGAAATGGAAGTTATTTATTTATTATTTTTTTTAATTTTTCAATTAATTAATTAATTAATTATTTATTTTTAATCAAAAGTGAACTTAACCATATTTAAAGTCAATCACTTATGTTGTACGCCATTGATGCCTAAACCCCCTTCTTCAATAGGTAATTTCACTTTGTCCCCATTCCCAACCCTAGCCACCAGTAGCCGTTTGACTCTACTGCCACCATCCCCGTCGTAGGTCACCGTCACTACCATCGTCGACACCCTCAAACTTCACCATTGCCATTGACTCTGTCTTTGTTGTAGCCATCGTCCCAACTTTCTCTACAACCATCATCAGACTTTGTGTTCTTGCCATAGCCATCATTGTCGACGTTGCAAACTTCTCCATTCTGACATCGATTGACCTCGCGACTTGTTTATCAACCATGTCGTGACCCTTCGACCACGCTGCCATCCTCGTCTGTTTGTGTCCCTTCGACCAAGCCACGACTTGTAACCCTAACTCTACTCCTCCGTCAGTTCCTGCGACCATGCTAACCCTTGCTCTGTCGTCGCCGTTGGACACTCCATCAGTCTAGTCGATCATCAGTTCAGGATTTCTTTTGCATTTTTTTTCCCTTCAGTTTGTTGCTTCAAAGCTTCTACTAATTGCTGGTTTATCTTGGCTCTTATTTGGGTTTGTCCTTTTTTCATTTGAATGGACCAATTAGTAGTTGGATTCATGGATTCTAGAAGTTGTTGTGTCAATGATCGATTCTTTTGCACTTGGTGTGAAGAGGATATTTTCTATGTTGAAGAAATGAAGAATAAACTATTAGTCTCCCTCTTCTTATCACAGTTGAAGTGATTTGAAAGTTCTTTAGTAGAAATGATGCTTTTACCATCATATTGGCACTTTCTAAAGAAAAATAGGGATGATTTTGGTGTCAATCGTTTATCAAAGTTTAAATCTTCTACTGGTTGGAATATTGAAGTTAAGGATAAGATTTTAGGGAACATTTTTTTGATCTATG
This sequence comes from Luffa aegyptiaca, assembly GCA_017139565.1. Classification (NCBI taxonomy): domain Eukaryota; kingdom Viridiplantae; phylum Streptophyta; class Magnoliopsida; order Cucurbitales; family Cucurbitaceae; genus Luffa; species Luffa aegyptiaca. The sequence goes on from CM029404.1 coordinate 27,570,788, forward strand.
GTGATATTACTCATTTAGATCCTCCAAACATTATCCTAGGTGAATTGTCACTAAGTGATTTTAATAATTCTTTGGACCTTTTTAGATTGCAGCAGGTTATGGATGATGAGGATGTCTTTGTCTCAAATGATCTGCGAAAGGATGATGATTTCTTTAAGTCTATAATTGATGATCTATTGTCTATCAAGGGAGTTAAAGAATCATCCGTGGAAGTTGAGACAATGACTGAGGTTGTGATCCATCCAGAGACGGTGGATTCTGATTTGTTGGTAGAGATAATTAGAACTACTCCAAAGGAAACATGTTTGGAGGTTGAAAATGATCTTTCAATTGTGAATGTTGACAATGAAACCTCTTTAACAGAGAAGGGAGCCATTATTGAATCAAAATTTGATATGCTTAATGCAATTATTTTGCATAACGATGAGTCTAAAGAAGGAAGAGATCGCTTATGTGAACCCTTTTCAAAATTTTACATTCGGAAAAAAGATCATGTCCCTTCGTATTCTCAAGATCCAACCGCCTCTCTACTTAGTGCTGATATCATTGAAGAGGCTTGCAAAAATTTATTGGTCCATTCAGTCAACTTGGTGTGGCCGTGGGTCTATTTTTAAAACAACGAGTAATCAATGCCTTTATTGATAAGCTCTTGCCTTTAAATACTCAAAGGGCATAACTAAAAGTAGTTACAAAACATGTGCTTGGCACATGATCTAATACAAGAGAAGGATTACAATAATAATATGAATCCGGCTACACCAAACATCCCCTCCCAAAAAAAAAAAACTCGTCCTCGAGTTTAAGTAGCCAAGGTGAAGTCATCCAGAGGGTGATAAGTATATAAATCAGCAACATTAAAGGTAGGATTGATGTTGTATTCGTCCGGTAGCTCTATCCTGTAGGCATTATCTCCGAACTTTTCAAGTATAGGGAATGGTCCAAGCTTTCGTTGCTTGAGTTTGTTATATGTGCCAACCGGGAATCTACTCTTCCGCAAGTGTATCATCACAAGGTCTCCAACATTAAACTCTTTAAATCTTCTCTTTCGATCGACTGCTTCTTTGTACTTTTCAGTTTGTTTCTCCATATGTTGGTGAACTTGGGTATGCAATTCCTTGATTCGATCCGCCATTTCTTCAGCCTCCAAACTAAGATCAATAAAAGAAGGTATATGAGTTAGATCAAATGTTAGTCGAGGTGTTTTAGTGTAAACGATTTCAAATGGTGACTTCCCTGTTGTTATATTTTTCATGTTGTTGTAGGCAAATTCTGCTTGAGCCACGGACATATCCCACTGTTTTGGTTTATCTCCACTGAGACATCGAATGAGATTTCCTAAAGTTCGGTTTGTCACCTCTGTTTGCCCGTCAGTCTGAGGATGGCTGGTGGTGCTGTATTTAAGTGTTGTGTCAAATTTCTTCCATAGTGTCTTCCAAAAATGGCTTAAGAACTTGACATCACGGTCTGAGACTATTGTTTTTGGGATTCCATGAAGCCTTACGACTTCCCTAAAGAATAAATTGGCGATATAGATAGCATCGGATGTCTTTTTGCAAGGTAGAAAATGGGCCATCTTGCTGTATCGATCGACCACAACAAAAACCGAATCGTATCCTCGCTGAGTTCTTGGAAGACCGAGAATGAAATCCATTGAAAGGTCTTCCCAAATACTTTCAGGGATAGGCAGAGGAGTATAAAGGCCTGTATTTTGGCCATGTCCCTTAAAACTTTGACAAGTATAGTAGCGAGCAACATAGTTACTGACATCCTTCTTTAATTGTGGCCAAAAATACCTTTTTTCCAGAATGGTGAGGGTCTTGTCTCGGCCCAAGTGTCCTGCTAAACCTCCACAATGGGCTTCCCGTATGAGGGTCTCTCGTAAAGATGATGATGGAATACACAAAACATCCTCCTTAAAGAGGAAACCATCAAGGATATGAAAGCCACCGGTGGGTTTATGGTCTAGGCACTGTCTCCAAACGTGACCAAAATCCCTGTCTTCATCATAAGCTTCTGGGAGATGGTCCAGGGCAATTATTTCACCCTTTAACATTGTCAAAAGGGTTTCTTTTCTACTTAAAGCGTTCGCCACTTTGTTTGTAACACCAGAGGTATGCTTTATTACAAAGTCAAATCGTTGAAGAAATGATAACCACCGAGCATGCATTCTACTAATTATTTTTTGAGAATTTAAGAATTTTAAGGAAAAATGATCGGTTAACAGTACAAACTCCTTACTCAGTAAATAATGCTCCCATTGTTTTAAAGCCCTTACCAGAGAATATAATTCCTGTTCATAAGTAGACCATTTTTGTCGTGAATGGCTTAGTTTTTCACTAAAAAATTCAATTGGATGAGAATTTTGAGATAAGACAGCTCCTATTCCCACGCCCGAGGCATCAACAGCTACTTCAAAAGGAATATTAAAATTTGGAAGAGTCAGGACAGGGCTACTAGTAAGCCGCTCTTTTATGGTGTGGAAGCTCTCTGTTTGTTCATTTCCCCAAAAAAAATTTCCCTTTTTTAGGCAATTGGTCAGAGGGGAAACCAAGGTGCTAAAGTGTTTGATAAATTTTCTATAAAAAGATGCAAGACCTAGGAAGCTTTGTAATTCTTTAAGAGTCTTTGGTTCAGCCCATTCGTTAATAGCTCTAACCTTACTAGGGTCCATACTCACGGTATTGTGCCCAATTATATATCCCAAGAATGATATTTCCTTTGTGGCAAACAAACATTTCTTAAGGTTGATAACTAAAGCATGCTGCTGTAAAGTTAAAAATAGAGTTCTCATATGTTCTAAATGGTCCTCTAAGGTTTGGCTATATATAAGTATGTCATCAAAATACTTATCAATTGTGCTAAGGGTTTAAAATGAACCTACAACCAGTGTTTGTCATATATCAATTGTGCTAACAAGTGTCCGATACGTGCGCTAGCCAAACTAAAGTGTCCGTGCTTCTTATGTAGTTACAAATAGGGGTGAAAACGGGTTGGGTCAGGTTGGGTTTCCATAAAAACCGACCCGACCCGATTAGAATCGGGTCGGTTTGACGCATAATGCCAGAAATCAAATAGAAAAGAAAAAAACGAAAAATGCAAGAAGAAAACTGGAAACCAAAACTTGATCGAAAATCAGAATACTCAGTTCCGTTCTCATGCAATACTCACAGACTATTCAAGGAAAAAAACATGGAACCAATCACTTGAATACTCACAGAATATTCAAGGTAAGCAACCCTAGATGCAAAAATCAGAAGAAGAAAAAACAAAGTAAAGAAAATCAGCACCATATGCAAAAATAAGACGAAACAAAATCGAAAATCAAGAACCGCAGGAGATTGACGTCGTTCGTGGAGGAGGCGGCGGTGGGAAGGAGTTGACGCCGTTCGTTCTGTGGTGGAGGAGACGACGGTGGGAAGGCGTGGTGGAGGAGACAGCGGTCGAAGAAAAGAATCGTGGAGGAGACGGTGCCTTCGTTTCGTGCTTTGAGAGAGAGGGGGAGAAAGGGGCAAAAAAAAAGAAACGGCGCTGGTGAAAGACTGAAACCCTAGGTAAAACTGGAAACCAAAACTTGATCGAAAATCAGAATACTCAGTTCCGTCCTCATGCAATACTCACAGACTATTCAAGGAAAAAAACATGGAACCAATCACTTGAATACTCACATAATATTCAAGGTAAGCAACCCTAGATGCAAAAATCAGAAGAAGAAAAAACAAAGTAAAGAAAATCAACCCCAGATGCAAAAATAAGACGAAACAAAATCGAAAATCAAGAACCGCGGGAGATTGACGTCGTTCGTGGAGGAGGCGGTGGTGGGAAGGAGTCAACGCTGTTCGTTTCGTGGTGGAGGAGGCGACAGTGGGAAGGCGTGGTGGAGGAGACAGCGGTCGAAGAAAAGAATCGTGGAGGAGACGGCGCCTTCGTTTCGTGCTTTGAGAGAGAGGGCAAGAAAGGGGCAAAAAAAAAAAGAAACGGCGCTGGTGAAAGACTGAAACCCTAGGTAAAATTTTAATTTATATTAATATTGAGAACCGAACCGAACCGGTTCGGTTCGGGCTGGATAAACTTAGAAACCAAACCGAACCAAATCGACTCGGTCCGGTTTGGTTTATCGGTTCGGTTCTGTTTTTTTCACCCCTAGTTACAAATGAATTTCTTTTGGTTTGATCACCAACATAGGGTAGTATGCTATACAAAATTACAAAAAGAATCCACCAGAGTTGGCTTATCTTAAAAAATTCTTTTCTGTCACTCTTTCCAAATAAGCCAAAGGGTAGCATGCATTATTCCACAAAACTCTAGCTTTTCCCTTTAAGAAGTTACCTCCAAGACTTTCTAGAAGCCAAGAATCTACACAATAAGGGAAACGATACGCCGTACGAGATTCATTTAAAATGAAACACCACGCTTTCTGAGCATAAGAGCACTAAGGAAAATGTGGTCGATGGTCTCATTTTCATTATAGCACAATCAGCAGACTGTAGGAGACAAACTTCCTTTGTAGTTTATCGGTGTTAAGGCTTTTGTACATCAAAGATCAAATAAAAAGTTTAACTTTCTTTGGTATCTTGAACTTCCATATGTAGTCCTAGTCCACCAACGGAGTCTTCAATTTTGCAAAAGGTTTAGTGAGATGAAGGAAGTCAGATTTCCCAGAGAAAAAGCCATTTGGATTGAACTTCCACTCCACCAGATTCTGTCTTGGCCCGTTGATAATTGCACCTCATCCAGCTTTTCCGTAAACTCAGCCCATTTAGCCACCGCTCTGTCGAACTTTCAATCAAGACATCAAGAGTTTAGGAAAAAGCAATTTTCTTGTCTTCAATGAAATTATGCATCAGATCTTTTTGTTTACATATCAATATGTCGAGATGTAAATGTGGAGATTTTCAAAATGGGCAACTAATTATAAGTTGAATGCCACCTCATTTTTAACCTTAGGATAGGCATATATTTTTGTTCTTTATCCGTCTTTTGATGCATGGAAGAAACTTACTCTCACATTCTACTAATGCTTTTATGCTTAAATTTTAAAATTTTCTATGGTGCTTGTCCTTTTCAATGAGTGGTTTCAGTTTTAAATACGTTGCTTTTATATTGTATTGTAGGATCGATATTTGGAGGTATTGATGAAGCCAAATCTGCTCTCACTGTGAAGCTAATGCAGGTTAGGTATTGTTGTCAGATATGTGCACTTCGATAAGAAGTTTTTGAATAACCGAGAATTATAATTTCTTCTCTGATTATTTGAAGAACATCTGCGAAGTTGTCAGATGTGTACTGTTCCATAAAAAGCAACATCTGTGAAGTTGCCTCATTCTCTGAATTGTGGAGCTAATAATGTGTATAATATGCCTTATTGTTAGGCATCAGCTTTTACAAAGATAAGGCAAGCATAAATAAAGGAAGTTTTAGAAAAAGAATATTCTTGTAGATGACCTATCTCAAGATCGCATTAAGTTGATTCCCCACACTCAAGAGAGAGGTTATACATCCTTGAGTGACAAAAAAGAAAATTGATGAAGTAAAACTTTGTCAACTCCTCTCAACTATTAAATGTTACTTTGGTCATTATTTTTAGAGGGTGAGATGCACTAATATGCCATAGCTTAGCTATTAAAAGTTCACAAAATATAGAAAGTAGTGAAATATAATATCTTTAAAGTTCTAATATTATGAAGCATGGAACACTAAAAATAAAGGGTTAAGTATTTAAAGACAACAAATCTTATCAGTCTTGCTAGCCATGCTCGGGGACATTTCCCTACGAGTTTGATGATGGGAAGGGAGAAATAGTCCTGCTAGTGTTAGCGTGAAAGTCTTACAAAGATTTGGGTGTAATATAACCTTTTATCAAATGAACAGAAATAGTATCTAAGTCTTTTGCAAAAAAAGAAAAAGAAAAAAAAGAAAAGAAAAAAGTTATCTAAATGCTGTAAGTGACAAAGGACAGCAAGTTGGGGAAAAAAAAAGAGAAAAATTAAATACTGCCTATGTTATCAATCGTTTAAAGAGTACGACCTAGGTTATTAATTGTACAAAAACATACGACCTAGGTTATCAAATAAGAGTTACCTCATCATCCATGGATGGCTAACACCGCTTTGAAGTGTTTTTCTTATTTAATTTCTTGAAGAAATAAAAAGCAGAAAATAGTTCTTGGTCGTCTGATTGTATTTAACCATGACCCAGAGTTCTAACTTTTTTTGCTTTTTGTTTTTTGTTTTTTGTTTTTTTGTTTTTTTTTGTTTTTTTTTTTTTTTTTGTTTTTTTTGTTTTTTTAAATTTGAATTTCAGGAGGGAAGAATGAGGGGCCAAGCGTTTGTAACATTTCCATCGGTTGAACTTGCACAACATGCTTTGGTATGTATTTGATTATTTCAATCTATGTATTTTTTTTCTCTTGAAGGATCACTTGATATATTGATGATAAATCCTCTTGATTGTCAAGGAATAACCGGAATTCCACTCCACAATGTGTAATTATGGAGTAATGGTTCAATTTGTATTTGTACATGTTTGAATTGATTGCAATATAATAGAAGGCTGGAAGAAGTGTGAGTAGAATAATTATTGTGGTTTTTTTTTTCCTTCTAATTCAAGAATTTCATCATAAGTTCACTTGACACCATGTATGCGACTATAGCATAGAGACGGAATTTGTTGGTAAATATTTTATGTAACTTAAGTTCTATGCAGCTGGCTCATAGTTGGTATAAATGCCTACCACCTCCACTGTTGATTTGTTGATTTATAATTATTCACCAGGAAGGACAATTGGAGTTGTTCTTTTGTTCTTTCCACAATCTCTTTATTATAAATATAGGTATCTAGAGTTTATTTATGTATGGGAATGTCAAGATGGGTGAATAACGACCCTAATAACTACCTGTAAGGAAGCCCCTTACAATGTTAATCAGGGGAGAAAATGCCCTAAGGCAATACAAAACTTCCAGCCTTACTTCCAGCCTTACAAGAGTGCTAGTACTCTCCTCTCTACTACCACATTAAGCAGAAAAACAACATGAACCCTAAAAGGAAACAACCAGTAGCTCATATACTACCCAGACCAATGACATTCCTCTCATCCCTGCTCTTGGGACCACAATGGTCCCAACAATCCTCTCCCCGCACTACTAAATAACTAATCGTTTTGTACATTCCCTTTTTTACCCTTTCTAGCGTACACACTCACTATAGGAGGCCTAACAATACCCTCGGGTTGTTTAGAAACCTTGAACTCAAGATTGAAATCAAGGAATTGGTGTTTGAAATCCTCTACTCGCTCCCACGTCGCGTCGCTTCATATTCTGGTAATCCTTTCCAGCTAATCAATACTTCAGTTCGATCTGGAGTAGAAGAAAATATCTCCTCTGGTATTGCTACCCATTCAAAGTCATCAGTCAACTCTGGGGATGCCTGCTGTGGTTGTCTAATGCTCGTTTCAGCTGTAACACATGGAAGACAGGGTCTATTGCAGTGCCTAACGGTAATTGAAATCGATAAGTCACAACTCCTACTTTGGCTTCCATTATATACGTCCCAAAAAATTTAGGGGTTAGTTTTTCATTCCTTCTCTTCGCCACTGATGTCTCACGATAGGGTTGGAACTTTAGAAATACCTAGTCTCCCTCTTCAAAACTCACCTCAGTTCTCTTATTGTTTGCGAATTTTTTTATTCGTTCTTGAGCCATTAAAAAGTGATCTTTCAAAATTTTCAAAGTTGCAGCTCTTTCAATCAGTTGTTGGTCGAGTGAAACGTTGGTGGTCCTCATATCTCAATAGGTGAGGAGAGTTGGGGGAAGTCTTCCATATATTGTTTGGAAAGGTGTCATTTCGATTGAGCTTTGGTACGTTGGATTATACCAATATTCAACCCAATTAAGCCACAACTTCCTTTTCTTTGGTCTTTCACTACAAAAGCAAAAAAGATATATTTCTAAACATTTGTTTACCCCATCAGATTGGCCATCCGATTGGGGATGGTAGGTTGTGTTTCGATAAAGTTTGGTTCCTTGCATTTGGAATAACTCAGACCAGAAGTTACTCAAGAAAATTTTGTCCCTGTCCGACACAATAGACTTTGGAAATCCATGAAGGTGAACTACCTCTGACACAAAGACCTCTGCTATGGTTTTAGCTGTAAACGGATGCTTCAAGCTCATGAAATGGGCTGCTTTACTCAACCTGTCCACCACGACTAATATCGTGTCCACACCGTTCGATTTGGGCAAGCATTCAATGAAATCCATAGTAAGTTGTTCCCATATTCTCTCGGGAATCTCCAGGGGTTGTAAAAGATCCGCTAGGGAAGTTGCCATCAATTTGTTTTTCTATCAAATCACACATTGTGCTACATGATTTTTATCATCCCTCCCCAGTACAACTCTCCCATCAGCCTTTTGTAGGTTCTTAGAAAACCAGAATGATCCCAGCATTGAGTCATGAAAAGTGTGCAAAACAGAGGGAATCAAAGAAGTTTTAGATAAGACTAACCTCTTTTTGTACAAAAGTTTCCCTTGAAGCCATTTGAACTTAGGTACATTGTCTTCATCCTCTTGGTCGTATAACCCTTGCTGTTAACACCTCCTCAACTAGGCGCTCAATCTCATTCTTTTGGTCTTGTGGGTAACCGCATGGTCAGACATTCACAGGTTGCATACCTTCTTTTAGATGTATGTGATGATCAATTTCTCTCTGTGGCGGTAAGAAATCTGGAGCTTGAAAAATATTGCTGAATTGGTTTATAAATTGTGTTGAAGTAGGGACCTCCTCACTCGGCGTCAAAGAGTTAAATTCTACATAATCCACAAAAGCCTCTAGAGCTTTGAACTCAATCAGATAGCTCTCGTCATTCTCTTCCCATGCTTTCATCATTCTTTTTAAGGAGACTCTTGTTTTTGTTAAGCTCGAATCTCCCTTCAACGTTACAACCTTATCCCCTTTCTCTATCACAATAGTCAATGTGGTCTAGTTAACTCAATCGTTCCATGCTTTCATCATTCTTTTTAAGGAGACTCTTGTTTTTGTTAAGCTTGAATCTCTCCTCAACGTTACAACCTTATCCCCTTTCTCTATCACAATAGTCAATGTGGTCTAGTCAACTCGAGTCTCTCCAAGCCACTGCATTCCCAAGACCACATCTACTCCTACTAAATCCAATGGCAAAAAATTTTCAACCACGGTCAAGTCTCCCAAAGACACCATGACTCCCTTACAAACTCCTCTCTTCCTTCTATCGGTGGTCTCGACCCCATAAGAATTCCATAATTGGATGTCTTTGTCAATGGAAGCTTCAATTCGTTGACAAGCCATTGAGTTATGAAATTGTGAGTTGCCCCACTATCGATTAAAATGACAACTTCTAAATCGATCTTGCCTTTCATTTTAATGGTACCAGGCCCATTAAATCCCACCACTAAGTTAAGAGATAACTCTACAACATCATCCATTTCTTCTTTGTTTCCTCCGACTTTCTCGTTTGATCTGTTCCCTTCTTTGGTCATTTCCCGCTCATCCCCATTTTCTTGGACAACTAACGTTCTCAGCTCCTTGGCTTTACAACGATGTCTCATGGTATACTTCTCTTTGCACTTGAAGCAAAGCCCCTTCTCTTTCCTTGCTTGAAACTCGACGTCAGATAGTCGTTTCGTTTCTCCCTCCCTTTTCTAATTCAAATTATAGTTACTAGAAAGAGTAATTGTTCAGGTCGGGTGAACCTCCATGGGTTTGGACCCTTCTTTCTTTGTTCCTAGGCTTCCCTTTGCTTCAGCTGTTAATCTCCCTTGCCCTGACTTGGGCCTCTCATCTTCTTCACGAGCCGTTTCACAATCCTCAACAAGTTGGGCTTTCTCCATCATACCTTTCAGGCCCACTGGTCAGAAGCACTGCATCTCTGCTTTGATTACCAGTTTAACTGTTCATGAATGTGTTCTCAAGAATCTCATCGGTAAGGTGAGGTAAAGGAGCTACCAATTCCTCAAAGTCTTCACATAGTATTTTGTCACAGTGGTCTCTTGTTTCACAGTGAGGAACCTCCTGCAAACTGTTCCGTTCATCTTCCTTCAGAAGCGCTTCAATAATCGAAGCTTCAAGTCCCTCCAATTTTTGAATGGCTCGCGTTCTTCTTTCGCTCGATACCAATTCAGCGCAACCCCCTCGAAACTCACTACAACCACTGTAGTTTTAGGAGAAAAATTTATCTGATATAAACTAGCCTCCAAAATACAAGAAGATATAGAGCTTAGAAAAATATAGAAAAGGAAAGCTATAAAGATACAATAAATCTAAGGTAAATAAGGAAAAAATAAATTAGAATGTAATAATCTACACTCCCCCTCAAGCTTGGAGTTGAATTCTTCAAAGCTCTTCCTTGGTAATGCTTTGGTGAGCATGTCTGCAACTTGATGTCGAGATGAAACATAGTTCAGTTCCACTATTCTACTATTGACCTTTTCAAATATGAAATGTCGATCTATCTCAATGTGCTTTGTTCTATCATGATGAACGGGACTCTTTGCAATACTGATGGCTAAGTGATGGTACTCTCTTCTCTACTACCACATTAAGCAGAAAAACAACATAAACCTTAAAAGGAAACAAATAGTAGCTTATATGCTATCCAGACCAACTTCATTCCTCTCATCCATGCTCTCGGGACCACAGTGATCCCAACAATTCTCTCCACGCACTACTAAATAACTACCCGTTTCGTACATTCCCTTTTTTACGCTAGTTTACCCTTTCTAGCGTGCACTTCACTATGGAGGCCAAATACTACCCAACCATTCTAGGGGTTGGTATCTCTCCCTTATTTTAGAACCTCAGCAAAATGCTAACTTCCCTATTCCTGTATCCCATATATACTGCGCCCACAAGATAACTAACTTTCGGACACAACTTTCCCCTTATCACCGCTCCTAACATATGTTTTTACAATTGGAGGCCGTACAAAATATTGTGTAGACTTTTCTTTTGGATGCTCTTTGGCTTGATATCCTATAGAATTGCTTTTTCAAATACCTGAATATTTTATTGTTTGTGTTTGGTGTGTTGTATTCTTCCAGTAGGAGTAAAATGAGTTAAATATCTAATGTGCCAAATTTATTGTTTTGACAGAATCTAGTAAATGGTTACGTATTCAAAGGCAAACCAATGATTATCCAGTTTGGGCGCAATCCAGGAGCTGCCAAAGGGAGTTAGGCTACTAGTACCACTGAACCCCTAAAATATAATCTTATGATGGTTTGACGGAAGGTACTTGCTCATCCATTCAGAATTTGACACATCATCAAATAATATATTATTTTATTTCAATGGATCCTACATCATTCTTAAAGAATGATACAGATATAGTAAGCAAGGAAGTAGTATGGAAAAAGATCCGATCTATTGTAGTACTAAAAATCTTCCCATCCTCCACAGGCATGCTATTGCTAGCCAGCAAGGAACATCCAACTCATCAACTTTGTATTAATGCTGCGAGCTAAGTGGGTGCTTGTTTTTCTCTATAGTTGAAGTTCGGAGAGAGGCCATTTGAATGAAAATGAGGCTGTATCACCTGGAAGACGGAGGGTAGTTGTGAAGGTCAAAGTCGTGACTTCAAGATGAACAAAATTTTCATTGGTTAATGTTACAATTTTGAGTTGGGGTTGGGTCGAGAGATATTTTGTTAAAGACTTGAGTCAAGGATTTGGGTTGTATATATATGTCCAGCTCAAGGGATATTAGTTAGGTGATTGGACTCGACTCGACTATTTTGGGTTGAGTTAGTTTATATTTTTTAGGTAATTTATTTTAGGAGTTATGTAAAATGTAATATTACTTCCACAGTTGATTAAAAGTAGTAGTTAGTTTATATTATTTTATAAAAAGCAATATTTCAGACACTTCAACAAATTACTATAGTTATAGCATAAGTAAGAAATTATTTTCATGAGGGATTTTTTAATCAATTCATTCTATCACGGTTCCAACTTATTTGGACCCAAATCAATCAAAACAAGTAGTGGATGATCTAATTCTTTTTTGTTTTTTGTTTCTTTTGTTTTTTGTTGTTTTTTTTTTTGAATAAGGATGATCTAATTCAATTGAACAGCTGGATTGTGTGAATTGGATTTTTGTTATGTCTGAATTCTTTTGAACAGTGTACTGAATTAGACATAGAAATTAACTCTGATTGTTTCACTTCTCGTATTTCCAGCCAAATTTAAGATGACTTCTCAGGCGGATTAATAAGAAACCAATCAGATTACACCGAATCTAAATCAACCCAAATAATTTTAAATTCTAAATAAAATTGAATAATTCAGGTTTGGTTAATTTGAATTTTTTATTATGAAAATTGACGACAATCTGAATTTGAAATGGCTTTGTTTCTTGTGTAGCAGCTTTCAGTATCTACTTTCTATGCAAATATGAAATTTCTATATGAACTGCCGATTTTAGGATGAAATATTCAATCCTGAGTGTTCAACCTTTTCATTTGGTTTTTCATTTGGTCTTTAAGTTTCAATTTATACAGTTTAATACTAAAATTTCAGAAACCATTAACTACTTCGGCAATTACTTGTGTCTGCATCAATAGCATGCCAAATTGGATATACTTTAAAAAAATCCACCATAGTAGACAAAAATTGCGACTTTCAATAGACAGCTTTATTGGTTTTCTAGATGAGAATAAAGTCGAATAAGAGTTAGTTGTCAGTGTGAATTATATAAACACCATTGGAAAGCTTTATGGGTGAAAAGAAAGTCCAAACAGTAGATGATGGAGATATGCTACTTACAAATTGAGGATTAAAAAAAAAAAAAAATTATGCGGTTGAACTTAGTGAGTTATCCCCACCCAAATTGGGGTATGTTATTAATTACAGGGTTTAGGGCTTTTGGTGGTGGTGGTGGTTTTTTCTTTTTGGCACAACCTAGAAATAGTCAATATAAAATGGAATTGTTAAGCTTCCATTTGATAACCATTTGGTTTTTGGTTTTTGGTTTTTGAAAATTATGCTTGTTTTCTTCTAAATTCCCTACCATGGCTTTCATCAGTTAAGGTTGCATTTGAATTCCTAATCAAATTTTAAAAACAAATACTTTTTTTTTTTTTTTTTTTTTTTTAAAAAAAATTATACTTGATTTTTGAAAACAAGATAGAAGATTGATACCAAAACCAAGAAATTTATAGGTAGAAGTATGTGTGTATAAACTTTATTTTCAAAAACCAAAAACCAAATGGTTATCAAACGGGGCTTAAATGACCTAGTTTGCATAGTGACTAAAAAGACAAGAAGGCTTCATAGTTTAGTTTATTGGCTAATAATTGTAATATCAGTAAGGTTTATAGCATATAAATGAAAGGACAGAGGATCGTAATAGGATCAATTTTGGAGGTTTATTTTTATAATAAAAATTGTATAGTTACTTCGTGGATGCTTGAAAATGTCTAGATTTTTATAGATTGTAACACCACCCTTTGTCCGTCCTGCTTTTGCAAGTGAATCATTGTCCATGAATGAATGAGACATGCAAACCATTTACCTTTAGTCCCAATAAACATGCTGATTGTGTAGAAGATGCTAAATTGTTGTGTAAAACGACTTGGTACTTTTTGTTCTGGAGAACAAGGATAAGGCACAAAACATTTTGTCAGAGGTAATATGATTTGACACTTCCATTTCTAAGGTTGTGCAAATTTTGGTCCTCGATATCAAGTTGTATATTATCAATTAGTAGTTGGTAAAGAGAAATGCCAAATGCTTATGGGAACTAATGATAGAATAAATTACTTTCAAGGTGCCACAAGAGTCTTTTAGAAGAACCAAGTGTAGTAGATATGTGCAATTTGTGCAATATGTGCAAAGAAGAATTTACAAGTGCCACTATAAATACACATCATTGCTCACTTGACAGATATTGACGCCATTCTTCAGGGGTCCCCTTTCTCAGTTTCAACATCTTTATTGCGGTACTCGTTAGAGGAATGGCAAGTATATCATAATCTTTTGGGGCCTGAAAAATTCGAGGTAAAAATCAATAAGTCTGAACTAGATGCAGTGAGACCTGATCAAACATTAGAATAATGAAGCATAGCAGACGGATTTTCACCCACACACACACGGAAGAAAAGAAAATCAGAAGTTTCTTTCTGTCATAAACATAATATTTAATTCAATTTCTCACTATAAACAAAACATAATATAACCTTGGGAGTCTTTTTCAGCTTCATATTTGCTTCTTCTACAGTTTTCTGACCTTTCTTTGAATTGCATTTTACACAGGCAGCAACCTATTACAACATAAGGGATTAGAGAAAACAGAAAACAGTGAACCAATTTCGTAAATGAAGAGTTGTTGGTAAGCATCATAGCAACTCCTTTTTAGAAGTCCCATTTTCCAAACATCCAATCCCCAATAGCTATAACCACAGAACAGTTTTTGGAACTCGACATATTTATATGGTCTCAGAATTAACAATGTAGCAGCTGAATTGTTCAAATGAAACTGAAGATGCTTTGCCAATTTGGCCTTTAAACTCCTGTTATTAGGTAGGATTTTGTGTTCTATTTTATTACCAGGAAAATCTCTGGACATCTCTCTGTTTTGGAATCAGGATCAGTTGAGCATTTGTAATATAATATTAATTTCTACTGGTTAACTCACCAGATTTTCCCATGTCCATTCTCCACCCCGGCATATGGGCAAAACATGGTCAATGGTCAAACTCTCATGTGATGAACAATACCTGTTGATAAAAGATCCATTTGAGGCAACAAACAAAATAAAGAAAAAAAAAGACAGCACATAAAAGTTGTCTTGGATGAAATTAGTATTCACCCTTTGCCAGAAAATAACAAGAACTAAAAAGAAGTGGAGCAAAAGATTTTCCATTCAGATCCTTGCAATATCATCCCTCATTTCAATATTCAGTCTAGTTACCTTCCTATTGAAAGTAGTGTTAAGAATTTAAAAAACCTAAATCTACCAAAACTAATCAAACTCAGTCAAGAACCTCCAAAGCCATTTTAGATAATAAGGCTTCGTTTGGATCTCATCCAAAGGTGTAAAGGACCAGTAACGTGCAGGCCATACAGTGGCCATCTCTGAAATCTTTGAAAGAATTATTCGCTTATCTGGGGATGACAGGGTAATAAGGTTGCTTCATGACAACTTATAATGCATACCTCTTCTCCCCTTACAAAAGGCTCAAAAGGGATAGCTCACATGCAATTCAGAGGCTATTAAGGCTATGATAGCACTGCATATGTTGGCCTTACCTGATTTCTCGTTACCCTTTATCATTGGGATGGACGCTTCGGGCACGAGATTTGAGACACAGCCAATGCAAACCCAATGGGCACTAATATTAACGAGCAAAACAAAAAAAAAAAAAAGAAAAAAAAGTGGAGTGTGCCATCTGCCGTCATAAAAATAGCAATACAATTAAAATAACAAAGCATGTTTAGTGAAGCTACAATTAAAATGATTACATAATCAAAACATGCCTCCCCATCATAAAATTAGCAAACCATCTCAAAATAACTTCTTCCATATCAATTTTAATTTTTAAATGATAAATTGAATAAAACTATTGTGAATATTTATCAACTTACTGACAAGTGTAATTGTCCCGATAAAGTATGTTTTTACGACTCAAAGAGTTCTTGATCCTTCTTCTCTTTACAACTTGCAATAAATGGGGAACCTGAAAAGAGAGACGATATAGTTAGTTCAAGGGCCTTTGACAAGGAAATATTCAAGTCAAAAAGATGAATTCAGCCTAGAACTTCTTATGGAAATGAAGACCGATAACATGTAACAATCCTACGAAAAAAAACCATGAATGAACTAGATACATGGTTTAGGCATACCCTTAAGACTGCTGGTATATAGAAGGATCCACTTGGAGAACTCACAGTCTGGTCGTAGTATTCCAATACATCAGCCTGGAAAAGCCAAAAAGGTTTGAGATAAAGGCATATCGAAACATGCATTGATAAGACCAAATCGTTATTTAAACCTTTTGAAATCTGTAATCAAGATTTAAAATTGACAGACTTTCTGCAAAGATATATAAATTGCAGAGAGTGACAATTTAAATACCAAAGCATCTAGCCACTGCCATTTGGCTTTTCACTCTCGCTAATTGGACAGACTTACTATATTTCCCCTGACTATGAACTCAAAATTTTCCAAAAGATGATAACTTCCTCATCTTCTAGACATATTTTCAATAAGAAACATGAAACCAATTAATTGTTACACTAAGAACTATATATTATCTTTATTTTTATACATAATACATAAAAGAGATTAGTCAAACCTTCTCCATGAACTCCAAACAAATTGCACGCTTCCAACAAACAACGTTGACTGGCCTGAAGCAAGGAAATCAATAGCAAAAGATAAATTGCAAACCTTTCCAGTCATACAAATAATATGGAGACATAAAGGCAATATGAAACAGGTATACACATAAAAGTGTAGGTCATCCATTCCACATACAGAAATCAAGTCAAGTATTTGTTTGACTAAATAGTAGAAAATGAACGAAAAATTTTAAAGCAAAAAGTACTGGAAAAAGTGGAGTTTGTTTGTGTTTGTTCGTTCTCTTCAGTGCGTAGTACCACATGCAGGAATGGACACAAAATATCTTGGTGGCTCCATGTTTATCTAAAATAGCTGAAATGTTGAGAATGAGGCATTATCTAAAGAAGCCACTTCAGTCATCCCTTGTTTACATTGTATCAACATTTGCAAGAATCCAGAAGTATGGTGCTAGAACGAATTGGCTCTTAAAGTGAAAATGGCAGTCATATCAAATAATTGGATTTAAAATTTTATGCTACTGGAAGGATAAATGGAAAGGTAAAATTTGCTATGTTCCCTGAAAAGACCAAAGGCTCCATACTTTCAGTAAAGCTAAGAGGTGACTTTCTTTGTTTACGTTTGACAACCTCAGTGCACAAGATAAATCTGGCTTGCGGGTGGGGGTTGGTGCAACTGCAACCCATATTCTTTTAACTAACTTATTTTCTTTCTTCATATTGCTTTACACCTATGCAAGATCGTTCTGGTTGGCAGCTATTTTGCATCCAGGGGACCGTATCAAGTTCAGTATGGTATTTGGACTGTTGGCCAACAAGCATATGATCAGTGAACTTAACAATCCAAAGATCAGAAATTAACATTGAGGCCCTGAAAACTGATTATAGGTAATGAAAAGGCTTAAAAAGCCCTTATCCACACCCTTATCCAACGCCTCAACATTGAATCAAACTATCAAAGGTTGTTCCATTGGAATCATGTTCCTCATGTTCCATAGCCATACATTTTTAAGAAAATGATTAGGATGGCAACCTTACTCATGCTATTGATATCTTCAATAACATGGAGGTTGCATCATTAGCATCAAATCTTGTTCTTTACTCCAGGACACAAATATAAAGGGCAATACAGGCACTTTATACGAGAGCATTTCAAGAATATAGAAGTCGAGATTCACTGCATTCTCTTGTGAAAGCTCAGATGGCTGATCTTTTTTAAGAAAAAAAAAGGCTTTGCCAAGAGGTCGTTCATAGACAAAGCTCGACATGCAAGATCAGTCCTGATCGGGCAGATGTATTGGATAGACAACACACTCAATATTTTATTCTTTTAGTCAACTTCTTTTCCTTCATATTGCTTTCAACTGTATACACGTTGAGCTGGATATATATCCATTTCTGGGCTGCCTACTTTTAAACCTCGGCTATAAATAGGAAAAACACAAGCTCTGCTTATTGTGCCTCCTAGAAACTTCTAATCGAACTCAAACGCGTAAAAGTATTTCATAATAGTAATTGAAATTCTATACCTACATGAAGGACAAATGATCTGCAATACTTCAAATACATGATATATTAGCTCCTGATTGTTCGGACAGAATCAAGAATAATCAATTTGATATACTTGCTGGCTTCATGTTTCCTCTTGTGTTAATGCCTGGCCCCACTTTAAGCTCCAATATCAGAATTTTGTTAAATCATTGACCTACTCCAAGCTAGCATTTGCTTCAACATTAACTAATGTGGCAATTTTTTATTCGTTTAAACACGGTAAGGCCAAGTAAACAGCTAACCGAAAATGCAATATTGATAATAAATATGTCTAGAAGTCGAACTCTACCCATAATTTCACCCAAAAGAAAAAAGGGACAAGTTAAAAGGTACTCGGAAAGCGTTAAGATTTTTCATCGAAGACAACAATAGGAAATAAATTGATAATGTTAGGATCCAAGTTATAAGAAAATGACAAAACGAAGACACTACAAAAACAATAGCGGATACGGTTCTCTCTCCCAAGTCCTATAATAATTTTCCCTATATTAGACCAATTCCTAAAATTATGCTTAATTCTTAAACTCCCAACTCCAGCTATTTATAGCCATGCACTCTAACTAACTTCCTAACTAAGTACAACTATGCCACGATTAATGTCCTAACAACATTCCAATTATTTCCCTATTAACACTCTAACAGATAACAGAGTCGCACATCACTCAAAAGAGCTCATCGATTAAAAACACCAAAGCGGGTATGAAGGTGAATTTACCTGTAGGAAATATCCAAGACGAGACCTCTGAAGCAAGCCAAATCGTCACTCTCAAACTCGTAATCGTAGTCAAGATCAACAATGGCGTCGTCACCGCTAACGCTCTCACCTCTCACACTAACACGCAGAGCGGATTTCCTCAAAGCTGGAGCAGAGGATGCAGAAGGGGAAAGTGCAGAGGAGGCACCAGATAAAGGGATTCTACGCTTAAGGGTTCGCACTGATCTGAGCTTGTAACTCAATCGATCTTCAAATGGCACTCCGTCTCCGTTGAGCAGCAACTTAACCCGACTGTGTGCGGTGAATTGGGCCATTTCTGTACTGAAATTGGCTCCTGCTAGCAGTCAATGGAGATCAAAATCGAGATTGCTCATCGGATGAAGAAATCAAAGCCCAGTAGTTGTGGGGAAGAAGAAAAGAGCATTACATGCTCACGGAAAAGTCCATCACCACATATTTTTCCCGCACATTTCACTTCATATCTTCGGCTTCCAAAAATTGCTTTATCAGCACAAAATTGAAGTCATGTGTTTTGTCGCTTAATCAACTAGCACGTGCATGTAAATATTTTTTTTTTCTTGGGCACTTGCACATATGGCAAAATTACAAATATAGGAAAATCTAAAACTATTTACAAATACAAAAAAATTTAATAAACAGTCAATGACTAAAAAACCCATGAAACATGTTATCAGTATCACGGATAAAAGTCTATCAACGACTTTTAGTGATATAAGAAATTATCACTTACAGAATTCTATCCATATTGAAGTCTATCAATGATTATTATATAAAATTTAGTTCACTTTGAGTATCTAATTGCATATTAACGTTTTCATTTTATATCTTCTTTTCCTAAAATGTGTCTGAGCTCACCTCTCAAAACCAACGTTACTAAGATATTCTTAGTACAGTAGCATGTATCAGTTTTGTCCATCTCATATTCTATTCAAAATCATTCATTATACAAGTTTTTATGCAACTAATATAAATCTTTACACAGTTTCAAAAAATATATATATCAATCTTTACGCTACTTATACAGATAGCAAAATAGACTTCTTCCATCATTGATATAGTCACTTATGAATCAATGATATCAATAACTATGACAAATAGAATTCTATTTCTATTGAAGTCCATAGTCACTAATAGACTCCTTTTATTATTTAATAGAATCCTATTTGTATTGAGGTATTGAAATCTATTAGTGATTATTACCAATGAAATTATTTGATTTATTAAATAATAGAAATTTATTAGTGATTGTCATTGATAGCATTCTATCATTGATAGAATTCTATATGTATTGAAGTCTATCAGTGATAGTCACTTAAATAACTATATTTGTATTAAAAAAATTTAGTGACTACCAACGATAGACTCAATACAAATAAAATTCTATTTGTGATAGTCATTGATAGACTTCAATAAATAAAATTTAGTTCAATTTGAGCATTACTAATGTTTAGCCAATAGACTATTATTGTGAGTGAAATCTATTAACGATAGAATTCTACTGCGGATAGAATTTAATCACAATTGCAAATATTAGCTATTAAAGTTTATCACTAATAAATAATAACTCAATTGATGATAGACTTTCAATACTATGGTAGTCATCGATAGACTTCAATACAAATATAATCCTATATATGTGATAGTCGTCATTTGATAGATTTCAAAATCGAAAATTTAGTTCAATTTAAGCATTTCAATTTCTTTTTATTTGGATTTCTCTTGCATTTGTGTCATTTTTCATTGGTGGTCATGGAAAAAAATAGATAAAATTCTAATAAATGATATCAGTCTATCACAGATAGACTTCTATCAATGACTATCACAGATAGACTTTTATCAATGATATTCTATCAGTGATAGTTCCTGATAGACTTCTATCGGTGACTATCACAAATAGAATAAAGGGTAAAATGAGAATAATAAAAATCCATTTAACAGATTTGCCATATTTGCATTTTTTTTTTAATTTTGCTATATTTGCAAATAGGAAAACATAAATTGCTACTCATTACAATAATCCTAACTTATAACCACCAAAGCTCTTAAAAATCTATCACCTTAATATATCCAACAAGTAACTGAGGGTACCCTCCAACTCTCAAAAAAATAAAAAACATACCAATCAAATATTGAGATTTAAGAACATAAAAACATAACCTCTTAACCCTCAAACAAATAAAAAATCAAAGAACAAAGTTATTGTAAAAGGAATATGACTCCCGCCCTCCCCCAGATCAAACAAATAACTAACTAAATGTTGATTAAACAAATCAAATAAATCAATTTCATTTAAGAACGTCATATAAGAACAAAGTTAGATTGAAACTTAGGATGCATATCACTTACCTACACATGAAGAACGCACAAGTTTAGTCAACTCACTCATTTCAGCATGCATATCACTTACCTTGCTTTTAGTGGTGACTTGAACTAGTGCGACAGGCCCTCGTGTGCTGAATTGCTGAGAGTTCTCAACCATGCTCGAAATCAACTACCTCGCCTCTTCTGGGGTCTTATTCACGAACGCTCTTCCACTGGCAGCATCCACCATGCTCCGGTCCAACGGCAGCAATTCCTCGTAAAAGTACTGAATCAACAACTAGTCTGAAATCTGGTGGTGAGGGAAGCTTGCGCACAAGCGCTTGAATCTCTCCCAGTACTCGTGAAGTGTCTCCCAAGTGATCTGATTAATCCCTCAGATCTCCTTCCTAATATTGGCAGTGTTGGGTTTTATGCACTAAAACTCGTAGATAGTAAATGTACATTTGACCGATCATTAATAAAACGTGATTGATGTATTTTACAATAAATTGTTATTGTTTATATTATGTTTAACTTGCCTTAATAACTCTAATCCAATAAACTAACATCCTAGGTTGTTGTATGAGTTTTGAACTGTATGTAGTGACATACGGGGATCACTGTTCAAGATACAGTGTAAAGAGTCTATAGTATAGGGATAAGGTTGGGTACCTTATCCTGGTGACACTATGGATACAACCCACTTTGTATTTGATACAAACACAATGATCTAATGCGTTCGTGTAGAGGACATGCGAATGGGGGTATCCTATGCAATGAGTTTGCATAAGATCAGACTGCGAAATAGTAACCGCTAGCTGTAACACCATTGACTAGTTAGGTGACACGCCCCACCCCAGATTATCCTAACCAACCTAGGACATGACGTGTCGACAATAAAATCCCAACTAAACTATGAACTTCATCGTCAACTATACCTGAACTAGATTGACCATGAAAAAGAATTTTTAAAACGTGGCTAGCACTAGTTTATTGAATAAAAAGAAACCATAAAAAATTCGGCAGAATTTCCTCTGAAATTTGGATATAAACCTACCTGAAATCAAAATTTAACACTCCCAGATAACAATACGATCAAATCCAACACTAACACCCAAATTAGTTTAGAAATTGACAACCATGGCATAGTCAAACTACAACAAAACGACATAGAAGTTTCAATCACCAAGACCACCATAACAACCATGATTATACATCGCCATGAAAGATGCTAGTCATCCTAGTTACAAAAAATGCATCTATAAGTAATGCAAATGACATGCAACCTATTGAGTTTGGTGGCAGATATCAACTCTGGTAGGCTCGTTGGAAACTCAAACGCTACCTGGTGGAAAAAAAATTAGGAAGAAAAAAGGTGAGCTAACAAGTCCAATGAGTGGTAAGAGTTCATAAAAAAAATATTTTGCTAAAAGTTATAACATACTAAACACTTTGTAAGAAGCTTTTAAAAGCACTTTAGTAAAAACCTTTTTCATTTAACTTACTTGAAAGTAGTTACACTAAGAGCTTAATAAAACATAAATTTTAAAACGTAATTACATGGCTAAGAAAACACACCACTGAACATGTACCCAAACTAGTCATACTGTCATAGAGTAATCTCGATACGCACAGCAGAGCAACTAGTCATACTATGTACCGAGTGATCTCAAGGCACATAGCAGAGCGAATCTAGTCATACTATACACCGAGTAGTCTCAAGATGCATAACAGAGCAGCTAGTCATATTCGCGCAGAGCAACCCCCAAAGGGCAAACACCCCACCACACGACCCAAAGCCTATGTGTGTGTGATGGAAACACATTCACGTATGTGTATTGGGAAATCTCCATGGGTACACAATCCAATGACTTAAAAGCGATTTTCTTTTCTTTTCAATACTACACAAAATTTTCAGTCATGCCACAATTACAATTCTTCTCAAAACAATGTCTCATAAACTATTAATCATAAACCAAGAATCAATTGTTATAATCGATTTCTCAACGATCACAACTTGAGTTATAATTTGAGTAATTTATAAATCTCTTAAAAATCAAGATTTAGGAATCGACAGCTTCTAAAAATCCACCATAATTTTAAATAGATAAAACAAGATTTGTAAGGAAAACACGAGGAACTAAATCAAGAGGCTTCTCAAATTCCCTTAATTTCGATGCAACCATAAAATCCAACATAATACGTAATCATAATTTTCTTCAAACCTCACGCTTTTAACTTGTAAAATCATTTGGATAAAACCGAATCATTTTTTTTTTCAAAATTTGGAAATCAATTAATTTGTAAAATAACCACTCACAGTACTATTGGCAAGAGAAACTCGGGTCGTAGGCCTTCCTGATCTCCGCTTGACCTAAAACAATTATTTTGCCAAAGCATTAGTAATCCTTGCCTCCCCAAATTTGAATACAAAACCACTAAATTGCACCAACCCTTAATTCCTCTGTAACACTTAAGTTAGACCATAATTTCCATCGGTTTAAACTCGAAATACCTTGTAGTTAAGACCATATTTTCCGAATAAAGTTTCCAATAACTTTGTTATGACTGTCTCCATAATAAGCTTAATTCTTTTTATTCTCTCTTCCTCCCTATGAACATTATCTCTTTGTTCTCCATGAACATTACTCTTTAAAAGCTTACAAACCAACAACCTATAAATAACCATCATAAATTTCTCTTTGGCTTAAACTATGAGTTTTTATCAAGTTTTTCTCTCTTTGAACTCAACACATTTTGTCCCTCTTAGTTTTCAAACTAATCCATGGAGTATCCAAATCAATGAAGAAAAACCAACAAATCAAACTCATTCTTTAGCTTCTTAACTCGTGCAAAAACTCAAACCAATAACAAGAAAACTTACCCAATGCTTGAATCCAAGGTTGTGTGCTTCTTGATTTGTTTATCTCTTCCAAAATCGCTCAAAAATGCCCTAATTTGCTTTTCTTTTCCCTCTGACTCCTCTGCTCCCTCTCTCTGTTTTTCTCTTTTCTTTTTCTCTTCTTTTCTCCTTCACGTTTTGACTTCTCATTTTCTATTTTTTTTTAATTAACTAAAGCTTCCGTTAATTAATTGAAGCTTCATTCTTTTATTTTTTTTTTTTAAAAGCTTCACAATAGAAGCTTTTTTTCCTTTCTTTCTTTTTTTTTTTTTAATTTTCTTTTTCCTAAAGCTTGCTTCCTTCTTTTTTATTTTTTATTTTTTTTATTTCATTATTATTATTTCTTTTAAAGCTTTCAATGAAAGTTTTATTTCTTTTTTTTTTTTTTTGTTTTACCAGCTGAAACCATTTTCTTTTATATTTATATTCATTTTTTTTCTTTTACCACATAGAAATAGGTATTACATTAGGTTTCTATTTCACTAGGATGACCTAGACAACTTAGTCTCAATCCTGAGTGTGTTATTAAAAATGTTCATGAGAGATTGTCCTTTGATTTGTATGGGTGAGAGTGGCCGATTTGTCGACTTAATAAGCATACCATTTTGGGGACAAGACCGAGTGGGGAGTTGGGAACATAATCACACAAGATGGAATTCACTCCTTCTCGGCTTTAGGGAAGTAGATGAGTGTTTTCTTAAGTGGTGTCTCCAGGTCTTGAACAAATGGTCCTACCCTCTCAATGGCACGAGAGGGATTTCTGTTTAATGGTTGGACCATAAATAGGTTGTTCATTAGAGGAGCACTAGAACATAAGGATGTAGAGGTAACCTAAGGGTAAAATAGTAATTTGACCTAGCTGGTGTTACGAACACTTGTGAAGGATTAACTTGCTGTTATTGGTCTATATCTGTGGACACAAAAATATATCTGCAGTGAGAAGAGTGCAATTGTGGATCTATAGTGGAGTGTACCCACAGTTAACAAATATTGATTAACTTGGTTAATGAGTTTAGCCAATTAATCTCATATCGTTGGAGTTTCTGATCTGCAGGTTCATTAGGTCCCACTGGTAGCTCATAAAGAGTATTAAGGTAATTAAAGTGATTTGAAATGTTCAATTTTACTAAGGGAAATAGTATAATGTATGGAAATACATTATAATATAAAGTTTATATTTTAATTAAACTTTATAATATAAATTTAGTTTGAATTTGATTCAAAATTAATTTATGAGAGAAATGTATATTTGAGTTAGGTTTCATTTTGGTCCTTGAGTTTTCAAACTCAACAATTTAGTCCCTGAGGTTTGGTTTTAGTTTCATTTTAGTCCCTCCATCCATTTTTCCGTTAAAAACTAACATAAGGCTAACGTGTCACTACATTTTTTAATTAAAAAATTATTTTTTTAATTTTTTAAAATAAAAACAAATTAGAATAACAAAAATATTATTTTTTAAATAAATTTATTTCTTTTTTCTCTCCCCATCATCAACTTCTTCTTCCTCACTTAACCACCAGCCACCTTATTCTTCTTCCTCACTTCACCACCACCCACAGCCATCGTCGCCGCCGACAACTATTTTTTTTCTTTTTTACTCCCTTTCTTGTTTTCTTCTTCTTCCTTTCTTATTTTCTTCTTTCTTCATTTTTTTTTAAATATAAAAGAGGGGACGTTCCCGTTTTAGATCTCTGGCGAAAGAAAATAAGAAAGGGACGGAGAGCCTCCCCCGTTTCAGATCTCCAACGATGTCCCCGAGTAGACCTCCGGCGAGTACGCGTGACAGCGTTTTCCTCTGGCAGTAGCAAACCCACACGTTTCGACGTGATTTTCGGCATTTTCAGAGCTGTTCTTCCCATATTTTTCAGCAACAAACCCTCTATTCTTCCCCTATTTTCAGTTGCGAGAAACCCAGATCTGGGCGTGCGACGGGCTTCGGGAGCGACGGGGGGGGGGGGGCGAGTGAGATTGGATTTTCGAGTTCACCAAATCCCCCAACAACCCTTTTGATTCCAAAACAAGATTTTGAAGAATAAGCTAAGAAATTTGATGGGATTTGAGAGAGAAAAAGAAGAAAAAACAAGATTATCGATCGTTCTCGTATTCCGAGCAGGGACATCGACCCACGTAGGTACGATGGAATCGTCGGTGGCGATGGCTGAAATCTTTGAGTCTGTCTCACGCCGCTGCCAATTTCAACCTGATGGTCAACTTTTTGTGAGCTTCTGGGTTTAGCCAATATTTACGTTTTTGAGCTGGGTTTTAAATATTTAATGACCTTTGGCTTTTCTGGGCAGTGATTGTTTCATTTCTTGATTTGTTCTACTCTTATTTGTGGAAATTCTGTGGTGGTCTTGCTTATTTAGTGTAAATGTGGGCAATCTTGGTAGCTGGGTATGCTTTAATGTTTAGTACCAATTGGTTTTCAGAGTAAGAGAGAGTGAGAGTTTGTTTTCGAATTTATGTCATGCTTCATAGTTTTATGTGGAATTGAAATGGGGAGGGAGGGAGCTCTCTCATCTGTTATTTTATTTATTTTTTTTAAAAAAAAGCTGGAGAAGAAGAAGAAGAAGGAAAAAAAATAAAAAATAAATAAAAGTCGACGGCGGCGGTGGTCGCCGGCCGCGGGCCATGGATTGAAGGTGTGTTGAAGAAGTAGTAGAAGAAGAAGAAGGAAGAAGAAGAAAAAGGAAGAGGAAGAAGAAGGAGGAAAAGAGAGAAGGAATAAAAAGAATAAAAAGAATTTAAAATAATAATATTTTTATTATTTTAATATATTTTTAATTAAATAATTTTAAAAATAAGTTTTTTAAATAAAAAAAAATAGTGTCACGTCATCGGTCCGTTAGTTTTTAACGAAAAAATGGATGGAGGGACCAAAATGAAACTAAAACCAAACCTCAGGGACTAAATTGTTGAGTTTGAAAACTTAGGGACCAAAATGAAACCTAACTCAAACCTCAGGGACTAAAAGTGTATTTTTCCCTTAATTATTTAATTTGATTTGATTTGATTTAATTGAATAAATTGAATTAGAACTATAGGTTATATGGAAAATGTTCATTTAAATATGATCTAAATGAAATGATTAATTAAATATTGATTTAATTAATTAATTAATTAATAAATTAATGGTTTTTTAATTAATTAAATAAAACAAATTTAATTTAAATTTATTTAAATTAAAATTCACGATCAGTTGTTTTCAACTGACGTGACACGTGTTGGTCAGCCTTTCCTTCTCATAACCAACTGCCTACACGATAGGGAAGTTAGACTCTCCCTATCCAGGCGTGTGAGGTAGGTATCGGGGATTCACTCTCAGTCAGCTTTTTCACAGCAAGCTTTTCTCTGAGGTTCTCTCTACAACTTTTCTCTCCAGAAGAAAAACTTCTCTCCCAAGAAATCTCCCTTACACCAAAAGAAAGGATTCCACCTCCTTGCCTCAAATCCCCTGAGTCATATCGGTGAAACCATAGGGGCCGTTTGGTGTAGGGTTTTGGAGATGAGAATGGGCAAGGGTTTCTGATACCCTTGTTTGTTTCAAGGTTTCTATGGTGGGCCACTGAGAATAAAGCATTCTCAGACATCATTTATGCCCATATGCAAGGGCTTTCTATGTCCTTGCAAAAGCATGAGTTTTCTCTTTGCCCATGTCTTCTTTTTTATTTTTATATGCAAATTTATTTTGAATATAGTTAATTAATTAACTAATGGATACTAAATTAAAATATAATATAATAAATTATTTAATTAGATTAAATAAATAATAATTTATCAAGAATTTCAAGTTTTCTTTAAACAAATACTTAGTCCAAGTTTATTAAATGGTTGCAATTACATATTTACTAAAATTATAATTAATTAGTTAACATTATCAAAAATATATTTAATTATTAAATTAAAATTATTTAAATGAATTTAGTATAAAAATTCATTTTTCAATAATTATAATTAATTACTTATTGATTATTTATAATTAATTAATTATTTTTTTAGATTTCTTCATAATAAATAAATAATCATATTATTATTAAAATATTTATCTAATTAATTTTTATGGATATAAATATATTAAATTATTGTAGTTAAAGATATTTATTAAAAAATTAATTAAATAATTTTAATTAGTTAAACTAACATAGTTTATCCAATTAAAATTATTTCATGATTATTAATTCATAAATTTTTATTACTACTTTGAATTAATTTTGATTATTTTATTGATTAATTTATTATAATTACATAAAGTTTACACGATTAATTCTAAAAAATAAATACATAGATAACTCGTTCTCATAAAATCCTCATGACATTCCCATGCACAACGAAACACAGTTATCTTTGATTCCCAGCAATCTTATTCCCAAGCATAGTATTCCCAGGCATCCTTTAAAACCTTAAGCCAAACGACCCCATAGTGGTGGTGTTGTTGGATTTTTGCAGAGCAAATTGTTCCCAAAGGAGTTGGTGAAACGATCAAGTCGCCAACGTAGGTTTGTAACTCTGATTATTTTCTTCTCTCTATGTAATCTAGGATTAGATCTTAGATTTAATTTTTATAGAAAAGCATGCTTAATCTATTAGTTTTACAATAGATCTAATTGTTATATCTCTGTTAAATTGCCAACGTATCTGGCATTTTCGTTCTTAATTAAATCTGAGTGTATGGTCTCTGATTAGTTCCCGCTGCGCAAGGGCTTTAATCCCTACAGGCAGCGCTACTCGCAGGGAAGAATTTCTCCAGGAACTGCCTTTTAATCTTATTCCATGTGGAGATCGATCCTGAAGGAAGGTAGTACAATAGTCCTTCACTTGATCTTTCAGTGAGAAAGGGAACGCCCTCAGGTTTATTGTCTCCTCTGTCACTCCATGGGGTCACATCTCAAAACAAACGATGTGAAACTCCTGGAGATGTTTGTGCGGGTTCTCACCTGCACCACCACGAGAAAATAGGAAATAAATGTATCAAACCAGAATTTAGTTCGAATGTACCTGCTGTCTCAGGGTAGGTAATACATAGCGGCTATTCATTCAGATCTAGCACTGCCAGCTATCGTAAAGTCCTCTCAGCCAAGGCTACTAATCTCCTAAATCTCGTCTCCGCTCGTGTGATCTCTGGTTCAAATCTAAGATTGTTGCCCTGCAAAGAACGAGTGATCATAATGTTGGGTTTTATTCCCTAAAACTCGTAAATAGTAGTTGTAACAACTGACCAAACATAAATAAAATATTATTTAATGTTTTTTCAATAAAGAGTTATTGTCTATATTATGTACATCTTGCCTAAATAACCCTAATCCGATAAACTAAACATCCTAGGTTGTGGAATGAGTCTTGAACTGTATGTGGAGACATACGGAAATCACTGTTCAAGAGACAGCCTGAAGGGTCTATAATATAGGGATAAGGTAAGGGTACCTTATCTTGGTGACACTATGGGTACGACTCACTTTGTATTTGATACAAACGCAATGATCCAACGCATTCGTGAAGGGGATATGCGAGTGGGGGTATCCTATGCAATGAGTTTGCATAAGACCGGACCGCGAAATAGTAACCACTAGCTGTAACACCGTTAACTAGTTAGGTTTCTGTTTCACTTGGATGACTGATTACTCTCCAAAAGGGAGTTATTTAGGCCTTATTTCTATAGTGATCTGTGTGTCATTTGTGTTAAATAGGGTTGTTTTTAGATGAATATTATATGTTTTAACCCATTTAGAAGAATGGATGCTTTGGAAGTTATTTTGTGCAGAATATAATGCTGAGTGACGTGAGGGAGCAAAATCCACGATCCAGCAAAGCAAGGAGCAAAACTGCCACATGAGCCGCACGTGATTCATTAAATGAGGTGGCGTTAGCTGAATTAATCTCGGATCTAGGAAGCTTGGAGAGCCCTCCACGTGTAAAGTATGACCTAATTAGGGTTGACTCCACTCTATAAAAGGAAGTAGCCGTCTCAAGTCCAAGACATTCTAAATTCGAGAGGGGAAAGTCTTATTCCATTCGTGGGGGCTTACTTTCCATCTTTGGGAGCCGAATAAAGGAGGAACGATTGGAGACCTCAAGAAGACCATTAGCTACAGATTTCTTCAAGGGAATTAATCTTTTCTTGTAAATTTCTTGTAGTTATGGATGCACATACTCAGATTGTTGCGTGTGTTATTTTGTACTCCATGAACTAAATTTACTTAGGTGTTGGTTAGGATCTATGTAATTGTCGTGCTTCATTCTCTATGCAATATATGTTGATTTGAGCATCTTGATTATTTGTTGTGTCTAATTCTATTTTGTGCCCGACTGGCTAGCCGGTATGAATATCACCTCTTAGTTTCAGGGATGATTTGAGAGGTGTGTGGCAATTAATCACATTAGACCATTATGTGTTGGTGGACGCCAGTGGCTGAGTTATGGATAACCAACCGTCTAATGCTTGATCGGTAGAACGTCATTGGAGTTGAAACACATTCCAAAAAATCCAGAGTTCCGGGAGGATCTTGCTGATAAGACTGCAAGAGAATTGCCTAATCAATATTATTGCTAGAGCATCCTTTAAAACAATTACAGAAATCCTGACCAACGCATGTTTCCAATATGTCTGCTTTATCCATTTACTTTTTGCTCTTTTATTTCTTTTGCGTCAGCATTATTACAAAATCAATCATTTTAACAATCTTGAAACCATTAAAAAGTTACATAAAATAGGTAAAGTGAGAGCTATTCAAAACCTCGTGGATACGATAAATTACTTATCACTTACTGCGGATTGTGTATGCTTGCACAGTATTCTAGAGCTTATTTCTATCATATTTTTACCCTACTCTAGAAGGCAACAATGACCTAGACAACTTAGTCTGAATCCTGAGTGGATTATGGACTCCTGCTGACGAGGGATTGTCCTTTGATTTGTATGGGTGAGAGTGGCCAATACACCGACTTAATAAACCTATCATTTTGGAGACAAGACCGAGTGGGGAGCTGGAAACATAATCACACAAGAAGAAATTCACTCCTTCCCGATTTTGAGGAAGTAGTTGAGTGTTCCCTTAAGTGGTGTCTTCGGGTCTTGAAGAAAGGGCTCTACCCTCTCACTGGCCCGAGAGGGGTTTCTGTTTGGTGGTTAGACCACAAATAGGTTGTTCATTAGAGGAGCATTGGTACTTAAGGAGGTAGAGGTAACTTAGGGGTAAAACGATAATTTGACCCAGCTGAAGTTACGAACACTCGTGAAGGACTAACTTGTTGTTACTAGTCTATATCCATGGACACAGAATTATGTTTGCAGTGAGAAGAGTGCAACTGTGGGTCTTTAGTGGAGTGAACCCACAGTTAACGAAAATTGATTAATTGGTTAATGAGTTTAGCCAATTAATCTCATATCGTTGGAGCTTTTGATCTGCAGGTCCATTAGGTCCCACTAGTAGCTCGTAAAGAGACTTGAGACAATTAAGTATTAATTGTAAATTGAAAGTGTTCAATTTATTTAGGGGAATCATATAATGTATGTTGATGCATTATAATATAAGTTTGATGAAACTTTATAATATAATTTTGAATTAATTTCAAAATTAATTTTTTGAGAGAAAAATATTTGAAAGAGTTCAAATAATTAATATGAATTGGATTCATATTAATAAAATAAATAATTTAATAAAATCCCTAAAATTTAAATATATGATATTTAATTGGGTAATTAATTAATTATTTATTAAAATTATATATGAATAAGATAATATATTTGATTAGATTTTATTCGTGGCCTTTTCCTATAAATAGGACCCCTGGGATGGGGTGAAAGGCATCCCATTCATTCTCATGCTCTCAGAGAATTCTCCTGAAGGCTTCTTAGACTCCCACCAGTCTCCTGCCTCTAGAAGTCTCAGAGTCATATCGCTGTAGCCATAGTGGTGGTGTTCACAATTCCTGAAGAATTTCCAGCGAAGATCGAGGTTCGTTGCTGCATTTTTATTCTAAGAAAAGGTTCAAGGTTTTTGGTGAAAACAGTCAAGACTTCAACAAGAGTAAGTTTTCCCATAACCTTCTCTTTAGTTAGCATGATAAAATAGGGATTTTATCTTAGTGTTACAACATGCTATAACCATATTTACAGCAAATTATGCATGATAATTACTGTTAATTTTGCCCATCGTATTGGTATTTTAATCTAGATTAAAATACAATCAAAGGTCCTCTGATAATCTTCCGTTGCACTAGGGATTTCACCCCTACACAAACCATGCAAGCCAATAAAAGCACAAAAACCCAAAAACACTAAAGAAACGTCCTTCTCCAACAACGACGCCAATTTGATGGAGAGGTTGCCGAGGTCTCCCGACCAAATATAATTTATATAACTCCAGCGCCCAACTACTCTACAGTATAAGGGGTCGGGTCGTCCACAGAGAAGGGAGTTTTCTAATGGAATTTAGGTTTTCTATGCAATAACACAAAAAAGGGGGTTTTTGGAAATAATTTTTATTAAAAGACGAGAAAGACAAAAATTGTCGGAGTAAATAAAACATGCAATGAAAGGAAAATTGGGTTTTAAAAACAATAGATAAAGAGGATCCCTGGATTGGGATTTAACTGTTTGAACGATTGCTACTTAGCTTTCTAGTTTACTCTAAAAATTGATTTCATGAAATTCGAATTGAGCCCGATAATGCTTCTTGGCTACTCAGTGGATCCTCCTAACTAACATGTGTTTAATTAATTAATTAACTCGGTATCCTGTCATTAATCTAATCAATTAATTTATATTATGCTTGCTACCCTGCATGCATAACCCGATAATCATCAAACCATATCTAATCAATTTCAAATTAGCAACCCAAGATCTCGCAATTACTTACAAAAATCAATCGCTTTTCGCGCAAGGGTCCAAAATTGAATTAATTAAATCGAATAAAAACTTGAATTCAGTCAATAAAATTTCTTCATGCATCGTTGGCCTATCAAGAATCTACACTAATCATGCGAGAATTAGCGATGGACTTGCCTCAACCTACTGACTATTCCAAATAACTGATTGAATGCATATAACTAAATTCAAAGAGGCGTCAATTCAAAGAATCAAATCATACACATTGATTTAAACAACATGGTATGAAAAACAACAATTAAAATTCATGAAACTCAAAGAAAATACCAGTAAACTCAGGCAAGAACAACAATCATTCAAAACAGATCCCAATCCAATGATACAACATAATTTAGTCGCTCATATTCAAAGAAAACCACAATATAAATTCAATACAATGCATACAAATGAACCTAAAAGTCCTAAGCAACTCAGAAAAGCTAAAGAAAATGAGAGAATTCAGAAAAAGCTCGAAAATCTAACCTAACGGCACTAAAAATCGAGACTACATATTTATAAAATCGTCGTAGCATCAAGACGCTTGAAGGCTAGCGCCTCGACGCTAAGTTACTGCCTTCAATGTGTTTTTATCGGGCCAGCGTCGAGATGCTTGGAAGGTAGCGTCTTGATGCTATACTAAATTCCAACGTGCTGCCTTCTTTTCTTCGGTTTTTTTGTTTGTTTAGCTTGGGGCTCAAACCTTTGACTCTTTGGCAATAATTTTTGGCTTGCCACGATCCGCTTGGGTCTTTTCACCTCCTCTTCATCCGTAAACTCTGAGTTGGCTCAAAAACTCTCCAAATTGCCCGAATTAACACCAAATTGTGTGATCCACTCTTGAAACTTCTAATGCTCGAATTACCTATAAAATAGACAAATAAACCATAAAATTGAATCTATCAAGCTTAGATTAAAGGCAATAAAATAGCACTACTTAGGTGCTAGAAAAGAGTTAGGGTGCGAGATAACTCTCCAAAAGGGAGTTATTTAGGCCTTAGTTCTTTAGTATTTTGTGTGTCCTTTGTGCTAAATAGGGTTGCTTTTAAATGAATATCATATGTTTTAACCCATTTGGAAGAATGGATGCTTTGGAAGTTATTTTGTGTAGAATATATTGTTGAGCGACTTGAGGGAGCAAAATCTGTGATCTAGCAAAGCAAGGAGCAAAACTGCCACGTCACAGCTCGTTATCCATTTTAATGAGCCGAAGTTTGTTGAGCTATTCTCGGATTTAAGAAGGGGAAGCCTGCCACGTGTCCAATTTGGCCTAATTAGGGCTTGCTATCACTCTATAAAAGGAAGAGCCATCTCAAGTCAAAATCATTCCATCCTTGGAGAAGAAAGTCCTATTCCATTCGTGGAGGCTTACTTCCCATCTTTGGGAGCCTAATAGAGGAGGAAAGATTGGAGACTTCAAGAAGACCATCAATTACGGATTTGACCAAGGGAATTAGTATTTTCTTGTAATTTCTTATAATTATGGATGCACATACTCAGATGGTAGCGTGTGTTATCACAAGCTTTATGAACTAAATTTGCTTAGGTGTTGGTTAGGAGTCATGTAATTGCCGTGCTAAATTCTCTATGCAATATATGTTGATTTGAGCATCTTGATTAATTGTTGTGCATATTTATGTTTTGTGCCCGCCTGGCCAGCCGGTATGAATACCACTTCTTAGTTTCAGGGATGATTTGAGAAGTGTGTGGCATTTAATCACACTAGATCATTGTGTATTGGTGAACGTCAGTGACTGAGTTAGGGATAGCCAGTTGCCTTAGTGTTTGATCGATAGAGCATCATTGGAGTTGAAACACATTCCAAAAAATCCAGAGTTCCGGGAAGATCCTGCTAATAAGACTGCAAGAGTTTTGCCTAATCAATAATATTGCTAAAGCATATTTTAAAACAATTACTAAATCCTGACCAACGCCTGTTTCTAATCTGTCTGCTTTATTTGTTTACTTTCTGTTATGTCATTTCTTTTGCTTCAGCATTCTATCAAAATCAATCATTTCAACCACTTTTGAAACCATTAGAAGAATATACAAAATAAATAAAGTGAGAGCTATTCAAGCCCATGGATTCGATAAATACTTATTACTTGCTATGGATTGTGTATGCTTGCACAGAGTTCTAGAGTCTATTTTTACTACAGTTTTTACCCACTCTGGAAACCCAACAGTGCGTCGCATAGAAGCATAAAAGCTTAGAATTGCGGTAATCAAATCTTCAGGGTATATTTCCTTGATGCGGCGGGGAAACACAAATATTTTATTGCCTAACACATGATTACTGTAGTTTCTTTCCTTGCCCAAGTTATTGATAGCGCATGCGCTGGACCCTGCACGTGAGAAGGTACATTGACACTTTGTTCGGCGTTGGAACTGACATGTGGCAGAGCTACAAGCTGACAAAGACTGATTGGAGCACGCAAGCTCATTTCTTGGAGAAGTCAGCATCCTCAAGGCTATTTATTCTTCGCTCATTTGATCGTAAAAAAAAGAAGAGTGGAGAAAGAAGAGACCAGTGAAGAAAGGAAGAATCTTTGTTCAGCGCAGTAAAATCCTGTTATATATGTATTGCGCTATGTATTCATTTTGTAGCATGAGCTAATTTCCTTTATCAAGGCTTAACCTAGGCGTCCATGCGGCAATAAACTTTTCTGTATGCGTTATGTTTTGAATGAATGAAGTTGATGCTTTCTACTTAGATGCGTTAATATTTTCATTACTAATTCCCACCTGGCCAACCGTTGCGATAGCAGCATGATAAATCCCGGAAGGGTAACGCATGTGGAAAAATCTAAGTAGAGCAAGTTAATGCATTACATGTAGTCTAGGTTGCATAAGAGTTAGTGCTGCCGCAAGAGATAATTCATGAATGTGTTTAGATTGTTTTAGGAATAACTCAGTCACTTGCATGAACTAAGTGAATAGAAACGTTCTTAGTCCTACGCCAAACGCATGTGTAATACCGGAAGGGAATCACATGTTTATTTCTCACTAAGTATCAGTAACATCTCATTCATAATATGCGCTGCATAATAGTTCATCAACGCATATGGTTGTTGCGGTGAAAGCTTTGATAGTCTCTCTCATCTGTTTTTACCTCTATCGCAAGTCCTTTTTAATCCTTCTCTATAACAGCATCATTACCGCAATCATCTTTCATTCCAGTTCTAGTGCCATGCGTCTGAGTATATGTTGATTAGCATTGTTAAGATTATCTTTTCCCCTTCCCTGTGTTTTGACCCCGGAATGCTCTAGGTATTACTTGGTTGTGCATGATTTATATTTGGATTAGTGCATAGCAGAGACACTTTCTCTGATTATTTTGCATAATATTGAGTCATTATAGTAAGAACCAGTTACTGACCTAAAAAAACTTGAAAATCATATCCACACATTTGCTAAAAATGATTGTTAATTTTAAAATTTTGTCTTGGGCACATCAAAACTTCCAATATCGTTACTGAGGACTACTTCATGCCCTTCCAGATCCATGCATTTGCTAAAAAGGATTATTATTAAGACAAAATGAACAGAATACGCATATTTGATATAAGTTGGCGAAAAATAATTCTAAAACATGGGACCCATAGCCTCTACCAATTTCATAAAGGAAAGCCCCATAAACAATAGCAAAGAAGTAGATAAGATGTTGACAGTTGCAGCTACAAACAATTGCACAAATCGAAAGATATAATACACCATCAAATTATCTCCAATCAAGAGTTGCAACTAACCAAATATTTGGTAAAACAGACTTATCATCATGTGTTTCAGTGTCCAGAGTATTAAAAAAAACTCACATAGTAAAAACGTGTAGTGTAGAGTTGTGTATGTGTATCCTTCGGAAATCGCTTAAAAAAACAACAACACATACTTGCAAGTTGGCAGTAGTCTGGTTGGTAGCATGGGGATTTTCACTGGCGACGTCAATGATACATTGGGCAGTGAGAGGTGCCGATGGCAACAACAACAAATGTGTGTGTTACTTGTGAGTTGTGAGAGAGGATGTTTCTAAAAGACTAGGGTTTGTGGAGGAATATGGGTGTAATTTTACTTCAATTTTTTATAATTAAAAAACAAAAAAAGTATATTGGGTTGGGGTTGGAGTTAGACTAAAGACTAAAGAGTAATTGGGCTTCTCATTTCTTAGGTCTATTTATATTTTATAACAATATTATTATTTTTTTTTATTTATACTAGTATTAATATTAAATATTAGTTAAATAATTATTAAAATTTAAACGGGGGGTCGGGGCGGGGACAGTATCCCCATCCTTACCCCATCCCTGACTGGGGACCCAAATTTTATCTCCAGTTTGACCCCTGTACCAGGTCAAACTGGGGATTCCTCGACTCGATCGGGTCTGGGACACTTGAGGACCCGACCTTGGTGTGTCGTCAGCTGAATGGATGGATGTGAGATAAGATGATAGATAATAATAAAGGTAAATTCAGCTAACCCTAGTGCAAGTATACATTGTCGCACGTAGTAATAAAAACACCTTAGAAGTATTCCAAGGGTATTGATCCCACGAGGACTAAATTGAAAATTCAGATTTGATGAAGAAACTGCTCAAATTATTACTTTTGAAAAGGTAACCAAAAAAATATGATTGATGATTGATTTTTAGAAAAATAGAATAAACAAGCAAGTAAGTAAAGAATAACAATAATGAATAAAACGAGGTATTCAACATGGATTCATCCCAAAGGCAATAACCGTAATCATGGATTATTTAACTTAAGCCTATTCAATGCATTGGGTCAGATTTAACTTCTATTTGGCCTTGCTCCCAAGAACCGTTAGAAGGCTAAGCGAATACCGTTATGCACATTTCTGTGACTCGACTCCGACATAGATAATTCACGAATGCAACCTATAACCCTATAGTCGATATAGGGTGCCTTAGGCAGCTTGCCCTATACCGCCGAACAATCTCTTTCGAGTTTTTTCTCCTATATCACCTTTATGAGAACCGATATCGTTTGTCCCTTTCGAGATCAAACTCACATAGCATGCAAAGTCTAAGTGATCAATTTAAACTTAGCAAGATCAAAATGATATTCAATAAAGAATGACATGCATTGAACACAACTTAAGCAAATAAAACACTTTCAAGCTATTGAACCATAAGGGAATTCACCATATTGAACCCCTCAACGGAATTTAGCTACTCATGGTGAGATAAAGCGCAAATGAATGCATTTTCATTGAAATAAGAATGTAAAGTATACAGAATAATAAAAAGTAATCAAGAGCTGGAAAATAATGGAGATAGCTAAATATTATGGGTTTTCTATTTACTCAATCCTTCTAGAGTTCGCTAAGACACTTCACTCTCTCGCTTTTACAAGTGGGAATGAGTGAAAATCCCTACAAACCCTAAGGTTTGATGTCTAACTCAGGTTAGAATTTAGTCATCTAAGAAAGACCTCGGGCATCCCTACTCATAGGCATCAAGCTAGGGTTCTGTCACCACCCTCTTTTTCCAAATGAGTTCTGCTTCAATTTGACTTCGAATCTCGAGCTTATATAGTGTGGAAAATGGTTGAGGAGCTGCGAAATAGGTGCTGGTAGGTAGCCCAGTTAGTTTCGGAGTCAAAACAGCCGGTTAGGTGCGAAGAAGACTCGTCAACAACGACCCGCGGATGACTCGGAACCGTCTCGGGTTTTCTAGAAATGCGATCGCATTTCATTTTGCCTTCCCAGAAATACGGTCGCATTTTTGGGCAGAATCTAGCTCTTCCTCTATTTTCCTGCACAACAATAAACTTAGTCAATTTCTCTTAAAATTGAGTCTTTTTAAGCACAAATGAGCACAATTTTGACAAAAGTGAATCTCAACACCCTAACTTATCAAAAATTGATCTAAACATGCAATATTTGACAAGATTATGAGTTAAATATAAGGGTAAAATAGGTATATTTTTTACCCTTATCAGACCTCACGAGTTTTTTTGCCATCCCTACAAAAAACTTGATAAGACACCATACGAGCTCTAGAAAGAATATTCACCGAACCTGAGCTATCTAAAGGTATGGGGGTGCTTAGCTAAAGTTGCATATCTAATATTTATGAAACCTAAGATAGGATCTAAAACCTTTGATTGTGTGTTTATGGGTATGCTCATAATAGTGTTGCATATAGGTGTATGTGTTTAGATGATAATTCAATTTGTGAATATAGAGATGTTGAATTCTTCGAACACATTTTTCCTATGATTAAGGTTGTTAATGAGTCAAAAATATCTCATGATCTGGTCAGGTGTCTATTTGTCCTCCATCTACTTCAGATGTTATGCATGAATCTGAACCTAAAAGAAGTAAGAGGAAAAGAACTGAAAAAAATTTTGGATTGAATTTTTTAACTGTTTTTTCTATTAAAAACTCAGATAAAATAGACGATTAATTTGCATGCATGTATCTAATAGATGAGGAACCTACCAAGAGGCCTTAAAATCATTAGATTCTAGTTTCTGCAAAAAAAGCAATTAAAAGTGAATTAGATTCTTTAATTATGAATCAAACGTGGAACTTGGTAGATTTACCTAAGGGAAATAAACCTATTAGGTGCAAATGGATTTTTAAAAAGAAGATTAGGTCATATGGCTCAATTGAAAAATTCAAGGCTAGATTAGTGGTTGTAGGCTATACGCAAAAACAAGGTATTGATTACTTTGACACATATTCTTCTGTAACTAAAATAGCTACTATTAGATCTCTGATCGCTCTTTCAGCTATTCGTGGGCTGTTAATACATCAGATGGATGTGAAAACAACATTTCTCAATGGAGATTTAGAAGAGGAGATATATATGACACAACCTGAAGACTTTGTAATTTCTGGTCAAGAAAACAAGGTATGTCAACTTAAAAGATCTCTTTATGGTCTTAAACAAGCCTCCAAACAATGGTATGAGAAATTTAATAATACCTTAGTAAACAATGGGTTTAGGGTGAATTCTTCTGACACGTGTTCACTCGAAATTGTTTGGTGTTGAATATGTGATTATTTGTCTGTATGTTGATGATATGCTTATTTTCGATATGAATTTAGACGTAATTAATGATACCAAGTTATTCTTGTCCTCACGCTTTGAGATGAAAGATTTAGTGATGCGCAAAATGCTTACCGCAAGTGTACGAGTCAAGTAATAATATAGTGATTGATTAAATCGAATGTCGTCCTTTGGATTTGTTTTCTAGCTAAGCTAATTATTATGAATACTTTTGCTCAATTTTATTTAGGGATCACAAAGAGATGAAATCTTGAATTAAAGGTAATGCAAATTAACAAGTTGGAAATTCAATTGGAAGAATTCTTAGGGAATTGATTTCGTCAATTTATATTAGGATTAATTGAAGGGAATGAATTGTAACGTGCAATTATTTTATAAGTCTAAGAACCGTAAATCACAACTATCTCTCCTGAGCTTAATTGATTCTCATGCATATAATTAACTTGACATCCCTATCTAAGTTCATTAACATGCAAGGCTTTTAGTTCTTTTAACAACTTCTAAAGCTATTCTGAATCTCCTGATCTTAGAATTCTACTTTAGTCATGCAATTTAGTAAAGTCTACGCTAAATCCCCTCTCCCGAGCAAGATTCAACACTTAGATCATTCAACTAGTGGCCAATTAATTGAAAGCATTTAAACATAATTGCATACATAAAAAAGTGCACAAAACATCCCCAATAATCAATCCATGATCATAAACGATTACATTAATC
The DNA here is from genome assembly GCA_017139565.1 of Luffa aegyptiaca. Lineage (NCBI taxonomy): Eukaryota > Viridiplantae > Streptophyta > Magnoliopsida > Cucurbitales > Cucurbitaceae > Luffa > Luffa aegyptiaca. The sequence continues at coordinate 27,611,215 of CM029404.1, forward strand.
CCTAAGAAACACGTCTAGCTACTCATACATGGCGTTACTATATAAGCTAGATATGAAAAGGCCATAAAACTAACTAGAGGTAAGGAAAAGATAAAAAAAAACTCAATTCCGCCGAAACCGCATGTCCTCGTCACGATCTCCACACGTTCTTCAGTGATTCCTGCTGCTTGTCCTTGCTTTAGCTCCCACAGAAGGTCTCCAATCGGTTTTAGGTCTAAAATCTCTCCAAATGAACTCCACAAAACCGTAGCACATCATATTGTATTTATAGAAAACTATCGACACCATCGAGACGCCATGGACAGCGTCGCGACTCTGTCCCTTGCGCCCATTGTATAAGGAAAAACCAATAGTGTTGAGACGCTATGGACATAGCGTCTCGACGCTGTGCTGATTACCACCCATTTCATATATGGAATTTAACTAGCGTCGAGACGCCAAGAAAGCAGCATCTCGACGCTAGCTCTCGGGTTTGCCTCAATTGTAAGCCTTGTTCTATGCTGCTGTTCGCTACCGCAAGCGCACGGGTCGCACAAGTAATATAAAACGGTAGTAATACCGAGTATCGAATCCACAGGGAAGCGAAGCGAAAATTAAGCAAAAATAAAATCTCTTGAGCACTAAAAGTACTTAGGCGAAATAATATTTAGAGAACAACTCATACAAATAAGAGAAATTTAAAATTCAAAGCAGGAAAATAATTTGATCAATCAAATAAAAAAATATGGAGAAAGAGTTTTCTTTAAATGGGAAGAGGGGTCTTGAAAATCAATTATGAGCTAAACAATTGTTATAATTATCCTATCTCATTGCCCAACTAATTATACTCCTAGAATCTCCGTTAATCACATAGGTTCTCCTGTCGGGTTCCCCTAATTGTAATTAATTCATTTTAACAACCTAAGTGTCCTTAACGCCATTAAAAATCATTAATTATTACGCTCTGATTCATTTTAGGAATCTAAGTTTAATCAACTAATCCCGGTGTCACGACGGGCAATTAAACTAGTTGCATGGATTATGATCTATCCTAACTTCTCTCCGTCGAGTTTCCATTAAGAATCGAATCATTACACAATTGGCCAGATTGAATAAAGCATTAAGCACATCCATACAAATAATTAGGAAAAAGGGCAAGAGACAGGTAATTATAACAACATTTCATTTCAAGACCCCAAATTGGGGTTTAGCTATACATAGCTAAAGTATCCACAACATATACAAAAGAAAGCATAATTTAAGAGCATAAAAGGAAAGGAATTGACCGTCGAAAAACCCCTTCGCTGACGCTCAGAGCTCTGCCGAACACTCCTTTGAGCTTCCTAAGATGCTCCCCAAAATTCCCCAAATATTTCCCACTAAAGAATTCTCTCAAAAAGGCTAGAAAGCCTTGAGAGAGGCTCCAAAGGAGCCAAAGGAAGGAAAGAATGGATTGAGGAATGAATTGATTGATGGTGAATGAGGCACCCAAGGGTGCCTTTTTATAGGCCCGGATTGGGGGTAGCGTCGCGACGCTACATTGCACAGCGTCGCGACGCTGCAACGCACACGGCTTGGGCAACACGAAAAGGGTAGCGTCGCGACGCTGCTTACATAGCGTCTCGACGCTGCCCTAAAATTCCAGATTTTTCAGCTTCTTTTTGGGCTGATTTTTGGGCCTTCTTCTTCATTTCTTTTGGGCATTTTATCATGAGTGTCTTCTTTGGGCCCCCATTTGATCAAGCTTGGATTTGGGTTTCATTTGCTTCATTTTTTGCACTTTTTCTCCCAAAATCACCAACTTCGCTCCTAAGGACCAAATAACGGAATTCATTAAATATTTTCATTAAAAACACGATTAAAGCACAGAAAAGCCTAATAAGTTGGGACTAAAATAGCGACATTTCTGCTCGCTATCACACCCCCAAACTTAAGCTTTTGCTAGTCCCGAGCAAAATAAATTCTAAAGATGCATGAAATAGAATCGCTCAAGCCTCAATGATTTTGGACTTCCTAGGATAGAATGGAAAACATGCAAGTGGAATAAGCAAGCACCGCATACTCTTGAAGAAATCTTAAACTAGATTGAACTTAAGATTAATGAATAGCATGCTCAAGACTTATCTATTGATTCTTTTACTAACCTAGATTAGTCTTATGGCTTTCTCCATTTGTTTTCCCCCTACACTGGCTAAGAGCCCCTAATAAGTCGGAGTCCTTCTATCATGCAAAAAAGAAACTAGGGTGCCTGTCATTTTTTTTTTTTTTTCTCTGGGGGAGCAAAACTCACAATTGATTTTTCTCTTTCTTTTACTTTTTCTTTTGCTGCTCCACCAAACATGCATTTTGATATCTAATGGTACTAGCTTTCACACTACGGTGCAGGGACCCTTAACCCGAATTTTATTCTCTGGTTGGCCTAACTGATCACACCGCAGGTAGCTCTTTTTACCCCTAGGCTTTTTCTTTTGTGCAAGCAAAATTTTCTTTTTCAACAGATTTTTCTTTTCTCTCATTTTCTTTTCTTGCTGTTGCTTTTCTCTCAGCAGGCATAACATTTTTTTTTTGTACCTAGCTCTTTAGAACAATCAAGCATGAACTTCCTAATATTAGAAACTAAGCCTATCGGGGTGACAACAAACTTTAAAAATCATAATAAGAATCTAGATTTTCAAAGACGTCATTAGATAAGGCTATTGCATGCTTTAGACATCAAAACTAAGTATCAAAAAATTTTAAAATTTCACAATTTCTGCCGTGCTCCCAGATTCCACAACATATAAACTATTTTCTCCCAAAATTTCTAAAATCACATCCCTGGCTATCATGGCTATCTATTCATGCATCCAAAAGAATTCAAATATGCTCAACACAGCGGAAGCCTCCCCCCCAAACTTAAACTAAACATTGTCCCCAATGTTTTTAAAACAGTAAAGCAAATAGAGGGATACTGAGACTTCCCTGAGCTAGGAGCGCTTTATCCTCTTCCTTTCGATCCAGAAAAATGGGATTCTTGGAATTTTGGGATTTGCTTAAGGTGATCCTGCAAAACAAAATTGGATCACGAAGCAAAGAAAATTATTTACCGCAAAAACAACTATCTAAACTTTAATCCTTGGGTTGCCTCCCAAGCAGCGCTTCCTTTAACGTCTTTAGCTAGACGAGGCTCGACACGCTTACGGAGGCTCGAAATAAAAATTTTCATTATCCTCCGGGCCCTGCAAAAAATCACGCACCGAGTTGCATACCGCAAACAGGGGAGAAAAAAAACTTTCCCCTGGCCCATCATCACTAAAGAGATTATCATAATAACATTGCAGAAAATATGTAACAGCATCAAATCTCTTTTCTAAGTCTCTATTCACAAAGCAATTGTTAACAGAGTCATCAAGCGTTATAATATCTACCGGTCTAGGATCTAAAGATGGCCTATCAATCATGCCAGACCATTCATCAGAAAAAACATTTACATGCTCCTCAGATTCCTCAGACTCAGTATTAAAAAATGATTCGACTAGGCTAGCACATGACTCACTATCAGAATTAAAGAATTCAAGCTCTTCAGGGTCAGATTCTATACTATGCACAGATTCGAGTTCCTCTGGGTCAGTTTCTATGCTATATACATCATCAGGACACGAATCAAAGGTGTTAACATTATCAGGGTTCATGCATTCAGGAATGTCAAGATCAGACTCAATAGATTCAGTGTAATCACGATCAGACTCGAAATTATCTACTAAGTAATCTTTTTTATGCATTTCATGCTCATTCTCAATGTCAGGCAATTCTATATCATCATCAAAATTATCCATTTCAGGCAAATCTAATTCATTCTCAAAGGAAGGTAAATCATCAACTGTAGATTTTTCATTGTCACAAGCAGGCAAATCTAATTCATTTTCAAAGTCAGACAGTTCTAAATCATTCTCAAACAGAGGATTATTCAGATATGCATTGTGATCAAAATCCTCATCATCCATAGGCTCTTCTCCTAAGCCTAAGCCAAGATTAAACTCTACCTCCTCATCATCGTCAGTCAAGTATTCAGGACCAATAGAAAAACATGTATGCAAACTACATACAGACTCATCTTGTCCAAAAATACTAAACACAACTTTTTCATCATCAATGTTCAAGGTAAGTTTACCTGTGTGGACACTGATCTCAGCTTTACCTGTAGCTAGGAAAGGTCTGCCTAGAATAATGGGCACCTCCTTGTCCTCCTTCATGTCTAGTACCACAAAATCTACGGGGAAGATAAACTTGTTGACATTCACCAATACGTCCTCCACAACACCCATTGGTTGGGTAATTGATCTGTCAGCAAGCTGGAGAGTGACGTCGGTGTCCTTCATACCTGTTAAACCAATCCTCCTGTAAATAGAATAGGGCATCAAGTTTATACTTGCTCCTAAATCACATAAGGCCCTATCGAAAGATGCTTCTCCTATGGTGCAGGGAACAGTAAAACTCCCTGGATCTTTCTGTTTAGAAGCCATCTTCCCAGAAACTATGGTACTGCTACTCTCAGACAATTTAAAAATTTCTTTTTTCAGACTTTTCTTTCTAGAAAGCATTTCTTTCATGAATTTCCCATAATTAGGCATGTTATACAAGGCATCTACTAAGGGAATATTCACAGACAATTTCTTAAACATTTCTAGAAACTTTTGAAACTGCTCATCTAATTTAACATTCTTAAAGCGCTGAGGAAAAGGTAACTCCCTGTAATCAAAGGTTGGACATTCGCCCCTCCGCCTGGGCGGGCTAATGTGCGAGCCTTTGTCATGGTGGTTGCATGGGACCACTTCTTCTTCGTACAGTTTCTTCTGTTGCCTGCCATCCTGCTTTTTATCTTCTTTTCTACCTGCAAAATTGTTAGAAAAATCACAGTTTAAGTCAATAGAGTCAGAAGGATGTTGGGACCTTTCAAAGGAGGCTTTTTGTGCCTCAGCCCTTTCATCTTCTTCCTTTCTCTTTTCTTCTTCCTTCTTTTTTTCTGAACTGTTCTCTAGCTGTCTACCACTTCTCAGTGTCACCATCTTGCACTGCTCTCTTGGGTTAGGCTCAGTGTCGCTTGGAAATTTTCCCTTCTGAAGGGCATTCACTGCTGAAGCGATCTGTCCTATCTGGACTTCCATGTTTTTCAGAGCTGTGTCGTGGTTATTGACTGCTGTCTGGAGATTGACGTTCAAAACTTTCTGTTCCTTTACAAACATAGCCACCAACTCCTCCAGGTTATTCTTCTTTTCAGGCGCACTGGATGATGCAAAACCTGGCGGCGGCTGCAAAACATTCTTTGTATTTGAGTATGAGAAGTTCTCGTGATTGCGCAGATTCGGGTGGTAGAAGTTCGGTATTCCTTGCGTAAATGGTCTGTTCCCCACGTACTGGACTTCTTCCACATCCTGACCTTCCTTCTTCGAATAGCCTTCAGCAAAGGTGGAAATGGATTTGACCACCTCAGATGAAGTCAACTTGTTCAGGGCGTTGGTCAGCGATGCCAGCTGTGCCTTCAGTGAACTTGACTCATCCAATTCATATAATCCAGCCTTCTTTGAAATTGCTCCCCTCTCGGTTGGCCATTGATAACTGGTTGCCGCCATTTCCTCTAACAGATCTTTGGCTTCTGTCACTGTTTTTTAAAGAAAACTTCCTCCTGCTGATGTGTCTAGGACTGTCTTCGTGGAGGGATTCAATCCATTGTAAAATAATTGCACTTGGAGCCAATCAGGATATCCATGTTGGGGGCACCGCCTAAGCATTTCTTTGTATCTTTCCCACGCCTCGTACAACTGCTCCTCGTCAAGCTGCCTAAATGTTCCGATTTCAGTCCGGAGGTTGGTAGTTTTGGCAGGCGGGAAAAATTTTGTCAGAAAAGCCTGGGCAAGCTCATCCCATGTACTTATGCTGCCCGTCTCGACTGATTCGAGCCAATCCTTTGCTTTATCCTGTAGAGAGAATGGAAATAACCTCAATCTGATAGCGTCGGCCGGAACTCCGTTCATCTTCACCGTCCCACAAATTTCCAGGAATGATCGCAGATGTGAGTGTGGGTCCTCAGAAGGATGTCCCTTAAAAGAGTTATCGCGCGCCATCTGAATCAATCCAGTCTTTAACTCAAAATTTGTAGCTTGGATTGGGGCGTAGACAATCCCAGAATTCTCGGTGGGAAGAACTGGCTGTAAGAAATCTCTAATTGCCTTGGGAGCTTCCTCTTGGTGGGCCATTACTTCTGCTAATCTTTTCTCTCTTCGAATGGATCTAAGAGTCCTGTCAATTTCAAGATCTAACGGAAACAAATTAACCACCTTGTTCCTTCGCATACAATACTCCCAATCAATCAAGAGAACCAAACAAAATAAAACAAAAACAAATGATATTCACAAAATAAAAGAAAAATATTTACACCTAAATTACTATTTATCCCTTTCTTTTTGATGTCAAGAAAAATTAATTTGCTTAAAAATCAAGCTTCCCCGGCAACGGCGCCAAAAACTTGTTCTATGCTGCTGTTCGCTACCGCAAGCGCACGGGTCGCACAAGTAATATAAAACGGTAGTAATACCGAGTATCGAATCCACAGGGAAGCGAAGCGAAAATTAAGCAAAAATAAAATTTCTTGAGCACTAAAAGTACTTAGGCGAAATAATATTTAGAGAACAACTCATACAAATAAGAGAAATTTAAAATTCAAAGCAGGAAAATAATTTGATCAATCAAATAAAAACATATGGAGAAAGAGTTTTCTTTAAATGGGAAGAGGGGTCTTGAAAATCAATTATGAGCTAAACAATTGTTATAATTATCCTATCTCATTGCCCAACTAATTATACTCCTAGAATCTCCGTTAATCACATAGGTTCTCCTGTCGGGTTCCCCTAATTGTAATTAATTCATTTTAACAACCTAAGTGTCCTTAGCGCCATTAAAAATCATTAATTATTACGCTCTGATTCATTTTAGGAATCTAAGTTTAATCAACTAATCCCGGTGTCACGACGGGCAATTAAACTAGTTGCATGGATTATGATCTATCCTAACTTCTCTCCGTCGAGTTTCCATTAAGAATCGAATCATTACACAATTGGCCAGATTGAATAAAGCATTAAGCACATCCATACAAATAATTAGGAAAAAGGGCAAGAGACAGGTAATTATAACAACATTTCAACTATAATTTCATTTCAAGACCCCAAATTGGGGTTTAGCTATACATAGCTAAAGTACCCACAACATATACAAAAGAAAGCATAATTTAAGAGCATAAAAGGAAAGGAATTGACCGTCGAAAAACCCCTTCGCTGACGCTCAGAGCTCTGCCGAACACTCCTTTGAGCTTCCTAAGATGCTCCCCAAAATTCCCCAAATATTTCCCACTAAAGAATTCTCTAAAAAAGGCTAGAAAGCCTTGAGAGAGGCTCCAAAGGAGCCAAAGGAAGGAAATAATGGATTGAGGAATGAATTGATTGATGGTGAATGAGGCACCCAAGGGTGCCTTTTTATAGGCCCGGATTGGGGGTAGCGTCGCGACGCTACATTGCACAGCGTCGCGACGCTGCAACGCACGCGGCTTGGGCAACACGAAAAGGGTAGCGTCGCGACGCTGCTTACATAGCGTCTCGACGCTGCCCTAAAATTCCAGATTTTTCAGCTTCTTTTTGGGCTGATTTTTGGGCCTTCTTCTTCATTCATTTTGGGCATTTTATCATGAGTATCTTCTTTGGGCCCCCATTTGATCAAGCTTGGATTTGGGCTTCATTTGCTTCATTTTTTGCACTTTTTCTCCCAAAATCACCAACTTCGCTCCTAAGGACCAAATAACGGAATTCATTAAATATTTTCATTAAAAACACGATTAAAGCACATAAAAGCCTAATAAATTGGGACTAAAATAGCGACATTTCTGCTCGCTATCAAGCCTCCAACTTTGATTCCTTTTCGTTTCTTTGGCTTATTTTAGCGTCCTGAACACCCGATCAACTCCAATTTCTCGATTTAGCTTCAATAATCAATTCCTACAAAAAGAACATGAAAGTGCATTAACTTGGCCAAAAATGCTCAAAGACTAACTAAAATGAACAGGGAAAAATAGCTCGCTATGCACACTATCATTTAGGTGAAGCTGATGTGATACTCAGTGTTAAATTAAGGAAAATAAAAAATGGGTATTCGTTGAGTCAATCACACTATGTTGAAAAGATGCTAAAGAGATTTGATTGTATTGATGATATACCTGTAAGAACACCTTATGATGCTAATATGAAACTTAAGAAAAATAAAGGGGATAGTGTCTCTCAATCTGAATATGCAAAAATTATTGGTAGTGTTATGTACCTAATGAATTATACTAGACCTGATATTGCATATGTTGTAAGTAGATTGAGTGAGTATACACATATTCCTAATAAAGATCATTGGATTGCTCTTCGTCGTTTATTGAGATACCTTAAGGGTACAATAGATTACTGTTTGCACTTTAACAAATTTCCTACAGTATTATAAGGTTATGGTGATGCAAACTGGGTAACCGATAACGATGAAGTAAGCTCAACTAGCGGGTACGTGTTCATCTTTGGTGGAGGAGCTATATCATAAAAATCAGCAAAGCAGGCGTGCATTGCGCGATCCACCATGGAATCTGAGTTTATAGCTCTTGAGTCTGTGGGGCAAGAGGCGGAATGGTTGAGAAGTTTACTTCAAGACATACTACTGTAGGGAGCGTCAGTGCCAATCTTTTTGCACTGTGACTCACAAGCAACCATAAGAATTTCCAAAAGAAGTGTGTAATGGCAAGAGAAGGCATATATGCCTGAGACATGGAGCTATGAAACAACTGCTGAAAAAGTGGAGTTATCTCCTTGGAGTATGTGAAGTCTGAGAGGAATTTGACAGATCCTCTCACCAAAGGCTTGACAAGGAGAGTGATTCTGGAGTCCTCAGCATGTATGAGACTCAGACCATTCAAATGAATCCATAGCCCTTTATTTGGGTGGTCCAGGTACAAACTTGATGGACGAATTTTACTGAAGTCTTCATAGCTCAAAATTTGAGTGGTCTATCTGTGATAGACTTCATGAGGCATGAGGTGATTGTGAAGGTGTGGCCACCTTCTATGAAAGAGTGTAGAGGATCTTTTTCTAGAGCTTTCACAATGACCCAAAGTGTATGTGCATGGCCTTAAATAGCACTTGTTCTACTACTGTATCCCAGAATCAAGGAAAGCATGAAGATTCAAACGTGTTGTGGGGGTCTAAACCATGACTATTGAAAGTTCAAAAGATAACTTACTTTCTCTATGTTGGTTATTGCCTTACTTCACTATGCATTAATTCAAATCAAAATATATTAATGCTTAAGTTTTATTTCCTCATTTGCTCAGAAAAATATTGTTTTACAGTCATTCGTAGGGAATTGTTGGGAATGACTTGGGATTTTTGGCCTTTCAAGTATTACTTGTGATTTGTCCCACATGGAAAGATTTAGAGTTGGGAAGAGTGTTTTTATACAAACCCTCTTACTTACTTTTGTAAAATTGGTTAAGGGTGGTACTAAAAGTTTTTCCCACACGCGCGTTGCCGCTGCCGGTCAGTCGGACGGGCGGTTTCGGGTAACTGCGCTCACGCGTAATAAATAAACGGTTTTACCTTTTTAGGCCAAAAACCTTTTATTATTATTTTTTCTTTATCCTTTGTTTATTAGACTAAAACCAAGTCAACCAACTCACAACATGCGTCAATTTTTTCAAATCGGTTTTGGTTCCTCCTATAAGTTCCATTTAAGCAGAGTGGCAAATCATTCAATTTGATCTTTCCTTGATTCCAAATCCTTCTCTCTTGAGTGCACGAACGAGGAGGGTGTTGTGTTAACGAGCAACCGACGTAGAAATGATTTAGCACCGTGGTTGTGCCGAAATTGCTTTCAAGGCAGTGATTCCGTCCTCGACACAACAATTATTTTTATCTTCCAGCTAACACTCCCCTCTTTCCATGAAATTTTCTTCAAAGGTGAAAATCATCATCCAGCACCTCAAATTCCATTCAATCTAGAGGGATTTGGGGTCAATTTTGGGTTTGTAATAAATGAATTGGGTGAAATTGGAATCATAAAAGGATAAAGTGTGATGGGTATTTGTGAATTTTTACGCTATCCATTTGGAATCTCAAACTTGAGCCTAATCAAATTGAATTGCTGCAAGAATGGCGAGACCGAAATCGACACATTCCAGCTCCAGAACATTACAAAAAGCAACATCCTCATCAAACTTCTTGCATATTGCAGTATCTCTATCAATTCAATTTAAGAATTGTTCAACTGAAACTCAAGCCCACTCAACGAAATAGTCTTGACTTGAAATGTACCGAACAAACCCACAAACCATGAAACAAGAACAACCCTTTTTTTGTTTAAATATTCTAGACGACCTTGGATTTGATGTTACCGGAAGCAACCCCTTTTTCGAAATTTGAAACCATTGGAGATTGAAAAACTCACCAAAAAAAAAAGGGAAAAAATACACTTTGGTCACTGAGGTTTGGGTTGAGCTACACTTTGGTCCTTGAGTTTTAAAACTCAACAAAATTACCCCTGAAGTTTGAGATAAGGAGTAATTTGGTCCCTGCCATCCATTTTGTCATTAGCATGGCAGGGACCATATTGCTCCTTATCTCAAACCTCAGGGGTAATTTTGTTGAGTTTTAAAACTCAGGGACCAAAGTGTAACTTAACCCAAATCTCAGGGACCATAAGTGTATTTTTTCCAAAAAAAAAAAATAAACAAATAAACCTAACAATGAGGAGAAGAAAAAGAAAAATTGTCTCACCCTCGCTTTTGACAAAAAGTTTTCTTTCAAGAGTCAGAGCAAGCCCTTTTTTCTCTTATTCATGATTTTTAGTTTTCGCTCTTGCTCACTTGAGCAAGAATGAGAACGAGAGTGAGTTTTTGGCTCTCTTATGGGTAATTTTTGGTTCTCCTATCTATGGTTTTGGTTGTATATAGTTCTTTTTAAAATTGGGTAAAATAAATTTTTGGTCCCTCATGTTTCGGGTTCGTTTCTAATACGTCCCTATGTTTCCAAATCGGACAATTAAGTCCCCACTATTTCGAAAATGAGTCTATTGAGTCCCTCTACCCAAATTAATGTGTTGATGATGTGGCAGTGAAAAAATATATATATAAATAGTTGTCTCGTACTTTTTTTTCCCAAAAAACTTAATGTCATCTTTTTTTTTTATTTACTCTTTTGTTTCATTGTTCCTAACTTATAACTTTTAGAAAGAAAATTAATTCAAATATTTGATAAAAAGAAATATCACGTGCGGGGCACGTATTGAAAGACTAGTTAAATGTAAAAGAATGTGAAAAGGTATAATATGAAAAGCTTGTATATTAAAAGTTTTCTCCATTTATTTATAAAAATTAAATCTAAAATTTATGATTTTACATTTAGTTTAATTAATATTTAAATTTCAAAAGCTTTGAAATTTAATAGTTTTGCAACCTTTTTCAACTTCTTACAACTAGATAAGGAAGATTCTTTTCATTTTTACAAAAATGAAAAGTTATTTAAATTGTAAGAGTGTTGTTTTCTCAACACTTAATTTATGTACTTACACTATTGATGCGATGTTGACTGAAGGTGGATGTTGGGAAAGATGGTAAATAATGAATGAGAACGAATTCAGTCAACCAAGTGCAAGTATACACTATCGCATGTAGTAATAAAAAAACTCTAGAAGTATTCCAAAGGTATCGATCCCACAGAGACTAAGTTTGAACACAAATTTGAAGAAGAAACTGCTCTTAAATTGCTTAAAAAGGTAACCAAAGAAAATAATTGATGTTGGGGTTTTGGGAAATAAATAAAGCAAACAATAAAAAGAAATAACAAACAATAATATAAAAGCGAGGTGTTCAGTAAAGCTTCAACCCTAAGGCAAATAACTCTAGTAATGGTTTATTTAACCTAAGTCTAGATATGCATTGGGTCAGGTTTAACTCCTATTTGACCTTGCTCCCAAGAACCGTTAGAAGATTAAGCGAGTATCGTTATGCACATTTTTGTGACTCGACTCTGACATAGATTATTCATGCATGCAACCTATAATAACCCTATAGTTGTTATAAGCGACCATCCCCTATAACACTGAATACACTCTTTCGAGCTCTTTCTCCTATTTCACCTTTATGAGAACCAATATTGTTTGACCCTTTCAGTACCAAACTCACATATCATGCAAAGTCTAAGTGATCAAGTTAAACTTAACAAGATTAGAATGATAATCAATAAAGGATGACATGCAATAAATAGAACTTAATAAATAATTTTCAAGTCATTTAATCCATAAGGGAATTCACTATACCGAACCTCTCAATGGAATTTAGCTACGCATGATGGTTAATAATGTAAACAAATATAACTTTTCGTTGAATAAATGAATGATAAATACCAGAAATAATAGAAAGAAATAGGTGCTGGAAAAGTATTGTGCAGTAGCTAAAACTAGAGTTTTTCAATTTATCCAATCCCTCTAGAGTTCTGACGACACTCTACTCTCCTTTTACAAGGTGGAGATAGGGTGAAATCTCTAAAAACACTAAGGTTTGATGTCTAACTAAGGTTAGAATTTCGTCTTCTAGCAAGGACCTCAGGCATCCCTACTCATGGGCGTCTACTAGGGTTCTGTCACCACCCTCTTCTTCCTAGTGAGTTCTGCTTGAATTTGCCTTCGAATCATGGCCTTTTATAGCGTGGGGAGTGGTTGAGGAGTCAGAAAAGTGATGCTTGCAGGTAGTCCAGTCCGTTTCGGAGTCAAATTAGCCAGTTAGGTGCATAAAACACTCGTTCAAAACGACTCGCGACGGACTTGAAACTGTCTGCTTCTGCCCACGCATTTCTGGAAAATTTTCCTGTTTCCTCTGTTTTTTGCAAAACACCAAAACTAAGTGCCCGTTTGGCATTGTTGTGGATGGAGTTAGAAGTGATTATAGGAAAATCTTAACTGATTTAGGTGTTTGGTAAACTTGATTTTTTTTATTAATTTATGGAAAATCTCTTTTGAATTCTTTAGATTTACAAAAGCTATTTAATCGTAGCTTTTGAAAATAACTTCCCGAACAATCAGACAACTATTTTAACAATTTTACAAAATATCAATTATATCCTTCCCTAATTTTATTTTCACGCCTCTTATCGATCCTCTATCATATCCAGTGCCGCCACATAATCCTCTCTATCTCAGAAACTCTACAGCATCTACTGGGAGCTTTGTGGTTCTTCTTCCTCTGTGTTTCAGGTTAGTTTTAATTTTATAAAAACTTTTTTCGTAACCGTTCTTCTACATTTGAGATGATAAAAACAATGATTGAATTTTCAAAAATTTGTGTTCTTGGTTTATCAATTTTGTGTTTTTTTTTAGAAAATTGTTATGTATTTTTTTTAGAAAAACTTGGCAACTCGAAATGCAAACAAACTCTTTCAAAATTTAAAAAAAAAATATTAACACAAAAACTACTTCTCTTGTATGTCATTTGTCCTTGTAATAGAATTTGGCCCTTGGAAAATTTGGTTGATTTTTTTTTTAGTAAAATCTCTTTTTCATCACTCATTGCTGTAAAAGCAACCATGGAGGGATCTACGTAGGCGCAAACATATCAAATAAAGTTAACGGATATTAACATGAGTAATAGAATCCATAGTGGAATCTTGGTGCAACAAAAGAATTTAAATCAATTTATCGTTTAATTTATACGTCTCATAGTAGCTAATCTCCCTTTTAACATTAAAAGACTAACCATATTCAGCTTTATTTTTGCTCCATTCTTGTGATGCTCTCCTCACAATTTAGTAGCTTAGAGATCCATTGAATTTCTCTATGAACTTTCCTTTATTTTGTGTTGAAGTGGCAGTAGAAAATTGAACTTCCATGAATAATTAAACTTATATGAATACATGCAATGATTTTGTTAAGCTTAGGTATGTTTTCACTTTCAATTAGGTATCTTCAAGTTTGGCTTTAATTTTGTTCGAAATCAAATTTATCAAATTCTATCAAAATCTTTAATTTTCAAATTCTTCACAAAATCTCAAATTGTCAAACTCTATATCAAATCTCTAATTGTCAAGTTTTCAAAAAAAAAAAAAAAAAAAAAATCTTGCCAAACTAGATTAATTAAATTTTCATACAATAAAAGTAGAAGAGAACAACTAATTTAAGTTTATAATTCATTTGTTTATGTTTCAATAGATATGGAAAAGAATAGTAATTTACCCAACAAGTTCGAAAGTGCAACTACTGGTTTGCGAAATAAGGCCATTTGGAATCATCATACTATTAGTATTTTTTGTGATTTATGCCTCATGGAAATGTTTGGTTTTATGCTCTAAAACTCGTAGATAGTGAATGTAAACAAATTGTATACTTGTTTTAAATAAAGTGTTATTGAGTTTCTGCAATAAAATGTTACTGTTGAATATTGCACAATTTGACCCAAATCCAATAAACTAAGATCCAAGGTTGTTTGTATGTAACTTGAACTAGTATGTGGGGACATACGGGAATCGATGTTCAAGTAACAACCTAAAAGGTCTATAGTACAAGGATAAGACTAGGTACCTTATCCTGGTAACACTATGTGATACGACCCGTTTTGTATTTGATACAGACGTATTGATCCAAAGCGTACAATGTAGTAGACATGTGAGTGGGGTATCCTATGCAATGAGTTTGCATAAGACCGGACCGCGAAATAGTAACCGCTAGCTGTAACACCGTTAACTAGTTAAGTTTCTATTTCACTAGGATGACCTAGGCAACTCGATCTCAATCCTGAGTGGATTATGGACTCCTATTCACGAGGGGTTGTCCTTTGATTTGTATGGGTGAGAGTGACCTGCTCGCCGACTCAATAAGCCTACCATTTTGGGGACAATACTGAGTGGGGAGCTGGGAACATAATCACACAAGATGGAATTCACTCCTTCCCAACTCTAGGGTAAGTAGAGGTGCGTTCCCTTAAGTGATGTCTCCGGGTCTTGAACAATGGGCCTTGCCCTCTCTATGGCACGAGAGGGATTTCTATTTGTTGGTTGGACCTCAAACAGGTTGTTCATTAGAGGAGCACTGGGGACTTAAGGTCAAAGATGTAACTCAGGGGTAAAACGGTAATTTGACCTAGCTAGGGTATGAGCACACGTGAAGGACTGACTTGTCATTATTGGTCGATATCCGTGGACACATAAATATTCTGCAATGAGAAGAGTGCAACTGTGTGTCTTTAGTGGAGTGACCCACAGTTAACGAATGTTGACTAACTTGGTTAATGAGTTTAGCCAATTAGTCTCGTATCGTTGGAGCTTCTGATCTGTAGGTCCATTAGGTCCCATTGATAGCTCGTAAAAAGACTTGAAGCAATTAAGTATAAATTGTAAATTGAAAGTGTTCAATTTATTTGGGGAAACGTATAATGTATGTTGATACATTATAATATAAAGTTTATGAAACTTTATAATATAATTTTTGAATTAAATTAAAAAATTAATTAATGAGAGAAAATATTTGAAAAGGTTCAAATAAATTTAATATGAATTGGATTCATATTAATTTTAATTTTAATAAAATCCCTAAGATTAAATATGTGATATTTAATTAGGTAATTAATTAATTATGGAATTAATTATTTATTTAATAAAATTAGTTATGGTTTAGATAATAGATTTGAACTTATTCATAGACCTTTTCCTATTAGGAAAAGGTCTTGGCCTTTACCTATATATAGGACCCCTGGGGTGGGGTGAAAGGCATCACATTCATTCTACTTCTCTCAGAGATCTCTCCTAAAAGACTCCCACCAGTCTCCTGCCTCCAGTAGTCTCAGAGATATACCGGCGTAACCAATTGGTGGTGTTCTTCGTTGTTGCAAAGCAAGCAAGAATCATTCTTGATTTTCAGAGACGTCAACGGAGGTTTACTTCTCTTTTCTTTATTATAGATTTAGATCTAAATTTTGTATGCTTAGCCTTAAGTTTCTATAGAATTTTTTCTATGATTTTTGCCAATGTAATGATATTTTTGGATAAACAAAATTAACTACAAATCAGTCTCAATTACGCTTCCGCTTTATCAGAATTAGGGAATTCCAAATCCTTCAGGAAATTGAGGCAGGACATCGTCCTGACACTCATTTCACTAAACTTGGATGGGAGAATTTGGTAGCAAATTTTTGTAGAGCAACTGGAAAACAATATTGTAGACAACAATTGAAGAACAAGTGGGATTCACTAAAAATTGATTGGAAGCTATGGAAAGATTTAATTGGAAAGGACACTGGCATTGGATGGAACCCTCAAAAGAAAATCATTGATGCAACTGAAGAATGGTGGCAAAAAAAAATTGCAAGTAGATTACCTTTTAATAATTTTAAATTTTTATTAGATATGACATTCCATAAGGTAATTAATAAATATACTTTTGAAAAAAATGCATTAAAGTTTCGAAAGGAAGGTATAGATCCGGAGTTGGCTAACAAATTTGAAAGAATGTTCATGAGTACCATTGCAACGGGTGATTATGCTTGGGCGCCTTCATCTGGAATATTTCCTACTGATGATAGTGAAGTGTATAAGGAAGATGTCATTTCACTTGACAACAGTGATGAATCACATAATGCCAGTAAAGAGCCTGTGACAAAACTAGGAAATAAGGAAGAGGTGTTGAATAAAGTACAAAAAGGAAAACTAAATATAAAAGGAAAAAAGAAGATGGTAGGTGCTATAAAACTCTCCCAACAAATTGATCAACTCATTGAAGTAGTTGAGAAAAAAAGTAAATCAACTATAGTAAAACAAGATGGATTTTTTGGTTGTAGTATTGCAGAAGTGATGCATATGGTTAAAGGTTTGCCTGGAATGCAAATTGGGAGCAATTTATGGTTCTTCACAACAAGATTATTTTTTATTAAAGAGAAGAGAGAAAAGTTTTGCACTATGGAAGAGCCTGAGTTAAAGCTTGAATGGCTTAATTATGAAAAAACTTTAGGATTATCATTGTAAATTTTTATTTTTCATCTTGAAAATAAATGTTATTAACATTGTGAGCTATATATTTTCTTTTAATATTGTTTTGACATTTGTTTATTTTGGAATTTGAGAAATGTTTTTAAAAGATTGATTATATTTATGATGGTTAATTTTCTTTAGTTCTATTGATTAGTTTTTGAAGTAGTTTGCAGGTTTTATGTCAAATATGGATATGCAAGAAGACAATGAAGAATTTGAAAAAATTATTTGCATTTTGGCTTGAGCTATAGAATACTATTATTTGACATTCATTTATAAAAGACCTTGCATGACTTCTACACAGACGGGGAATATGTGGTTAAATGAAATTTTACAAGGGAATGAGAGTCGCTGTCATAATATGTTTCAAATGAAAAGAAATATATTTGTCCAATTATGTGATGAGTTGCAAATGAATTATGGACTAAAAGGTTCTAGAAGATTATGTGCAATTGAGATGTTGGGTATGTTTTTGCACATAATTGGACATGGAATAGGTAATAGATTAGCACAAGCGAGATTTCAACATTTTGGTGAAACTATTAGTAGACATTTTAGTAAAGTATTAGACATTGTGTGTCTCATGGCTATAGGTATAATTAAGCCATTAGACCTTGAATTTAGAGGCATACCAAGTGAAATCTCAAGAGATTCAAGATGTTATGGGCAAAATTAGTCCTTGGTATTTTATGCAGGATAGGCCCAAAATTAGTCGGGTCCAAAGACGACGGAAGCCAAGCCGACGGAACAGAGGGCCGGAACTTCTACCGGCCCATGGGCATAACCCTCGGCCTCGGCCCAAGGGAGAGGCCGAGGAAGAGGTCGGCCTCAGCCCATTGCCGAGGCCGACCAGGGCCAAAGGCCCAGAGACGAGCTGGAGTCCGGCGGCAGCGAAAACCCTAAGGGGAGTCTACAAAAAGGAGGACCACGCACACATTCAGGTATGCAAAAATCAATCCCTAAATACACTCTACAGGTTTTACGGCGAAAGCTAACTTAAGCATCGGAGTGTGTGTGGTCTACACCACACTGGTGTGCAGCGTTTGTTCGTCTTGCAGGTCACGTCTTTCCCGCTCTCTTACAAATTCACTGTTGGTTGTCACTTGGAGCGAGGGGCAAATTCCTAAGCAAAATTTGACCATCAACAGTTGGCGCCGTCTGTGGGGAAGACGCAGACAAGCAAACGTTGTGTGCAATAGAGCATCAAGACCAACCAGCGACTGACGAAGCGAGCCCCTCAGTTCGGCTCCAAGCCCAAGAAACCGAGATTGCAGGGATCAAAGGAAGGATGAACGAGATGGGGCAGAACTTGATGGAGATCCTTAGTCTGTTAAGGAGGCCCGAGTCGGTAAGGCGCGAGGAAGAACACGTGCGAAGAGACTCCAATAAGGGTAAAAGGATAGCGGACGAAGAAGTAGGGGACTCAGAAAGTGTAACTAGCCGAGTACATCGTGCAGAGGATGGTGAAACCCGAAAAGAGGCTGGACCCAGTTGCAAAAGGATTCGCAGGAGTTCTCCACAGAAACCACGGTCAGGTAAGCATGTGGAATATAATGACAGGAGAAAGTCGGAGGCTCGGACAGGTCCCAGGGCCAAGCAGGACCAGAGGGGGCGAGAGCGGGAGCTGTCCAGGTGGCTGAAAGAGGAGGACAGCCATCGGGACTCCCAAAGAAGAATATAGAACGAAGACATAGAAGGGTTGATCAGGCAGATGGAGCTGCCCTTCACTGACGAGATAATGGGAGGGGAGGTGCCACATAAATTTAAGGTGTCAAACTTCCCACAGTATGATGGAAAGAAGGACCCGAAGCAGCATCTAGACGCATATTTAACGTGGATGGACTTCCATGGGGCGAATGAAGCAACAAGATGTCGGGCGTTCGCACTAACGCTTACTGGTTTGGCGAGACAATGGTTCAGCAAAATATCGCGGAAATCAATCGGCTCGTTCAAAGAATTGGCCCGAGCATTCGTTACGCAATTTTTAGGCGCCCGGAGCATGCAGAAGCCCTAGATCAACCTACTGACAGTAAAACAGGGGTTGCGGGAAAGCTTGAAGGATTACATTAACCGATTCAGCAACGAGGTTTTGCAGGTAGAAGGTTATGACGACGGAGTCGCCTTGACTGCAGTGATCTCGGGTTTGCAAGATGAAAGGTTGCTCAACTCGATTGGCGAAAGCCAACCACGAACGTATGTGGAGTTCATGACCCGAGCACAGAGGTACATCAGTGCCGAGGAGTTGCTCAAGTCCAAGCAGGAAGAAAGAGAGAGTCGAGGAGTTTCTTTATCCAACCGGCATCGAGAGGATCTGGCAAAGGGGCTCCAAGTCGATGATAGAAGCCGAGGTCGACATTAGTAGTCCTCGGCCAATGGTCGAGGCCGAGCAGAAGCCAAGGATCTGCGGGGCCGTGTAGAGCCGAAAGCCAAGTTCGACAGGTATACCCCACTAACGACTTCACTTGAACAGGTTTTGGCCGCGATACAGGATACGCACCTACTAAAACGTCTGAAAAGGCTGAGGTCGGACCCAGACAGGAGAAACCAAAACAAGTATTGCATGTTCCATGGAGACCACGGTCACACAACTCGAGAGTGCATACAGCTAAGGGATGAGATAGAAACCCTAATTCGAGAGGGTTACCTCAAGGAGTTCGTGGGACATGATAGGGGGAAGAGGCTAGCGCAGACAGAGCCAGGCAAGGGGGGCAACAACCCACCGCTGGAGATACGAACTATTCTTGGGGGACCCACCGGGGGAGAATCGAGCAGGAAGCGAAAAGCCGCAATTCGAGAGGCACATATGGAGCCCGGTGAGCAAGGTATGTACTCGCTCTTACTTGGTAGAAACTCACCAAACTTGGAGTTTTCAGAGAAAGAGGCAGCAGGCATACATCACCCACACAATGATGCGCTGGTGGTGACCCTAACAGTGGCCAACGTCAAGGTACATCGAATATTGATTGATGGGGGGAGTTCAGCTGATGTTCTCTCAGCCACCGCGTTCGATGCCATGAAGCTGGAAAGCGACCGCCTAAAGCCGAGTCTCACACCGCTGGTAGGCTTTGGCGGAGAAAGAGTAAGCCCAAGGGGAAGCATCGAGCTGCCGGTGACGTTTGGTGAAGGGCCGCAGACAGTCACTAGAATGATAAGCTTCCTAGTAGTGGACTGTGTCCCAGCATACAACGCAATCCTGGGACGGCCAACCCTACATGGGCTCAAAGCAGTAGTCTCAACCTACCATCAAGTCCTGAAGTTCCCAACCGAAGAAGGCGTAGGAGAGGTACGAGGGGAGCAGAGGACATCAAGAGAGTGCTATTTCATGGCGCTCAAGAATATAGACAAGAAGGCCAAGGCAGCGCCCACCTCGGGAAATGGCCGAGGCCGAACATCCGAGGGGTTGGACCACCCAATAGAGCACTAACCTCCCCCCCCCCCCCCACGATGCATCCTGTCAGGAATTTGTTAAAGCTTTGTTTAAGTTTCTTTTATTTTTAACAGCAAGTTAGCGAAATGTAATCAGACTTATTTGAAATAAAATGACTTGGATTTCAATTAAAGCAGTTCGCACTTGAAGAGAGGCTTGGGAGTTTCCTCAGCCTCCCCAAGCTTGCCCCAGAAGAGTGTAAGCACCCCTGAGATGATTCCAAGACGCTTAAAGAGAGGCCTGGGAATTTCCTCAGCCTCCCCAAGCTGTTCCCCAGAAGAGTGTACGCACCCTTGGGATGATTCCAAGACGCTTGAAGAGAGGCCTGGGAATTTCCTGAGCCTCCCCAAGCTTACCCTAGAAGAGTGTACGCACCCCTGGGATGATTCCAAGACGCTTGAAGAGAGGCCTGGGAATTTCCTCAGCCTCCCCAAGCTGTTCCCCAGAAGAGTGTACGCACCCCTGGGATGATTCCAAGACGCTTGAAGCGAGGCCTGGGAATTTCCTCAGTCTCCCCAAGCTTGCCCCAGAAGAGTGTACGCACCCTTGGGATGATTCCAAGACGCTTGAAGAGAGGTCTGGGAATTTCCTCAGCCTCCCCAAGCTTTCCCTCAGAAGGGGGTATGCACCCCTAACATGAGCACGACAGGAAGGATTGGCAGGCAGTGCAAGCGAAATGCTCGGCCTCATGCCAAGGCTGAGGCCGAGCATTCAACAAAGCATCGAATAATGCTCGACCTCATGCCAAGGCCGAGGCCGAGCATTCAGCAAAGATCGATTCGAAGTCTGTTAATCAATTCACTCTTTCAGCGTAGCTCAAACGGTCAAAGCGGTGAGGAAGTGCTCAAGTAGGGAGTAAGTCTGCACATAAGCCCAACGATGGAGCAAGCAAGCAGATAACGAAGACAGATGGTCCGCCTCATGCCAAGGCCGGGGTGAACCACCTGGAGGCTAAGTTCAAAAGTCCACCCACAGAAGCTCAGGTACAAATTTTATTAATCTGTACTCCAAAAAACGCATGTCAAGAGTATTGAATACATGTTTTTGAGTGGGGGTTGGGAATAGCATTGGTTATTGAGATAAAGGATAATGCTTGTGACTTGTCTTTTTTGCTTATTTGAGTTAGAAGGGGTCATTTTCAGATTTCGAGGTTCTCGTTATTCCTTGTTAGTACGCCATAACTTTATATGCCATTAAAATTTCATGAAATGTGATAAAGAGACAGTTGGAGCATAAGAGGCGTACTTCTTCATTCATGAAAGGAAAGAGTACAAGATACATGGCAGAAAACGGAATTTGCAAAAGCAGAATTGAGAAAGCATAAAGTCAGCAACAGCAACAAAGCATTCGGGTTGTCTAATTGCGGTCATCCCCCGAGAAGTCCATGTCCTCGCGACCACTCGATGAGCTCTCTGAAGCTGGATAAGTGCTAGGATCAGCAACCATGGATGAAATCTCGCCCCGCATGATAGAGTGATCAAGGTCAGGAAAATGCTTCCGCATTCGCCGGACAGCCCACTTCGCTCCGTCCTCCCACATTTGATTGTGGGAAGTGACTTAATCATCTGTCTTCCGGTATAGGTCAGCAAGGTATTTGGCATCGGAGAGATGAGCATGGGCTTCAGCCAGTTGAGCTTTGGTTTTGTCCCATCCCGTCTTGTGAAACTCGAGGTCCGCCTTCACCTCTTCAAGTAGACGATTGGCAGGGTCAAGACTATTTTGGGCTTGGACCAGCTCTTGTCTCGGAACGCTGTTCGACTGCAGTTCATTTATTTTGTTCGTTAAGCTGATGGCCGAGACAGTGACCTTGGTAAAAGCCTGCAAGAGAAGTGAGACTGGATGAGGGATTGCTCCAAAAGAAAAAAGGGGTGGGGCAGCTGAGTGAAAGGCGAGAGCGAATAACCTACCTCGCAAAGGTGGCAATGGACAGATTGGAGACTCTCCGCTGGATCATCATAGCCCAGTTCTCCCTCGAACTTGTGAGATTGTAAGCCTTGCCAGCATCGTAGGTTGTGAGCCAACATGTCCACTTGGTTCCTCGAGCCAGAATAACCTTCCGGGAGGACGCAAACGGGGAGAGAAGTTTCCCCCTCTCTGATAGGAGTAGGAGCGGCAGGGGAGCGGTTGCGGGATGACCTTCTCAGGCCGGTAGTGGAAGATCTTGCGACGACGAAAGGCGTATCAGATTCATCCTTTGTGAGGTCAGTAACGTTCGCCTGGGAGGTTCCAGCCACACCCTTGTTCTTCTTAGACTTGCGGATTTCGTTAAAAATCAGGCGTGGAGGCATTGCTGAGCATAAGGAAAAAAGAGACAAAGTTAATGACGCAGCAAAATTCGAAAGCAAAGAAGAGAGGGAGAAAAAGCACCAGCAGGGCGAAGGTAAGAGCTTACTTGAAAGAGGGCGGGCAAGCCTAAGGAACACGAGATTTTCCTGATTAACAAGATCGGGACCAAAGCGATGGCAAAGTGGGATCTGTTGTACAACTTCAGCAAACAAGCGAGCTTTGGCGGTGCGGCGAGCTCTCCGGGGAACTGAAGAAAAAGAAAATGTAGAAGTGAGTTAGAGAAATCTGTCGGAGTAATAAGTACGCAAACACTCACCGTACTCTTGAAAAATTGTAGAAACTGCATAATGGCTACCATCGGGATTCCGTTCTAACCAATTCCCCCTAACAAAAAACCATCCCTTCCTCCAATTTTTCACAGATGTGGGGGTATTGACAATGATTCCTCTTTTCGCACTAATATAATAAAACAAATGCCCCAAGTTGGGGCTTCGGTTGATGGAATGTAAGGAGAAGAAAATGGTTGGATCCATATCTGCATTCGGGTTGCCAAATGCCCATAATAAAAAGCAACCAATTAGGTGACTCCACCCATTGGGCACAATTTGGGCAGGAGCTAGCCCAACAAGCATGAGAAAATGTTGCAGAATTAAGGGAAGAGGGAGACGAACGCCAAACTTGAACATAGCCCTATAAAAGGCAACCTCCCCCTCGGGAGGGTGTGAAAAGCTCTCATCAGGACTCGGAACCCTCATTTGCACATCGTCAGGAATGCCATACTCGAACCGAAGGCGTTCGAGGTGAGCCTCGGTCACCGAGGATGACATAGTTGTAGGATGTGGGGGGGCTCGACGCCCTCAGCTTCCTCGACACCCTCCTCCTCTGAGAAGGAAGGCTCATCAAAAAAACTAGAGCCACTCTCTGAGTAAAATTCCGACTGGACTGACTCCTCACTAGCCATGACGAGAGATGAACAGCGAAAAATAGATAGAGGATAGAAAAAAAACTTGTGCAAAATGAAACTACCTTGGAGAAAGCCTAGAGGGAAAAGAGAAGGGGTAGTGGATGGAGATGTGGAGGATGAGAGGGGGTATTTATAGAACAGAAACGGCGGGAAGCTGGAAGAGATTTCAAATTTTCGAATTTGAAATTAAAAAAAAAAAAAAAAAAGAGAGGTGACAAAGCAAGCTAGGCCGAGCACACCTGTTGCTACGGCAGCAGGTGTGCAGCCATGCCAGGCACGCGCCTGGCGTGGCAGGCCGAGGCTGACTGCCTCGGCCCCATCCCTTCCTTTGTCTTTTTCCCATTTGTCCTTTATGCTAACTGGATTCTCGTTTCACTAGTTCCAAGGATAGTTCCCAGCTAACCGAAAAATTTCTTTTTGAAACATATGATTGGAACTAAGTCTCACATGCCCCACAAAATCACAACTACCTGGTTGTGTTATTAGTTCCAAACTGAGCGGGTAGTTGTATGATGAAAGAGGGCAACATACATCTTTAATTTTTGTGCATTTTTTGTGGCCAGAGAAATCTCTTAATCTTAATTTACTCTCTATTGAAAACCAAAGGAAGCCTGTGAACTCCAATAGAGAGTGGGGGCTTAATGTTATGGGCAAAATTAGTCCTTGGTATTTTATGCAGGATAGGCCCAAAATTAGTCGGGTCCGAAGACGACGGAAGCCAAGCCGACGGAACAGAGGGCCGAAATTTCTACAGGCCCATGGGCATAACTCTCGGCCTCGGCCCATTGCCGAGGCCGACCAAGGCCAAAGGCCTGGAGACGAGCTGGAGTCCGGCGGCAGCGAAAACCCTAAGGGGAGTCTACAAAAAGGAGGACCACGCACGCATTCAGGTATGCAAAAATCAATCCCTAAATACACTCTACAGGTTTTACAGCGAAAGCTAACTTAAACATCGGAGTGTGTGTGGTCTACACCACACCGGTGTGCAGCGTTTGTTCGTCTTGCACGTCACGTCTTTCCCGCTCTCTTACAAATTCACTGTTGGTCGTCACTTGGAGCGAGGGGCAAATTCCTAAGCAAAATTTGACCATCAACACAAGATATATGTCGCATTTTAAGGTAATTTTAATTTCTTTTAATTATTATTATTTACCTTTATTTTTTTACAAGTTAAAAAAAAAACTTTATAATTTACCTTTGTTTACTTTTTTAGGATTGTATTGGTGCAATTGATGGTGTACATGTTCATGCTTCCATTCCCAGTGAAGGTCAAGTGCCATATATTGGAAGAAAATGAATACCTACTCAAAACATAATGGTTGCTTGTGATTTTGATATGCAATTTATATTTGTCTATGTTGGTTGGGAAGACACTGCTCACGATGCAAGAATATTTTATGTCTGCTCTATGCATTGGTGACTTAAATTTTCCAAAGCCACCTGAAGGTAACATTTTTCATTTAGAATTAATGTTTTTCACTTTTTTTTATTTCTTTTAAAAGACTCCTAGTTATACTACTATATATCACATTCAACAGGAAAATATTACCTGGTGGATGTTGGTACCCTCAAATGAAAAGGATATTTAGGACCATATAAAGGAAGGAGATATATCACCTTCCTGATTTTTGTCGGGGTAGCCAACCAGTGGGTTATCAAGAGATATTCAACTAAGCACATTCTTCCCATAGAAGTGTCATTGAGCGGACTTTTGAAGTATGGAAGAAGGGGTGGAAGATTTTAAGAGATATGCATAATTATCCTTTTCAAAAGCAAGTGAAGATAATTATTGCAACTATGACACTTCACGACTATATAAGAAGATATGATTGAAGTGATCGTCATTTTGAGAAAGATTGGGATATTCATAATGATGGTTTAAATGAAGAAATGGAGGATGACATCAATACTTCTGAAGTGAATCACAATAATAATTATTTTCAAATTCAAGAATTGGAGACTCTAAGATATAGTATCGCTACAAGTTTGATGAGAGCAAAATAGATTATCTTAATCATATTTTTTCTTAAATTTTGTTTGTACTTAAATTGGAATAATATTTGTGTTGGATTTTGTTGTAATTTGTGAAAGAAAGTAATTGGTTGAATGCCAAGAGGTTCAAGTTGGTTGATTAATTCATGAGTTTAATGATAAGAAATTAAATTCGTAACTTGTATGAACTTGAATAGTTGGTGCCTTTTTGTGCTCTACAACTGCTGTAAGTGATCATAATTACAGAGTAATCGAATGACCTTCTGTATTCTGTAGCTGTTGTAAATACACATAAATACATTGTAATTAAACATAATTACAAAGTATTTATTGTTGCCTTTTCGTTTTTCCACGAAGTTACTATTTGTACAACTATAAATAGTAGTTGATTTCATCATTTCAGAATCATTCAATTTTCGTGGTTTCTTTTATCTTTTCTTCTTTTGAGTTTGGTTTTGTTGAGAGTGGGTATCCAAGAGTTCTGCCAGATCCGTGTAGTTCGAGGTTGTTGTTCTACCGAAATTAGTCTTTGTATCCTGCTGAGACAATCGTTGTAATCTGCTAACAACTCGTGCAGAGCGGATAATTGTCTTCAGGACAATGCTTTAAAAGCGTGCCTCGACTGCCAATCATCACATTCTTTTGTTTTACAGGTTCTATTCATTTGATGTGGCTGTTATGTCTGTTGGGTTTTATGCCCTAAAACTCGTAGATAGTGAATGTAAAAGTATACTTGTTTCAATAAAGTGTTATTGAGTTTCTACAATAAAGTGTTATTGTTAAGTATTGCACAATTTGACCCAAATCCAATAAACTAAGATCCAAGGTTGTTTACATGTGACTTGAACTGGTATGTGGAGACATACGGGGATCAGTGTTCAAGTAACAACCTAAAAGGTCTATAATACAGGGATAAGACTGGGTACCTTATCCTGGTAACACTATGTGATACGACCCGCTCTGTATTCGATACAGACGTATTGATCCAAGGCGTCCATGTAGGAGACATGCGAGCGGGGGTATCCTATGCAATGAGTTTGCATAAGACCGGACCACGAAATAGTAAACCACTAGATGTAACACCGTTAACTAGTTAGGTTACTGTTTCAATACGATGACCTAGGTAACTCAGTCTTAATCCTAAGTGTGTCATGAACTCCTTCTCATGAGGGATTGTCCTTTGATTAGCATGGGTGAGAGTGGCCAATATGCCGACTCAATATGCCTTCCTTTTTGGGGACAAGACCGAGTGGGAGGCTGGGGACATGACAACACAAGAAGGAATTCACTCCTTCCCACTTCTAGGAGAAATAGATGAGTGTTCCCTTAAGTGGTGACTCCGGGACTTGAACAAAGGGATCTCATCCTCTCACTGGCCCGAGAGGAACTTTCTGTTTAATGGTTGGACCATAAACAGGTTGTTCATTAGAGGAGCGCTGGTACTTAAGGAGACAGATGTAACACAGGGGTAAAACGGTAATTTGACCCAACTGTAGTTACGAACACTTGTGAAGGATTGACTTACCGGTATAGGTCTATATCCCTGGACACAGAAATGTTCTACAGTGAGAAGAGTTCAGCTGGGGGTCTTTAGTGGAATGACCCACAGTTAATGAATATTGGTTAACCTGATTAATGAGTTTAATCGGTTAACCTCATATCATTGGAGCTTCTGATCTGTAGGTCCATTAGGTCCCCCTACTAGCTCGTAAAGAGTAATTAGGAACAATTATATCTTGAGAGAATTTGAATAGTTCAAATTCATATTGGGAATGAAGTTAATTGTATGAGATACAAATTAATATAATGTATAATGATACATTAAAATATAAAGTCTAATTTGAAATTAAACTTTATTATTATGAGAGAAATAAATATTTGAAGAAGTTCAATTATCAATATGAATTTGATTCATATTAAATTTATAAGATATTAGAGAATTGGAAGGAGTTCCAATTTTAATATGAATTTGATTCATATTATAGAATTAATTAATTGAAGGCCTGAAATTAAATATATGATATTTAATTGGGTAATTAATTAATTAACTAATAGAAGGTCTAAAATTAAATATATGATATTTAATTGGTGATTAATTAATTTAAAGAATTAATTAATTGGAAATTAATCAATTATGAAAATGATTAATTACTTATGGAAGTAATTAATCATTTATGGAAATGATTTAATCACTTATGGAAGTGATCAATCATTTATGGAAAAGATTAATCAATTATGGAATTGATTGGTTATGGAATTGATTAATTATGGAAAAGATTAAATCAATTATGGAAATAATTGATTTTAAATGAATATTTTATTCATGGCCTTTCTCCTATAAATAGAACACTAACCCTAGGGTTTATGTGACACAACATATGGCCACCATAAGGCCCTCTCATATTCTCTCAACTCAAGAACTCTCGGGAGAATTTTCTCTCTAGAGTTTTTCCCATTCAAGATTAGGTAGTCCCACAACTACGTTCCTAATCTCAGAGTTATAGCGGGGAAGATCAAATGGTGGTGTTCTTCGTTGGTGTAGAGCAATCAAGAATCATTCTTGAAGTATTCAGAGTCGTCAAGGGAGGTATGTTTTTCACTGCTTAACCTTTTGCCAATGCATTGGTATTTTGTAGAACAAAATTAATTTACGAACGGTCCAATTGCTTCCGCTGTAACGGAATTGGGAATTCCAATCCTTCAATTGGTATCAGAGCCGATCGTATATTTAATTTTGTTTTACAAAATTTGCATTGGTTGTTTTTGGTTGGATTATGCATTATGAATGTGGTTTGTTGAAAAACTGTTTTGGTTATATTTGGCCATAGATTTACAATTTTGTATGATATGATCATGTAAGGGCCCATGTTTTTGGGGCAAAAATATTGTAAATCGAGTCTTGTAAGTCTGTGTCTAGAAATTAGGAATCAATTTGTTGATCGGTGCTCGAATCGAGGTTCAATTTGGTGAAAGATTGCTGCTGGAAACGAAGGCAGTAGGCTGTCCAGAGGCATAGCGTCGCAACCCTGCTCAACGGAGTCGCGACGCTGAAGAACAAAGGCTGGAAAAAATCGGGACAACGTCGAGACGCTTTGCCTACAGCGTCTCGACGCTGACGGGAATTTTCAGATTTGCGGAACGTGAATACTGGTGGTTATTTGAGCAGTTACAAATAATAATTATTTTGCGTTCTTTAAGTTTCAAACTGGGGCGCTGGAGGAGTTGGTAGTGCGCGTTACTAGCATTCGGGTGGTCAGCGGTTTGAACTTCAACGTAGGCAATTTAGTATTTTTTTTCTCGTGCGGTTTGGTTCAAGGCAGTTTGGGCCACTTAGATCCGGTTTTCTTGCAGTTTGGTCTGGTTCGAGTTTTTCTGGTCCGGTTTGAAGCTGTTCAAGCTGGTTCGAGCCGGTTCTGGAGCTGTTCAAGACTCAGAAGGATAATTAAATTGAAATTATTGTAATTTTTGTTTATTTTAATTATCCTAGGGGCCAATATACCGATTTTTCAGCTATTTATTGCTTTATGAATGTCATTTAGCTAGATCCCATCATAGGTTAAGCATGTTTCATGCATTTTTATGTTATAAATGTTATAATATATAATAATTATGCATGAATTTAAATTTCATGAGTTATTTAGTATAATTGTTATATTAAATATATGAAAAGCATGATGCATGACATTAATTAGAAAAATATAAAATGTTATATTTTATTAATGTAGCATGAAGGCTTAGATTTATTTTCATGATTACTAATATAATAGTTATATTATGAATGGAAATAAATTTCAATGCTTGTTTTCATGTATGATTTAATATAAAATGTTATATTAATTAAATGAAAATGGAATAGCATTGAGCATGACATTAATTAGATTAATATAAGAGTTATATTATATTAATGTCTAATTTCATGCAATTTAATTTCGTTGATGATTAATTAATATAATCAATATTAATTAAATGAAATTGAAATTGCATGAAGCATGACACCACCTTAGATGAATATAATCGTTATATTATCTTTACCGGCGTCATGAGCGTTATGGTGTTTAATACTTAGAATTTGATTGTTAATTTATTCACCATAGTAACATGTTATAGGGTTAATTCATTAAAATTTATAATAGTTATAACATAAATGAATAGAAACCGTTAACCTATAACAAAGAATTGCATGCAAACATAGGATCTTAGGATAAATGAATTAATTTTAAAATGTTTAAAATTAATTAGATCTAAGATCACATTTCTAATAGGATTAGAATTATTCTTACTTAGAATTAAAATTAGTTTTAATTGACTAAGTTGGAAAAACATTGCTATGATTATAAGGGAACTCCACCGGTAAAGTTCTGTCTAAGGCTGGGGGTATTTAAGTTGATGGTTTACGGAACACCTCTTACCTAAGAACTGACCCGGAATACCGGAGTTGAATTAATCATAGTTAAATGTTAGCATGCAATGTCACTAGGTTTGTTAAAAGAGTTTAATACACCTAGATCTTTAGAGTAAAGACCTTACATTACTGTGGTTATAAGGGAACTCTCTCGGTAAAGTTCTGTCTAAGGTTGGGGGTATTTAAGTTGACGGTTTACGGAACACCTCCTACCTGGGAACTGACCCGAACCTTGAGTTGAATTAACCATAGTAATGTTGACTTGCAATGTTGGGTTTATTAAAAGAAGTTTAATTCACCTAAAACATTGTGGTTGAATCCTTTCCATAATTGTTATAATAGGATCAAACTTAGATAGATTGACTTAGACGAATTTTATCTAAGTTAAACAACCCTAAATTAACCTTAGGATATTTTCAGTGGGAGGAAAATTACAAAACGAGATTTAAATCAAGTTTTGCTCCTACGTCCCTATATTCACAACGTGAGGTTCATGCTCGGCTTCGAGTCGCCCTAGGAGCGGCCTCCCTTCGAAAAGTGTTTGCATGAATCAGTAACAAGGTGAATGAGAAAAATGTCTAGAGTAAGTGGGAGCGGGACATGTGTCAACGTATCCCTCGGTCTCCGCCCCTAGTTCGCACCGTGAGAGTCCTATGATCCGGCTGCAGGTTGTCCTGGCGCAACCATCCCTTTGGAGGGTCTGATCATAGGATTCGGAACACCGTGAACTCCTGAATAGGATAGGGTCACTTAGGCTAATCACCAACAGTTGTCTTTCCCTTCGGTAGCCTGTTGGTGCGTGCCTCTGAGATCTGAAAGTGGGAGGGTTACACTTACGGGGATGAGTTAAATGTGTTAACTAACCCTTGACCGAACAACGGTAACTAAACGCTAACGGAATATGAGTTATTCTGGTGTTAGAGTTTGGTTGAGATTGTCTCAATTCAGAGGAGGAGTAGCTGACCACCCTTCGGTGGCTGTTGTTCTAAACCTTTGAAGTATCGTTGCAAAAACTAAATCAATAGTTTTATAGGGTTTCTTTGATTGCTTATTTGTTTTTGCAGAATTTGATTGGATTATTTGTAATGGGTTAGTGCAATTAATAATACAAGTAATTTGTTACTCCAGCAATTTTATAATAATTTTATGTGTATTGTTTTACGTCATTTTATAAATAACGGTAATACAACAAGCTTAAACGACAAATTGTGGTAAATAAGTCTAGGATTATTCTTAACTGAGGAATGTCCTCATGCCCCATATGTTTAATTCATTAAGAATTGTTCTTGGTGAATATGACATAGAACCTTGCTTAGCAAAAAGAGAACTTGTTCAAGACCGTAATTTTCATTTACCTGTCTTAAAAACGTGATTAGTGAAGAATAGTGATTCTCCCTGAATACTTGATACAGGGGCCACAAATCACATGTGTTCTTCTTTTAAAGGAATAAGTTCCTGGCAAGAGCTTGCTGCTTGTGTAATAACTCTCAAAGTTAGAATTAGAGAGGTTATTTTGGCTATATCAGTGGGGAACATTAAGTTATTTTTCTCAGTGGGAGAAAATACATATTATTAGATAATGTGTATTTAATTCCTAAGATCAAAAGAAATTTGATTTCTGTGTCTTATTTGCTGGAACAATGTTACTCTTTACCTTTCTCTGCTAACGCAGTTTTTGTTTCAAGAAAGGGAGTTGACATTTGTTTAGCTTTACTGGAAAGTAACCTAAATGTTTTAAGATTAATCAAGAGTAAAGCAGTCATGAACACTGAGTTGTTTAAGACTTCTACTAATCAATGTGAAAAGAGGCAAAAGATTTCTCTTAAAGGAAAATACCTTTCTTTGGTTTTAAGGTAGACCATATTAATCTCAATTTGAATGGAAGATTGGTCAAGAGTGAACTTCTAAGCGAGTTAGAAGATGACTCTCTACTACTTTGTAAGTCATGCCTTATGGGCAATATGACTGATAGGTCTTTTACTGGAAAACATCTAAGAGCCAAAAAGCCCTTGGAGCTTGTACATTTGGATCCTGGTGGTTCAATATGTTAAAGCAGTGGGAGGGCATGAATAATTCATCTCTTTTGGATGAGTATTCAAAGGTATGAGTATCTTTACCTAATGCAACTTAAGTCTGAAGCTCTTGAGATATTCGAAGGGGCTTAGGATTGAAGTTGAAAACTTGTTAGGTGAAGATGATAAAACACTTCGATCTGATTAAAGTGTTGAGTATAGGGATTTGAGATTCCAGGACTATTTGATAGTACATGGGATCACACCCTAAATCTCATTTGGGAGAAATAGAACCCTATTGGATATGGTTCATTCCATGTTGAGCTATGCTCAATTGTCTGGCTCGTTTTGGGGTCATGCAGTGTTGACTGCATTGCATACTGCAGTAGGCAACCCCAAAAGGAAACGAGAAGTGGATACTTCTTCAATTCACAAGAGAATAAAGAATTTGTATCGACAAATGCTAAATTCTCAGAAGAAGTCCACATCAAAAATCATAAACCACAGAGTAAAAAGTCGGTTTAAGTAAGTTAACTAATGAAGCTACAGTAACATCGACAAGAGTTGTTGATGAGGCTGGCTGTTCAACAAGAGTTGTTGATGGACCAAAGCATCTGGTCAGACACATCCATCTCAATAGTTGAGTGTGCCTCAATGTAGTGGGAGGGTTGTTTTATAACCTGAACATCACATGGGCTTGATTGAAGCCTAGGTCATCATACCAGGTGATGGCATAGAGGATTCATTATCTTTTAGAAAGAAAATGAATGATGTTGACAACGATCAGAGGATTAAAGCCATGGACCTAGAAATGAAGTCTTTTGTATTTCACTTCCACCTGGGATCTTGTAGATCTGCTTGATGAGTAACACCTATTAATTACAAGTGGATTTACAAGAGGAAACGAGACATTCATGTCTTAAGCAGAAGGGTTCATACAACAAGATCAAAAGCAAAAGGGTTTGCAACCTTAAGTGATCCATTCATGGATTGACCTGAGCATTTCGATCTTGAAATATAAGATTTGGTATAGTGACCAAATCTTTTGGCTTTAATCAGAACATTAATGAGTCTTGTGTTTACAAGTAATCATAAATAGTTCAGTAGCTTACTTAGTGTTGTATATGATTGATATCCTAATCATTGGGAATGATGTAGGTTATCTTACTGACATTAAAGGAGCTAGCAGCTCATTTGCAAATGGAAATTTGGGAGAAGCCGAGTTTGTTCTTAGGATCCAAATCGTTAGGAATCGTTAGAACAAAAAGCTAGCCTTGTCTCAAGTGACTTATATCTACAAGATGTCAGTTAGATATAAGATACAGAATTCCAAGAAGGGTTCATTACCTTTCAGGCGTGGAATTCTTTTTTTCTAAGAAACCGTTTCCTAAGACACCTCAAGAAGTTGAGGAGATGAGACGAATGCCCTATGCAATAGGGATTGTTAGTAAGTATCAATCTAATCCAAGATTTAATCATTGGAAAACCGTTAAGAATATCCTCAAGTATTCGAGGAGAACGAGGAACTATATGCTCGTGTATGGGACTAAGGATTTGATCCTTACAGGATACACTGACACAGATTTTAAGACTGATAAGGATTTGAAGAAATCTACATCAGTATCTGTGGTCACTCTTTACGATGGAGCTATAGTATGGCATAGTTACAGTCTTGACCGTATAGGCCAAAAAAGTAGCTACTTGTGAAGCAACGATAGAGACTGTATGACTTACGAAGTTCTTGACTGATTTGGAATGTGTTCCAAATGTGAACTTGCCCATCACACTTTATAGTGATATAGTGGTGTTGTGGCAAATTCAAAAGAACATCGCAGCCCAAGACAAGCAGACACATTAAATTGAATGAAATATTGTTTATTCATTTACAAAGACTCTCTCGGCTAAAGTGTTTGAGGGTCATCTAGAAGGTCTAGATCTACGAGTAATGTACAAAGATGAAATCTAAGGCAAGTGGGAGAAATGTAATGGGTATAGTGATACCATTATGTAATGGTTATAGTGATGCCCTAGTTTATTGTATTTGTACATTGTATATACATGTATTTATACACCCACTGCTGTATAGATTATTGTACATCCCACTAAACTAGAGTTTTAGTTCAAGTGGGAGTTTGTTGGGTTTTATGCCCTAAAACTCGTAGATAGTGAATGTAAACGAATTGTATACTTGTTTCAATAAAGTGTTATTGAGTTTCTACAATAAAGTGTTATTGTTAAGTATTGCACAATTTGACCCAAATCCAATAAACTAAGATCCAAGGTTGTTTACATGTGACTTGAACTGGTATGTAGGGACATACGAGGATCAGTGTTCAAGTAACAACCTAAAAGGTCTATAGTACAGGGATAAGACTGGGTACCTTATCCTGGTAACACTATGTGATACGGCCCGCTCTGTATTCGATACAGACGTATTGATCCAAGGCGTCCATGTAGGAGACATGCGAGCGGGGGTATCCTATGCAATGAGTTTGCATAAGACCCGACCACGAAATAGTAAACCACTAGATGTAACACCGTTAACTAGTTAGGATACTGTTTCAATACGATGACCTAGGTAACTCAGTCTTAATCCTAAATGTGTCATGAACTCCTTCTCATGAGGGATTGTCCTTTGATTAGCATGGGTGAGAGTGGCCAATACGCCGACTCAATATGCCTTCCTTTTTGGGGACAAGACCGAGTGGGAGGCTGGGGACATGACAACACAAGAAGGAATTCACTCATTCCCACTTCTAGGAGAAGTAGATGAGTGTTCCCTTAAGTAGTGACTTCGGGACTTGAACAAAGGGATCTCGTCCTCTCACTGGCCCGAGAGGAACTTTCTGTTTAATGGTTGGACCATAAGCAGGTTGTTCATTAGAGGAGCGCTGTACTTAAGGAGACAGATGTAACACAGGGGTAAAACGGTAATTTGACCCAACTGTAGTTACAAACACTTGTGAAGGATTGACTTACCGGTATAGGTCTATATCCGTGGACACAGAAATGTTCTACAGTGAGAAGAGTTCAGTTGTGGGTCTTTAGTGGAATGACCCACAGTTAATGAATATTGGTTAACCTGATTAATGAGTTTAATCAGTTAACTTCATATCATTGGAGCTTCTGATCTGTAGGTCCATTAGGTCCCCCTGCTAGCTCGTAAAGAGTAATTAGGAACAATTATATCTTGAGAGAATTTGAATAGTTCAAATTCATATTGAGAATTAAGTTAATTGTATGAGATACAAATTAATATAATGTATAATGATACATTAAAATATAAAGTCTAATTTGTAATTAAACTTTATTATTATGAGAGAAATAAATATTTGAAGAAGTTCAAATATCAATATGAATTTGATTCATATTAAATTTATAAGATACAAGAGAATTGGAAGGAGTTCCAATTTTAATATGAATTTGATTCATATTATAGAATTAATTAATTGAAGGCCTGAAATTAAATATATGATATTTAATTGGGTAATTAATTAATTAACTAATAGAAGGT
The DNA here is from genome assembly GCA_017139565.1 of Luffa aegyptiaca. Classification (NCBI taxonomy): domain Eukaryota; kingdom Viridiplantae; phylum Streptophyta; class Magnoliopsida; order Cucurbitales; family Cucurbitaceae; genus Luffa; species Luffa aegyptiaca. The sequence goes on from CM029404.1 coordinate 27,646,851, forward strand.
CTGAAATTAAATATATGATATTTAATTGGTGATTAATTAATTTAAAGAATTAATTAATTGGAAATTAATCAATTATGAAAATGATTAATTACTTATGGAAGTAATTAATCATTTATGGAAATGATTTAATCACTTATGGAAGTGATCAATCATTTATGGAAAAGATTAATCAATTATGGAATTGATTGGTTATGGAATTGATTAATTATGTAAAAGATTAAATCAATTATGGAAATAATTGATTTTAAATGAATATTTTATTCATGACCTTTCTCCTATAAATAGAACACTAACCCTAGGGTTTATGTGACACAACATATGGCCACCATAAGGTCCTCTCATATTCTCTCAACTCAAGAACTCTCGGGAGAATTTTATCTCTAGAGTTTTTCCCATTCAAGATTAGGTAGTCCCACAACTACGTTCCTAATCTCAGAGTTATAGCGGGGAAGATCAAATGGTGGTGTTCTTCGTTGGTGCAGAGCAATCAAGAATCATTCTTGAAGTATTCAGAGTCGTTAACGGAGGTATGTTTTTCACCGCTTAACCTTTTGCCAATGCATTGGTATTTTGTAGAACAAAATTAATTTACAAACGGTCCAATTGCTTCCGCTGTAACGGAATTGGGAATTCCAATCCTTCAATGTCAATTGGATCATCTACGACCTTTGGAGCGCTATTGATATTCTGATATGGTTTAATTATGACTTCTGTAATTTTTGTTATATACAGTGTCTGTAGATATATTTACACTGTATTCGTTTGTAGCCAGTTGCATTGTAATCTGTTTGTTAGTGTGAAACAGTTTATATATACAATGTATTTCCAACAATTTGTTCATTACAATGTTATAATATTTTATCATATAATTTAAAATAACAAAGTATAAATTTTTAGAATAACAAAATAGAAATAATTTAAATTTAAACTATAATAAAATTTAAATAATTATCTTATAGCAATTTAAATATTGAGTATCAATATAAAAATAATCAAAATGACTATGTCCACTTTCGTCATTATAGTTAAATTGTAACAATCTCGTTTGAATTTACCAAACACTATAACCCGCTTTTTCATGTTTGCCACTGAAATTTACCAAACACTAATTTACTTCTAGTTACAGTTGATTTTTTTTAAAAGCACAGCTGACAACAATTATTTTAAAAGCTACAGCAACCCCAAACTAAGTCTAAGTCAAATTCACACCAAAATGAGTTCTTTTAAGCACAAATATGTATAATTTGACACACATGACTCTCAAAGTCCAATCTCATCAACTTTAACACTTTTTAAGTTCGGGAATAGTGATTTTGATCTAAAACATACAAGTTTCACAAGAAAAATGAGCTAAATGTAAGAGCAAAATAAGTATATTTTTGGCACTTATCAACTATCTTAAAAAAAATTATTTTTCATGAAAATTATTATTACTATATTTACAAAAACACGCGCACACACTTAAATTGTATATATTTCATTATTAATTAAATTATGTTTTTCTTCATATTTTAAATGTTCATAAATACTTAAAATTTAAAATATTACAAAATAAAAATCAAATATCACGTGCATTGTCTTGGGCATGCTTGTCCAGGGCCAGTTGTGCCTATGGTCGCATGCCCAAACCATCCTCAACCATCATGTTATAATGTCATGTAATGTTTTGTTGTTTCCTTTTTGTTATAACTAGTTTTGGGGGCGTATGACTCCTCGCTACTTTGCATGTACACGCCTGCCATAGTAAAAATGCTTCAAAATGTACTATAGGGGGGACCAAGTAGTCATCAAACCTCCCCTCGACCAAGCATTGTATACTTTCTTGTATCCTTGTATGCAATGCTTTCTTTAAAAGATGTTTTCAATGCTTTTTCTCTCTCACATTTTATAAAACCAATTTTCTCTTGTGAAACGTGAGCAGATGCTAGACCCTACACTGAAGTTGTCTGCGATTTGCGATTTTTGTACGGCTGACTTGCCCACCAGGTTAGGACAAGTGCCGCACAATCGCCCTTCCCGAATACGAAAGTTTGCGATTATGACACATGACGTGTCAAAATACTAGTTTCTAGAAGTACTATTACTAGAAAACGTTTTATTAGGCTAGTTCGAAAACAAATAGAAATAATCATTTCAAATAAATAAATAAATAAAAAGTCGAAATAAATATTTTCTCTTATTTCTATACCTAACATATGTAATAAAAATATAGAAGCTAGGGTTTTACTATAACCATCTAAAAACTTCCCTCTTTTAATTTTCCCTAACTGAACTATCAATTCTGTTGAGGATGGTGCTTATTAAAATGGTTGGTTTTGCCCTCCTCTAATTTCCCTTTTTTATTTTTTAATAAATCCAATAATAATTGCACCCTTTGAATTCCAAAGCACAACCTAGTATGTAAAAGGAACACTAATCCACAAATATATTTCAGATAAATCATTTTATAGAAAACTATAGAATTTCACTTATTCAGTAGATGTAATATATTCGAAAAAGGAAAAAAAAAAATAGGTTCAACAAAAACGGAAAACGACCTGCCAACGGCCAGAGATCTTAAGCTAGAAAATAAAGACGATGGAAGAAGGAAGAGAATTGTAGCTTCCATTTCCTTTTCAATAACCAACCGTTTGCTTTCCTCATTTCTTTTCCTTGAAGCACAATATCTGAATTAATTCCTCTGAACGAAAACGAACCATCAAAAAATAAAAGATAGAAAACCTTTCCCTTTTTGCTTTCTTCTCTTGGTTTGTCTGTTGTAGATTTCTGGCATTTTCAGCATCTCACAATCAAGGATATAATATTGTGTCATTTCAAACGTAAGATTGAAAACTCGAGAAGTGGATCGATCGAGCCCCTTTGAAGAGCAAGTGTGAAGAAGATCTAATTCATGTGAAAGCAAAAATGATGGGTTTTAGCTTGGTTTCTGCATGGAACAAGAGGCGTAGACGAAATAAGTCATCTCAAGATCATCATCAAATTACTTCAGACCCTTGTATGTTTAGTTTGTTCAGCCTCCTCTCCTCCTCATCATGTACCATGCATCTTCAGCTTTCTGTTGCTCGCTTCTTTTCTTGGCTTACCAACTTGTGTTCATCAGGGATCTACAGACCCGTTGAGTTGTGGCAGCTTGAGGATCAAACCCTTCACACACCCCCCAAAAAGCACCATGCTTCCTCTGTCTTCACGCTTAGAGAAATGGAAGACGCCACCTGTTCCTTTAGCGACGCCAACTTCCTCGGGAAAGGTGGCTTCGGTCGAGTTTATCGGGGCACCTTGCGATCCGGAGAGGTCTCTTTTCTTATCTCTTCATTTCCTTGTTTCCAAATTTTCAAACTTGTGTCGTTTATTTAGTCGTCCATGCATTCTATTGAAATTTTAGAAGAAAAATGATATGAGTTTTGTGAATTAATTAAGGTTGTAGCAATCAAGAAAATGGAGCTGCCACCATTTAAGGAAGCAGAAGGAGAGCGTGAGTTCCGAGTGGAAGTAGACATTCTGAGCAGATTGGACCATCCAAATCTTGTTTCCTTGATTGGTTATTGTGCAGATGGGAAGCATCGCTTTCTGGTCTATGAATATATGCATAAAGGGAATCTGCAAGATCATTTAAATGGTTGGGTTTTTCTTTACCAATTATACAAATTATTCTTCAATAATATGTGTACCATTATTGAAATTTATTATTTGATTTTGTGTATAGGAATTGGAGAAGCCAAGATGGATTGGGGAGGGAGGCTGAAAGTGGCACTTGGGGCAGCAAAAGGATTGGCCTATCTCCATTCAAGTTCAGCTGCTGGGATGCCCATTGTTCACAGGGATTTCAAATCCACAAACATTCTTCTTGACTCCAACTTGGATGCAAAGGTAAGCAAAAAACCATACCATATTTGTTAACAATATCAATAAAAAAAAAGTTTAGCTTAAAAAACAGTTTTCCTCCATCAACTTTCATAAAAATGATCATTTAGGCCCCGTTTGATAACCATTTGATTTTTTGTTTTTGGTTTTTGAAAATTAAGCTTATAAGTACTACTTTCACCTACAAGTTTATTTGTTTTTCTAATACTCTTCTTTCCATGTTTTTAAAAACCAAGCCAATTTTTGAAAACAAAAAAAAGTAGTTTTCAAAAAAATGTTTTTGTTTTTAGAATTTGGCTAGGAAGTCAAATGTATCCTTGACAAAGATGAAAATCATGGTCGGGAAATTAGGAGAAAATAAGTCTAATTTTCAAAAATCAAATAGTTATCAAACGGAACCTTAGTCCTTCAATTTTAATTTGTAACAATTTAGTCATTGTACTCTCAATTTTATAACAGTTTAGTTCATAACAATTATATATATATAGCTTGATTAATTAGAACTGTTTATAAACTACGAAGATTAAATTGTTACATAGTAAAAATTGTCACTTGATTTTGATGAAAAAATTGTTATAAAATTGAAAGTGCATGAGCTAAATCATTAGAAACTAAAGTTCAAAGAATAAATTGTTACTTCCATGAAAGTTCAAAGACTTTTTTTAGTATATCAACATTTGGGAGTGGGGGATTCGAACCTCTAATCTTTTGGTCGAAGGTACATGTCAATTATCGTTGAGCTATGCTCGCTTGAGCAAAAGTTCACAGACAAAAAAAAAAAAAAATTTATCCAAAAGTTTAAATATAAACTTATGGGTCGACTAATTGTAATTTAGCATGATATTAAAGGAGGAGATTTTGAGTTTTTAAATATATGCAGTCATTTCCTCCTGATTTTATATAATAGTCTATTTGTTGGGCTCTGTACGAATTTTTTAACCTACGAGGGATTAAATTTAAAAATATAAATAAAAGATTAAATATGAATTACCTATCAGTGCTGTGGGGTTTAGTAGTGATTTTAATATAATCTTTTCATGTTAATTAGGTTCTTTCTCTCTACTTGTTTGTTTGATAGATATCAGATTTCGGACTCGCAAAGTTTATGCCAGAAGGACAAGAATCACATGTGACTGCTAGAGTCCTTGGCACATTTGGATACTTCGATCCCGAGTATACTTCGGTATGTCTTTAAACACAAACTAAATACCATTTTTCTATGTAGTTGGTTTCGACTTTGCCCCTAATTAATGTTTTAAAAGTTCTAACTTTACTCTCAAACGGTAAATTTTGTTTTTTAAAAAACTTTTTCCATTTACAATTTTTTTATGTGGGTTGAAACTTTTAAAATATTTGAAATTATAAAATGGAAACCAAGTACCTAAACCCACTAATATTTGAGAAGTTTTAATTATACCTATAATTTTTATTTTAACTGAAGTAATTAGTAACATCATATGGTTATATTAAAACAAATTAAAAGATTAAATATAGAATTGAAATCTTTTAAACATTATATACTTGGGGAAATTTAGAAACAAAGTATATAGATGATAGATCAATCAAGAATTTTTTGCATAAGATAAATGGGCATTGGAGTGTAGTTAAGAAAAACCACTTTTATGAGTGGGAATTTTGAAGTCCTTGGTTTGACAATAGACAGGGAAACTGAGTGTGCAAAGTGACGTATATGCATTTGGAGTGGTTCTTCTTGAGCTCCTAACTGGCCGCCGAGCAGTGGACTTGAACCAGGGCCCAAGTGATCAAAACCTTGTCGTTCAGGTAAAAGCCAACCACTTTCTCAACTCTTTCAAACTATTTTTACTCCTTTTTATAAAAATTTTGAAAAAAAAAATCTTTTTAATAAGCTATAAAGCACTCATCACTGAAGTCATCTCAAACTCAAAAAATGCTTTTAGTTCAATAAGTTTGTCTACTTAAACGAGTGAGTGATTCCATGTGTGTTTGTAAAGGTAAAACATATACTGAATGATCGAAAAAAGTTGCGTAAGGTGATAGATCCAGAAATGAGTCGAAGTTCATATACAATGGAATCCATAGTCATATTTGCAAACCTAGCTTCACGTTGTGTCCGAACAGAGAGTAGCGAAAGACCAACAATGGCAGAATGTGTAAGAGAGCTCCAAATGATTATCTACACAAAGTTACAGACTCGCAAGGGCTAGAGATATTATATTATGATTTTACATACTTTACATTAATTGTTTTGTATCCATTGAACTATTCTTATGCCAACTTAAAGTGGTTAAGAGACGTGTACCTCTTTTTAGGAGTTGCGGGTTTAAATCCGCACTCTCATGTATTTGTGATGTAATAACTTTTTTTTGGAAGAAAAAAAAAGGTAAAACCAACTTTTTTTTTTTTTTTTTTGGGTAATGAAACATAGGATTATATATACATCATTGTAGCTGGAATGAAGAATATCATCCATATATATGCTTCACTTATGACATTATTATTGTGTCTTTTTTCCTATCCAATTGTGTTCTTGAACTCAGATTAATCATCAGCTCGAGAATGGTGGTTTTAGATCCCTAGTAAAATTAATGTTTGAAATTGCTAAATGAGAGATAGATTAAAGATTTGTACATGACAAAACCACCAAGTTAAAGGTAAATCTTATTGATAATGATATGGAGTTAAAACTTTACTTAGATTTGAAGGAAAACTTAGAAAAACTTATAAAATTTATTTTTTCTATATATACGTATGATTCCTCCTCGCTCTACCCAAGTTAGACGAGCTTTTCTTTTCTTGGTAATGGTTTCTTTTTCTTTTTCTTTTTCTTTTTCTTTTTTATTGAAAAAAGAACCACAAATGCAACATTACATTATATTGTTTGTTCTTCTTTAATTTTTTTTAATTAAGTTTTGAGTTTTGACCAAAAAAAAACTAATTTTACAAAAATAAAAGTTCAAAATAATTATGGTACATTAAATTTTAACATTTATTATGCATTTTACAAGAAAAAAAAGGATAAACAAATGCTTTTATTTACAATTTTTTAAATTGGAAACAAAAATTAAAAAAAAAAAAAAAAAAAGTTGTTTTCATAATTTATATACAATTTGGATATTTTTTTTTTAATTGAAAAGGGAGAAATAGGGAACAAATACCAAAAATATATTTTTCTCAGAAACTAGAAATGAAATGGATATGTTACCAAATGACTCCTACATTTCTTACTTGGGTTTTTATTTTTTTTTCATTTTTGAAAAGAAAAACCAAAACAACTTATAACCAATTCAATTTTTAAGTCTTTAAAATTTGAAAATAATTCTTATAATTTTCGAGTAAATTTTATAAACTACAAAATAAAGTTTTAAAAATTAAGGTTTCAGTTGACTTTTTTTTTTCTTTTTTTTTTTTTTTTTTTATAATTTTTGGATGTATCCTTGAGAACTGAAGTCGAACCACGTCCATCAAAGTATCAACGGTTTAGATTTCTAAGGGTCTAGGGATAAGCTAATGGTCAAGGCCAACGACCGTTATGGCTGATCAAGTCCAACGACCGTTACGAATTTGTAACTGTCAATTAAAGAGGTTCAAGAATCAAGGCAAGGATTCTCGGAGAGATAAATGTCAATCATTTCACTATCCTACCTCAGTATTATAAATAGTATACTCATAAAAGGGCGAAGGTACGTCCAAATACACTCACTTAATTACTGCGGTCTAAGACCCTATTCTAACTTGAACGTTGGAGTATGCGTGGCTTAGCACTGCATCGGTGCTCAGTTCTCTTTGTTGCAGGCACACGATTGTTCCCCTCCATGACAAATTTACCGTTGATCCGATGATCCAAAATTTGGTATCAACACCATACATGTGTTTCTTACAATTTTTTGTTTTCTGTTCTAAGAAACAAAAAACCAAACCTATTTATTATTATTTTTTAGAAGAAAATAAAACCTATTGGATAATTTTATTTTGGTTTTCTTTTTTTGAAACGTTAGAGATCAGATATATTAGAGAGACGAACCCATGTAGAGATAGGGAAAGAAAAGTCAAGAGAGATAAAAAAAAAAAAAATTATAGAGAAGAGTTAGAGAAATAAAGAAAAATGAAACAACGAGAGGTTAATTAGAAAAAGATAAGAGAGAATAATTATGGAGCAACAAATGTTAGTGAGAGAAAAGTTAAACAAAAACAAAGAAATCGAGAGTAAACTTAGAGAGAAGAAATATATTAGAGAAAGAAAGAGAATGAGGGAAATACTTTAAAGAAAAATGTAACGCTCCATTTTTCTAATTTTGAGTATTATTGGGTAAATTACTATGAACTCCTGTTTATTCGAGATTATCCTTTGGTTTGCATGGGTGAGAGTGGCTCATCATCACCGATTCAATAAGCCTACCATTTTGGGAATAAGATCGGGTAGATAGCTGGGGACATAGTTTTGCAAGATAGAATTCACTCCTACCTGAATTAAGAATAGTAGAGAGGTTGTTCCCTTGAGTGCTGACTCTAGGGCTTGAACAAAGGGATCCCGTCAACTCGAGAGGAATTTGGTTGGTGGTTGGACCACAAACCAGCTGTTCATTAGAGGATCAATGAGACTTAAAAAACTAGGAGTAACTTCAGGGGTAAAACGAACATTTGACCCACGGTAGTTACGAACAACCTGTGAAGGGTCGACTTACTAATCATGGTTATATCATGTGGACAGAAATATATCTACAGTGGGGTGAATGCAACTATCGGGCTATAGTGGAGTGTCTTCAGTAGTTAACGAATGTTGGTTAACTAGGTTAACGAGTTTAGCCGGTTAATCTCGGATCGTTGGAGCCCATGATCTGTAGGTCCATTAGGTCCCTCTGCTAGCTCATACGGACTAAACCTTAGAACAATGTGATGGAAGAATTTGAATCGTTTAAATTCAATTTAGGGAATTGACGTTAATTATATACGATATACTTAACATATTATAAGTTTAATTGTAAATTAAACTAAAGAGATAATTAGAGATATTTAAATGTTGTTTAAATATCGTTGACGTGTATATGATACAAATTTTAAGTTTGGATGTGAATAGGGATTCATGTTCAAAACCGAAATTGAGAGAAAACGAGATTGGTGCAAAGAATTAATTTAATATATGATATTAAATTAATATATTTGATGAAAATTGTTCAATTAATTATTTATTTTTAATTTTATTTAAATTATTTTATTTAAAATTAATTGAGAAAAGTTTATTTTAATTTTAATTTTAATTTTAATTAAAATTATATCAAAAGGCAATTTCATGGATTGTGACACCAAACCCATCTCTTCTCTTTAGCATAAGACACATCTGCAAGACACCTCATTAAAATTGATAACATGGCTTCATTTGATGAAGCAAATCTGCATGTGATTCTTCTATATAAGAAGAACAAAACCGAGGATCAAGGGGTTGATGTATGGTGTTCTTTGGTTTTTCATTCTCTCACAAAAATTGATGTGTTCATACATTTCTCCCTCCAAAGGTCTTTGGTGTACAAGGATTGTTGAATTTTTCTAGTCTTGAAGGGTCTTCAGTCTTCAAGAAGTTTTGGGGTATTGAAGTCTGTCTTTGATCTTCAAGGAATGTTGAAGTATTGAAAAACGTTGGCCTTCATGGAGTGTTGAAGTCTTGAAGAGTGTTTGATCTTAAAGAGTGTTGAAGTTTTGAAGAGTGTTTGGTCTTCAAGGAGTGTTCACCACTTAGGAACTTATGGAATTAAAGGAGTCTTCAGTCTTCAGTCTTGGTGGAGTCTCTCTGAATTCTCTGGTTCTGGTTGGGAGCTTCTAATTTCTGACTCTCATGTCTTTGTGAGAGTATAGAATTTCTGAACCCTTGAAATGAAGAAGAACCTCTCTATAAATTTTCCATGGATGGGCCCTGGTGACTTTTGGGCCTAACAACTTGGACTTGGCTTTATTGGTCTTGGGTTCAACTATTCGGTCTTGGGTTTGGTTTATATTCGACCCAAAAACCATAGGATAATTGTAATGGGTGGCAACATGAGGGTAAATAATGGCAAATATAGCAATTTTTAAAAATATTTGCAAATATGGCAAAATTTTTGAATTAATTTTTTATATTCCTAAATTGCCCCTGCCCCTGATTGGCGAGCGCATCTTCTTCTTCCTCGTCAGTTTTTTTTTTTTTTTTTAATTGATAGAAATCTTCTATCACTGATAGAAAGTCTTTCTATCACTGATAGTTTCTATCAGTGGTAGAAAAATTTTCTATGAGTAATAGAATAGAGTTTCTATCACTGATAGAAAAGCTTTCTATCAGTGATAGAAATAGAATCTATCAGTGATAGAAAAACTGATTGGTGCCGCATCTTCTTCTTCCTCGTCAATTTTATATATATATTTATTGATAGAAATCTTCTATGATAGAAAGTATTTCTATCTTCTATCAGTGGTAGAAAAATGATAGAAATCTTCTATGATAGAAAGTCTTTCTATCACTGATAGATTCTATCTGTGGTAGAAAAATTTTCTATCAGTGATAGAAAGTTTCTATCACTAATAGAATAAAGTTTCTATCATTGATAGATTATACCAGTGGTAGAAACATTTTCTATCAGTGATAGAAAGTTTCTATCACTAATAGAATAAAGTTTCTATCAGTGATAGGAGATTTCTATCAGTTATAGAAACTTTTTCTATCACTGATAAAATCTATCAGTGATAGAAAAACTGATTGGCGCGCGCATCTTCTTCTTCCTCGTCATTTTTTATATATATATCGATAGAAATCTTCTATGATAGAAAGTCTTTCTATCACTGATAGATTCTATCAGTGGTAGAAAAATTTTCTATCAGTGATAAAAAGTTTCTATCACTGATAGAAAAGCTAATAGAAAATATCAATGATAGAAACTTCTATCACTGATAAAAAGTTTTTCTATCACTGATAGAATCTATCAGTGATAGAAAAATTTTCTATCAGTGATAGAAAGTTTTCTATCAGTGATGGGCATTTTAGTAATTTTACTTTTCTGATGGTGAGATTTTGCCATTTTTGCAAATATTTCTGCGGGCTGCTACTTTTGCAATTAGTTTGGGCCATTTTGCTACTTTTGCAACCGGCCCAAAACCATATGACCCAAATATTAAAAGACCCAAATTTCATCAAATTAATTTTTTAATTAATTGATCAAATTAATTCTTTTAATTAATTGATCAAATGGACATTTGGCCTTAAAATTTTATAATTGGCCAATTTTGTCTTGACATTAAATTTGGGACACATGTTAATTTATAATTGGTCCCAAATTTAATTATTTTTAATTTCGTTATTATTTTTAAATAATGATGTGGCAATTTGTGATTGGCCAAAATTTCCCGTTCAACACTCATCTTTCTATTTCTATCATATAACTTTCATTTTTCTCTCTCAACATTTTTTTATAACATCTTTCTCTACATTTAGCAATTATTATAATAAAGGTTTAAATCATATTTTAGTTCGTAAACTTTTAAGTTTATTTTATTTTGGTCTTTGAACTTTCAAATGGTTCAATTTAGTCCCTAAACTTTCAAGTTTGTTCTATTTTGGTCCCTAAACTTTTAAAATGTCTAGTCCTTGAACTTTAAAAAAAAAAACAATTATTTTGGTCCACACTTTTATTTCAATTTTAACAAATTAAAGACGTAGCTTTGAGTATGTGTCTTAGGATGCACCAAAGCGAGCATAGCTCAACAATAATTGACATGTACCATCGACCAAGAGTTTAGAGGTTCGAATCCCCCATCCTCAAATGTTGTTAAAGTAGTAAAAAAAAAAAGTCTTAGAATGTTAATATGAACATGATTTCAAGCCAAATAAGTTAGAAATAAATTCGGACAAAGTGGATTTAGGTAGAAAAGTAACTTGGCAAGGACCAAAATGGTTACTTTTCTAAAGCTTAGGGACTAAAACAGACATTTTGAAAGTTCAAGGACTAAAATAGAACTGTAACGCCCCGCGTTTCAAGATTATGCCATTTTGGATTAATCATTGTTTAAATTCTAGTTTGTCAGGAATTAGAATTTAAGTTTGGTTTGTAATCGATATTTTTAACCAATTAGTATATTTTATTTTCCCTCTTCTCGTGTGTTGGTGCTAAGTGGGTATTGGTCAGTTAATTTTAGCAGGTTAGTGGGGAAGGAAGTTTGCATATTTTTTCTCCTATTAGTGGGCAGTTATTGGAAAAAAAAAAAAAAAGAAAACCAATCTCTTTCTCTCTCTCCCTCCCTCGCGTGAAGTCGCCGCCCACCCCTCCCTTCTTTGCGCTTATCTCCCTTCTCCCGTTAGTGTTCGCGCCGCCGCCAGCCGCCTCCTTGCGCCGCCGCCTTGCATCGTTGCCCTCGTCTCCATCTTTTTCCCCCCTCGTTTTTCTGTGACCGTCGCCGCCGCCTTCCCCTTCGCGAGCGCCGCCAGCCACTGCCTCCCTTTCTTCCTCGCGTCGCACAGCCGCTGCCGCGCGCCGCCTAGCCGGTGTCCCCTCCCGTCAGCCGCTGCCTTCACCATTCGTTTTCCCCTCCGGCGAGCAGATCCCAGGCCGCCAGACTTCGTGTTCTTCCTTCACATCGGCCGCAGGTCCATTATTCGCATCAACCATCGTTTTCCTTGCAATTTTACCTTCACCCGGTGTGAAGTTAGTGTGGTTTCAGCCCTCATCGACGCTATCTCCCCTCCGTTTGGCTTCAAGCTACGAATACCAGCGCAATTCCTCTACCTTTCAGCGATTTCGGTAAGATTCGGCCTAACCCATTCCGTATTGGCATTGAATTCAAGTTACCCATGACCCAAAAGGTGTTAATCTAAGTTACCCACTCTTTATCGCTTCCTAAATTGCAGGTTCTGGCCATTTTGGACACTGTACAGCACGTATCGGTCACTGTTCAGTTCTGTTCAGTTCTGTTAGGTAGCTTTAGAATGCTTTTTAACCTTTGGGCATCCTTTAGTTTCAGTTTTAACTCATTTCGGCCTTGGGACAGCACTTATTCAAGGTGTTTCAATGCTGATCGATTAATTCCAGCAAGGTTCCTGCCCCTTTTCAGTGAGTTTCAGCACCTTGTAACACGCTTTAGGTCCCTTTTATTATATGTTAGGTGTTAGAAAGATTGTTGGGATATTCTCTAAACTTTAGAAGGTCTCTATTGCGTCCGTAGGTCCACTTAGAACCTATTCTAATAATTTCCAGCAAGCGTTAGCTGGATTTAGGAGCGCTTTTAAGTATGGTAAGTAGTTTCTACCTGAATGAGTCTGATTGTTTGTTGAGCATGCTGCTTGTGTTACTTGTTTTGTCTTATGCGTTGTGTGTGCTATATATATAACTTGAAATGTGATAAGCATGTTGCTTCGTTTATTTCTTAAGCATGAGACATTGTTGTGTGATAACTATGCTGCATAAGAGTCGTGTCTGCATAGTGTGTGATCATTGGGGAGAGGCGGAGCATGACGCGTAAATCATGTGCTGGGTGTGTGTGCGGAGCGTGACGCGGAAATCACGTGTGGGTGTGAGTGCGGAGCGTGACGCGGAAATCACGTGTGAGTGGCGCTGCGCATGGCGCGTAATAATACATGTGTTGGGTGGGTTTGCGGAGCGTGATGCGGAAATCACGTGTGGGTTGTGAGTGCGGAGCGTGACGCGGAAATCACGTGTGAGTGTGCGGGCATGGAGCGGAAACCATGTGGGGGTGCATAGCATGATGTGTGGATTCATGTTGTCATCCCATTTTGCATGAAGCATGTATTGGCATTGTTGTTTTCGTGTTTACGAGTTTGTCGGTTCGTTTTTCGCTTTACAAGCATGACGTGTGTGTGGACAGCATGTTGTTGTGGTTGTTTGTTGTATGGTGGCTCACCGGGTGTGAGCTACTTACCAGTACTGTGGTTGTACTGATACCCCTCCCCTTTCTTCCCCCCAACATTTTCAGTTTATGCAGGTGTTGGCGAGTTTTATGTGCCCGATGATGTTGAGGAGGAGGCTCACGAGGAATGACCCTAGTAGCTGAGTTTGTTTTATTTTCTTGCCTATTGAGATAGGACTTTAGTTGTGGTTCTTAGTCAGTTAGGTGGATTTAATCTGATGACTCTTTTGTAATATGTTTAAGTTCTAAATTAGTTAACCATCTTCTCGCTTCTAGTTGTGCATAGTTTAATAAAGTTGAGTTGCTCCTAGGAAGGTAAGAGTTTTGCTTATGTTTAAGGAAGTCGTGGTTTGTCATTAGTTATGAATACGAGACCTGACTCGTATTGTGGTTGTGGAGTTGGTTTCTGATGTGCTGAGCAAAAATGGAGTAGAATGGATGGTTATAGAAGTGTGGTTTGGTGTTTAGCAGGTTTTTAAAATTTTGGGTTTGTCCTATGTACGCCGTTATGCTGCCGAAATTTTCGGAGCTCTCGGTTGGTCTGAATAGGAGTTTAGTAATGTCACTAGGTTAGATTATATTGAAACCTGGGGCATTACAAGAACAAACTTGAAAGTTTAAGGACCAAAATAGACATTTTAAAAGTTTAGAGACTAAAATAAAACGAAGGGACTAAAATAAGATTTAAACCTATAATAAATTATCAATATTTGCAAAGTTTTGATGGGTAGAATTATGTAAAGTCAAACGAAACTTCTCGTGTCAACATATTCAAGATCTGCCAAAGCGAGCTCAGCGGTAATTGACATGTACCCTCGACCATGAGGTCAGAGGTTCGAATCTCCCACCCCAAATATTGATGTACTAAAAAAAAAAAAAACTTCAGTGAGGGGAAACGTAGTAGAACCAAAAATATCTTGAACAAATTTAAACTCATCTCAGTCAAATAGCATTCTCATAAAATATTTTAGCTTGGCAATGGGTGGGTGACCCAATCTTTTCAATTTGGGATCTTCAATATGCCCCCTCAAGATGGTGCCTCTTGACCCTTGTAGCTTATAAATTGTGAGGTCTCCACCAATCTTTTCAATGTGGGATCCTCACAGGACCATAACAAAATCATCCTATAAAATAACATGTATGCATAATTTTGGAACAACATTCATTTTCAACAATTCCATGAAGACGTACGTAGAAATTTAAATTCATCCACCATTGGGAAGAAACACATAAGCGAAAGGAAACAGGTGGGACAGACATGCAAACTCACACCTTCACAAGCACAACAAAGCTAAAATGGCACGAGTAACAGAAAACTTTGATGGCAAGACAGACTGAGAGGACACTGGGTGTGTACCTTCAATTCATGTCGTACTTGCAGTTTGAAGCAATTTGGTCATTTTTTTTAACAAGAAACAAAACTTTTCATTGAAATAATGAAAAGATACTGATGCTCAAAAGATACTCTACAAAGGAGTGAGAAGAAAGCAAAAGGCAAACAACAATTACAAATGAAATAAAAGCATGCCAAACAAATATCATGTAAAGAGAAATTAACAAAAGCCTTGAAAAGAGAATACCAAGAATAAACTTTTAAACATGTTTATTCAAAATGATCCATCCAAGGAAGATGCTTGCCTTAAAAAACTCTCTGATTTCTCTCCAACCATAATTTTGATAATAATGCTTTGATTGCATTAATGCATATAAGGTTTGGCTTTGTAGCCAAAATAAGACCACTAAGTAGCTGCTGAACATTATCCTTTAAGTGCATGTTTGAGAGTGATTTTAAAATAGTCAAAATCACTTTTATCATATTCAAAATCACTTCGAAACATACCTTTGATAATTCAAAATTAATTTTAATGGTATGAAAATCACGTTTAAAAGTGTAAAATCAAATATGAAATTGATTTTGAATAATTAAAGGTATGTTTCAAGGTGATTTTGAATATATTCAAAAGTGATTTTAGCCATTTCAAAAGTACTTCCAAACATGGATTAAGATATTGGAAAAAACTCAATGCACGTTTTAGATACAAAGAAATTTGAACCAACACTCTATCAACTCAACAGAACCAAAGAATATACGAAATAGAAAATCACCCTCCATATTACAAAGAGGACAAACTGAGGACATGGCTTGAGAAATGGCATCATAAAATCCTGCCGCAGCTCAAAAGAGGTGCCAACCGCCAAGTTTTATCACAGAGAACCAAAGTTAACCTACAACTTAGAAACTTAATTGTAATTACAACACAGCAGTCCTAGTAAAAATAAAACTTCTTGCAAAACATATATTACGCTAAATCTTCTTTGTTAATCCAGTATCAGGCTCCACTCCTAATCTAAGGGCACTGGTACTCAACCCAAGGCACAAATCGGGAAGACATCAAGGATTTTTCTTATTAAGCTCACCTGAAGGTTCGACAACACAACTTCTGGGTAAATATTACTCAAAACCACATGCTTTTGCTATGATGATGACATTTGAGGAATGCATAACCAATAGCTCAATATACATACATGTCAACAAAAATCTTGAACGGCATAAAATAGTATAACTGAACAAGTTTACATCTTGAAACAAAAGAGGGGAGAGGAAGAGCAACCTGTTCTTTCAAGGAAATCACTTCTGCTGGGTCCACTTGAGTCGAAAAGAGTGTATCCACCACTGTAATTAAAAACAAAAAAAGATAACTGTCATCGGCCATTGACACCCTCTTTCAATATAGCATCATTATAAGGATGTCTAGGAGCAGTTTTGGAAGTCCCAAATTCTGTGGCAGATGTGGATGCTGATGTTGAGGTTGTACTTATTCCATCATTTTGCAAAATGTTCTCAATTGTCTTAACCACTTCACTCATTGTGGGCCGGTCTGCAGCTGCTTCTTCAACACATTGCATGGCCAACTCTAAGAACTTTCCAAACCCAATAAGACTTGTAGTATTGTTGATTATGGTTGCATCCATTATATGCTTCAAACCATAATATTCTTCATCACTCTTATTCATCAACATATGCACCTCACGAACTATGTACTTTCCCTTTTCAATTGGCAACTTAGCAGTTAGTAGTTCCAACATAACTATTCCAAAGCTGTACACATCACTTTTCTCAGTCAATTGTTGACTCATGTAATATTCAGGATCCAAATAACCCTGCAGGTAAACGTCATGGACAAATCATTACAACAAGAGAACAATATGATAAACTCTATGTACAAACATCGTTAAAGTTTTCAAAATTCTCCAGCCATGTCACAATACCTTTGGGAACGGATCTAAATTACTTGAACGCATTTTCCTTTTATCAACTACAAATAATTTTTTTAATTTAAGAAACTAAAGTTACCAAGAGGTTAGTTATTTGCACTTATACAATGCCAACCTCGATATCTTAATTTTTACCAGAAAATGCTAGATTGAAATGCTGCCACAAAAAAACATGATGCATAAACTACTCACCAATGTGCCTTTGACTTGAGTAGAAACATGTCCCTTTCCACTGTCTGAGACAAGCTTGGACAAGCCAAAATCTGCAACCTTTGCATTTAAACATTCATCTAGTAAAATGTTGGTGGACTTAATATCTCTATGAATTATGGGAGGATTAGCAAGCTCATGCAAGTAAGTCAATCCTCTGGCAGACCCAAGTGCGATACGAAGTCTTCTCTTCCAATCAAGATAAATACCAGATTTCCCTAAAATTAGAGTTGCACATGTTAGTCGTGATTAGATGTTCAATGGGGCTTTAATTACAATCTAAACTGTAACCAAAAGAATTACTGTTTTCCTTGTTCTTTTCTTTTCTTCTTCTTTTAGTTTGTTAGAGGAAACCAGGCTCAGGAGCAACATACCCTGAGACAAATAAAACCTCAACAAAAGCCCAAGAACTACATAGAACTATACAAGAGGCAAGGCTCTCCACTCTTACTACAAATCATCCCCATTCTCGATCACTTATAATCAAGTATGAAGGAACATCACTAAATTTGAAGTGGATGCAAAGACCCATATCAAGGTATTATATTGAATTGATCTTCACACCTTCCATTTCAATTTAATCCATCCTCAAAGGTTCTCCTATTACTCTCCAATCACAAATCCCTGAGAAAACAAAGATCCTACCAACCAAAAAACCCTCCCCTCATATGAGAGAGATACAAATTATTGTTTTGAATTATAACTTCATTAAAATAGTTCAAAATATAGTTACGGGAGAAACATACACTTGACCATCTTGAGCGCTTTTCTTTTATATCTATAATATCGAAGTTATTTTATCATATCACGAGTGATCTTACACAACAACTGTCTAAGCCTACAAAATTTGGTCATTTGTCCTTGAAAACTATAATCTCTTTTTAACTAACTTTCATTGTTAGAAAGCCTCCAAAGTAATAAGATAAGAAATAAAAAATAAAAACAAAAAAGCACCCATTGTTCCCATTTCCCAATTTCAATTTCACGTCACTTTTCTGACATAAATGGGCTAGACACCCCAAACGATCTGAGGAAACTTACCTGCTAGGCTCTGTCTAAGTGTCCCATTAGGCATGAATTCATAAACAAGGATCTGTTCTCCTTGTTCAGAACAAAATCCCACTAGACCAAGAAGATTCTTGTGATGAACTCGCGAAAGCAGCTCAATTTCTGTCTTGAACTCATGGCCACCCTGCATTGATCCTTGCGTAGCTCTTTTGATTGCCACTACTTTTCCATCCACCAGCGTTCCTCTGTATACCTACCAAGGACAATGATAGTGCTAAAAAACAACCCTGAAGCAAACTGTACAAGAAAAAGAAAAACAAGAATGGACATTCAGGAAAGCAAAAACCAATCATTTGTACATTTACCTTGCCAAATCCTCCAGATCCTATCTCATTACTCATGGAGAAATTATTCGTGCATTTTTTAAGTTCATCGTAAGAAAACCACCTGGCTCCCTTTAATTGTGGTGCACCTCCACCATCGTTTCCACGTGGTACCAATAAAGCTGGATTAGATATAGGATCATGTTATTTGGTCAGTATTCAATATCTCTGATCAACCAACAACCATACAAACTCCAACATTGTGATAAAAGCAATAATGATTAACATCACTTACCATTTGACTTGGCCTTTTCTACACGTCTCTTCTGTCGAATTGCATAAGTTCCAATTCCAATGAGGCATAGAACGAGAAAGGCACAGCCAACAGCTATTCCAATTACCACTCCGGTGTTGGTTGAAGTTCCACTATCCATATCTTGAGAGATTTTGCTTTAAGCATCAGTTCATCATGGCTAATGCCAAAGCATAACAATTAAGGAACCTTTTTAGGTAAAATGATAATTAAGATTACCTGAAAATGGATAACGAGATGCAATGAAATAATACGGCCCAAACTCGGGGGGAGGTTTGTAAGTTTGATTGTGCAAATCAAGCCCAAATCTCTGAATATCTGTCCTACTGAAAAACTTATCATTGGTTGGAAAAAGTGCAAGCTGCATCTCAAGATAATCATCAACATTAAAGAAAGGGTCTTGAATAAAAGGCGTAACGTTGAAGTGGTGCAAAAGGCTCGTTTCCAGTGATTGAAACAGAGTTATATTGGACAATTCCCTGGACGTGGGTGCTCTAAAGTATAAAGTCCCTTCATATGGATAGGCACATTTACAACTCTGAGGGTTCAGCTTCTCGTCAGGAGAACATAACTTACTTCCACAGTTGACAAGGCTGGTAGAATAGGATTTTGTTTGTCGTTGTTGAAGCAGACAATAGTTTGTATCTGAGAGGACACCAGTGTTACACACAGGATTTCCTATCAGCCTATAACACGTGACACTCATATGAATGAATAAAGGTAAGAGCAAGGTACAGCATGAAATCTAACATTGAGAAAGATGGAAAGGATTTTTCTCACAGCAAATCGTTGGTATATCCCGAAACAGAGGTAACGGAGGATATAGTGTTATTTTGCAAATCAACTAGCTGCAATGATTGGCTGATGCTGTCATCCATATTTAATGTCCCACCAAATGCATTGTTCTTCAGTTTTCTGTGACAATTTTTAAAAATATTAAATTTTATTTTTCAATTCAGAATTCAAACTTAAATGTTTAAATCAAAGCTTACACTTGTTGTATATGTGGTAAGCTAAAGATTTCTTCTGGCACATATCCTCGTATTGACCCATATTCAACAATCCTGGAACCATGTTAGCATAGACATTTACCATTAGATGTCAAAAATTTCAAAAACTTGACAAAACTATTTCTCACTTATTAGAATTGTTAGAGAACATACGATAAGTTTAGTTTTACAGGTGAGGTAAGAACTTACAGAGTGGTGAGAGATTGTAGATTTGAGAACCATTCTGGAGCTACTGATGAATTAAATGAGTTGTTACTAAGGTCCCTGTAAAGACAAAACTTCACTAGCTAAGTGAATAGTATATGAAGATCAAAATGGAAATGTTAGCTACTTGCCATATGCTTACACGTAATTTAGTGAACTCATTTGAGTTAAGTTTGGTAGTGGACCCGTTAGCTTATTGTTGGCTAAATTCCTGAAAGAAGCAGACAATAGTGGGGATCAAAAAGAAAGTTGATTAACTACCCATAAAAGAGCAGAAAGGAAACATTATTGTAATTTTTACATGATGAGTACTCACAATTCATTGACATTTATTAGGTCGTTTAGGTTTGATGGGACATCTCCAGTTAAAGAATTTCGATCTAGTCGACTGTTACATATTTGAACTTCATTAAGTTGTATAGAGAAATTGCACAAGAAATAATATAGTACGCTGAAGGCAGAGAAATTTATACTCACAGAACATGAAGAGTCTTAACAAGTCCCAATGTTCGTGGGATACTCCCAGAAAAATTATTTTGGTCAAATAATCTGATGAAAGAATGAGTAAGCTTTGGGAATAAATATGATTAAACAGAGTTGCTGGATTGATATTCACTTACATGTGTAATAATACCATCTCGGAGCCAAAAAGATTAGGTGAAATGGTACCTGATAACTGGTTTTTGCTGAAATGACTGCAATTCACAAAGCCAAGCTTTAATTTTGAAGTTCTTGGGGTGTAGAAACATCTAATTTTGTAGGTATATTTTCTTTCTTTTTCACACTTGAATGGGTTTCTTGGAAAAAAAATAATACTCACAAATGTTTAGCCTCAAGAAGCAAATCCAAACCCGGAGATTTGGGAGTCGAAACTGGGAGAGCACCAGTCAACTGATTATCTGCCAGGTCTAGCCAATAGAGTTTGGAGAGTTTTCCCAAAGTCGGTGGTATGGTACCAGTCAATTTGTTAGAATATAAAGACCTGAGAGAGATGAGAAATCTACTTGGAAAAAAGAAAAGAAAAAAAAAAATCCTTGTTTGCTTATCAATAAATTTTCTCACAAGAAGGTTAGCGCAGTAAGATTGCCCAATTCTTCTGGAATTTTACCAATAAATCCACACGCAGAAAGGATCCTGAAAATTTAAAATTGAAGATGCAAAAGCTTATCTTAGGCTCTAGGAAACAAAAGCATAAAAGTTAAATGGGATCAAATTTGTTTGCTTATAGCTCTTTACAAGATATTCAAATTCAACAAGCTCCCTAGTTCCGGAGAGATTGAACCAGTTAGATCGCGATTGGAGGAAAGGTCCCTGCAATTAAAACATTTAGAAACTCAAGGATCTCAACGAACAAATATGAGACTGCTTCATAAACTAGAAGACAGAAACTTTTCTTGTAAGTAATGGCCAGAATTCATATTATTTCATATTGTAAAATGTTACATGCTCCTTCCTGTACACTCCACCACAAAGAGATGATGCAACTCACAATAGTCTCAGTTCAGTAAGGCCTCCAATGTCACCACCAAGTTTACCTTTTAGGCCCATATTTGATAAAGTCCTAAAGAGGTTAACACACATAGTTACCAAGTGGGTTTAACTTAAAATATTTTTTTTTTATTAAAAAAAAGGGAACAGAACCGAAACCTTGTACAAGTTGATAAAAATTGAGTAAAACTAGAAGGAAAATAAATGTTATTAATGATAAATAATAGATATTTACAATGCAATTACTCTTGAGTTGTTGCAAGTCACTCCTTCCCAGGGAGTTCCACATGGATCATTTGATGTTTCCCAGCTTGGTGGAATATTTTGCCACTCATCTTTCAAGGATTGAAGCACTCCAACTGCACAACATGAGCATGAAACTTACAAGGGTCGCATCTCGATCTCTTGACATTGTCAAAGTCAAATTATAGTCAAACTCTGCTTCACTGTAACACCCATGGTTTCTGAACTATCATTCTAACAAATTGTAAGTATAGGAACTAAACAAAAGAAGTTCAAACCTGAAGTCAAATCTGATGCTAACCCAAATTCTAATTTCAAAAGAATAAACAAAAAAGGTTAAGCAAGTTTAGTCCGTTTGTATCTACTTAGTCCCTGATTGATCTTCTCATTCCAATTCCAACACATTAGAGGGTGAGCTAATTGAACTAATAAGCAGAAAGGAGTAGATAAACCAGGCAAGAAAATTTGATGTCAAGAGCAAGTTAAAACACATTTTAACCAAATTCTTTTGTGTCCATCCACCAATAAGAAATCTCGTCTTTGTCTTCTTTGCAACGGGAGGCTTCATAAATGAAAGATGGCATATTAAGGAAACAAAGAAACAAACAGCAGAGGCAGGTAGTTTAAAAAGGTTAAGTAGAAACTTACAATCGTTGGAATAAGTATCGGAAGCAGCCAAGTTGAAGAAAGCAAAAAATAGCAGCGTTTGAACAGCTGATACCGCCATAATCGCCCCCATATTTTCGCTCCCACCGCACCACAACTTGATAGTTTCCTTCTTCACCAAAGCAGTGATTGGAACAAAAAGGCAATCGGCCATTTCCCCATGTCATTTTTGGTCGCATCGCCATCGCTCTTGAATGCTGGTAGGTCTATGTATCGCTGATATTTTGATCGAGCAATTCAATGCACACAGTTGGGTTAGTTGGAGCTGCCCCACTCATGCATTAACTCATAATCAGCATATACTAAAACAATCCTTCGTTAAAAAGTTGCCTTTTGTTTTGGAAGGAAAAAGTTTCTATTACATGTATTCTTCCGTTTCACCTGCAACAACGTACATCTTGTTATTTCAAAAAAAAAAAAAAACGTACATCTTGTTTTGTTTTGTTTTGTTTTTCTTTTTTTTTTTAATAAATTTTATCCAGAATTGAAATGACTGCTTCTCTCTCATCACAATCGGAACCCTTTTCCTCTTGGCTAATATTTGACTTTTTTCTTTTCTTTTAATATATCATTATCCATTTGACTTGTTCTTTCTTTTTCTTTTTTTTTTTGAAAACAAAGCTTCATTAAAGTATCAACTGCCAAAGTTAATTCCCTCATAAATGAGGGACCAAACAAAAGGGGGAAAAACAGGGGCCCAAAAACTCTGCCCTATTTCCCTTCCAAGGGATGCCTCCTGATTACAAAAATTAAAAGATTGAGCCTCTCTTGCAACATGATGAGCCAAGGAATTGCCTTCACACTTGCAATGGAGGAAATTCACACTGGGTAACTGCGAAGCAAGGAGAGAAATTTCGTCCGTGATTGCCTTCACTTCCGATAAGTCTTCCTCTTCCCCTTTCAAAATCTTCACAACTAATAAGGCGTCAGTCTCGATTTCCAGGGGGATGCTGCTCTGCGAACAGGTATGCATAATATCCTTCAAGCCTTCCAACAGAGCTTTCGATTCCAAATATTTAATGTCCCATTTCCTGTTAATTCTTTGCATCCCGAGGTTGATCAATGATCCATTCGAGTCACGCACGACCCACCCGATACCGCTGCTGTTCCGGTCTTCAAACCACGCTGCATCCGCATTCAACTTCCACGAATTTGTCGGAGGGTTCGCCCAAGATACCTGACTCGCTTGGTTCCTCAATTGGTTCGGTTCTTCACTCTTAAGGTAAGAGGACTGCCACTCTGAGATGCTAGCTTCAATCGAACTCCTCAGCTTTTCAATTTCTAGAGTTTTGTTTGATGCTTGAGATTTATTTCGGAAATTCCACACATTCCACATAAGAATCACCCCGCATGCAAGTTCTTCAAGGGATAGGTTAGAGACCATCCAGCTCCAATAGTCCTTTTCAGCCCATCCTGCCCTGCAAACAGAGAACAAGTTGTGAGACTTTGGGATAAAAGCTTCCCACATTTTCCTTGAGGATTTACATTCCCAAATGAGATGAGAAGTATGCTCCTCTTTCTTGTTGCATAAAAGGCATAGATTGTTTATGTCTATTCCCTTTTTTTGGATGTTCACTCTGCTTGGGATGATATTGTTGACGATCTTCCACGCACAAATCTTTATTCTCGGTTGTACCTCTGTCTTCCATAAGCTTTTCCATTCTTTTATGCCTTTAGAAGGGTCAGATTGAGTTGCTTCGATTCTATCTTGAAGATCCATAGCAAGACGATATGCACTCTTAACCGAGAAACACCCTTTCTTGTCCAAATGCCAGATGATCTTGTCTTTAGAATTTTTTCCTCCTGTAGGCATATTCAGAATATCTTCCACATCTAGGGGGCTAAAACACTGGGACACGGTCTCTTCTTTCCATTTGTTGTTGCAGTCAAGGAGACTTTCCACTCTTTTGTTCTTCATTTGGTCCGAGAGCCAAATTGGTCTTGGGTTGCCATCCCTTTTAATCCAAGGGTCTTTGTCAATTTGGATTCTCACGCCATTCCCAATTCTCCATCTATACCCCTTTTTCAAAAGCTCACTGCCCCAGATAGTGCTCCTCCACGTTGAAGAAGGGGCGGTGCGTAGGGGGCTTCTAGGAAATTGTCGTCCCTAAAATATCTGCCTTCAGCGTCTTGAAGAGAATACTGTTTGGGTTTCTGAGCAGTCTCTAGCTTTGTTTAGCTAACATCGCTTGATTGAAAGCTGAAAGCTATCTGAACCCCAGCCCTCCCTTTTCTTTATGCTTGCACATCTTATTCCAGCTGGTCCAATGGTGCTTGTCCTTCTCTCCCGTCGCTCCCCACCAGAATTTAGCGCATAACCTGTCAATGTCATGAAAATATAGTTAGGGAGACGAAAACAGCTCATAGTGTAGGTGGGAATAGCTTGAGCCACCGATTTGATCAACACTTCCTTTCCCCCGAGAGAGAACAACTTGTCTTTCCACCCCTGGAGAACTTTTTCCACTTTGTCTTTGAGTTTTGAGAAGGCTGCTCCTTTGTTCCTTCCTATTTGGGAAGGCATGTCCAGATATTGGTCAAGAGACTTCGATCTTTTTATCCCCAACCACCTTTCATAATCTTCTTTCGCTTTGGGGGACATGTTTTTGCTTGTCATAAAGGCGGATTTTTCTAGATTGATAGTTTGCCCTGAAGCTTTCTCATACCACTCCAACACCTTTTTTAAGGAAAGGATGCTTTTTGAGTCCGCTTTCAAGAAAACCAAACTGTCATTTGCCAAAAAAAAAAAGTGCGTTAGAACAAGGCAATGTTTGTTAATTTGGAAGCCACAGAGATTTGATAAGGATTCTTCCCTTTTGAGGAGAGCTGAGAAACCTTCAGCACACAGGAGGAAGAGATAGGGGGATAAAGAGTCACCCTGTCTAAGGCCTCTGCTTGGCCTAAATTCCTGTTGAGGCTGACCGTTAATAAGTATAGAATAGCTAACCGAAGAGATGCATTGCATCACTTTATTAGTCCATTCTTCACTGAAATTCATCCCTTTCATTATCTCCTCAATGAAGATCCATTCGACCCTGTCGTATGCTTTGCTCATATCGAGCTTAATAGTTGTATACCCTGTTTTGCCTTTCCTTCTGTTGTTTAGGGCATGGATGTATTCGAAACCAACGATCACATTGTCAGTAATTTGTCTACCTGGAACAAAGGCTGATTGGTTTAGGGAGATAATGGAGTCAAGCACCCTTTTCATTCTATTCGCCATGGCCTTGGCTATGATCTTATAAATAACGTTGCACAAACTAATGGGTCTGAACTCCATCATCCTTTTTGAATTCTTTGTTTTTGGGATGAGAGCAATCAGGGTGTTATTGATGGGTTCCATGTTGTCTTTCCTATTGAGAATGCCAAGACAAATTCTCATTGTGTCTTCCCCCATGAACTCCCTGAAGGGAATAAAAGTCCCCACGCAGCGGAAGCGCATCGATTGGACCTTACGCTGTATATTAATTAACATTAAAATACCGTTACGAAAACTCAAACAAACTTTAAACACTCTTTAAAGTTGCTGGAAAATCAGTTTAAACATGCTTAAAAATAAATCTAAATTTATTTTCATACTTTTCTAAAGAAAAGGGGAAGAACCGTTACAAACCTCCGTTGTAGACTTGACCGTTCGTCGCCAACGATGCTCCAACGAACAAAACGCAGCAGCCTCCTTTGTCTTGTGATCGCTGGAAAATTCTTCTTGAATGACACAATAACCACAGAGGTTACACCGGTATGACTCTAGGTCTAGGAGGCAAAAGACTTGTGTGAGTCTTTCTCTAAGAGGGAGGCTAGAGAGAATTCTAGGTCTTGTCTTGAGAGTCTAAGAGCAAGAGCAAAGTGTCAAGTGTCCTAGACCAATTAGGTCTAGTGTTCTATTTATAGAAGAGAGGCCATGAATAAAATATTCAATTAAATCAATCTTTTCCAAAATTGATTCAATCTTATTCCTTAATTAATCAATCATGATCAATCAATTCCACAATTGATTAATCTTTTCCACAAATGACTAATTACTTCCATAAGTGATTAGATCATTTCCATAAATGATTAATCACTTCCTTAAGTGATTAATTATTTACATAATTGATTAATTCCCACCAATTAAATATCACATATTTAATTTCCGGCCTAGAATTAATTAATTTGCCCAAACACATTTTAGGCCTTAAATTAATTAATTCATTATTTGAACTCTTTCAAACTTCCATAAATTTATATTTGAATTTCTTCAAATATTAATTTCTCTCATAATAATATATCAATATATATTATATTTGTTTCCCTTAGTAAATTGAACATTTTCAATTTACATTTATTACTTAGTTGCCTCAAATTACTTTATGAGCTACCAGTGGGACCTAATGGACCTGCAGATCAGAAGCTCCAACGATGTGAGATTAATTGGTCAAACTCATTAACCACATTAATTAATATTCGTTAACTGTGTGTACATTCCACTATAGACTCACAGTTGCACTCTTCTCACTGCAGACATATTTTCTGTGTCCACGGATCTAGACCAATATCGACTAGTTAGTCCTTCACGAGTGTCCGTAACGTCAGCTGGGTCAAATTACCGTTTTACCCCTGGGTTACCTCTATTTCCTTAAGTACCAGTTCTCCTCTAATGAACAACCTGTTTGTGGTCCAACCATCAAACAGAAACCCTCTCGTGCCATTGAGAGGGTAGGGCCCTTTGTTCAAGACTCGGAGTAACCACTTAAGGGAACACTCATCTGCTTCCCTAAAGTCGAGAAGGAGTGAATTCCATCTTGTACGATTATGTTCCCAGCTCCCCATTCGGTCTTGTCCCCAAAATGGTAGGCTTATTGAGTCGGCGAATTGGCCACTCTCACCCATACAAATCAAAGGACAATCTCTCATGAGCAGGAGTCCATAATCAACTCAGGATTAAGACTAAGTTGTCTAGGTCGTCCTAGTGAAATAGAAAACCAACTAGTTAACGGTGTTATAACCAGTGATTACTATTTCGCGGTCCGGTCTTATGCAAACTCATTGCATAGGATACCCCCACTCGCATGTCTCCTACACGAACGCGTTGGATCATAGCGTTTGTATCAAATACAAAGTGGGTCGTATCCATAGTGTTGCCAGGATAAGGCACCCAGTCTTATCCCTATACTATAGACCCTTTAGGCTGTTTCTTGAACAATGATCCCCATATGTCGCTACATATAGTTCAAGACTTCATATTACAGCCTAGGATGTCTAGTTTATTGGATTAGGGTCAAATAGTGCAATATTTAACAATAACATTTTATTGTAGAAACTAAATAACACTTTATTAAATACAAGTATAAAATTTGTTTACATTCACTATCTACGAGTTTTAGGGCATAAAACCCAACAAACTTTCAATTTAGCCGAGAGAGTCTTCGTGAATATTTCAATTTAATTCAATGTGTGTGCTTGTCTTGGGTTGGAAAGTTCTTATGAATTTGCCACAACACCACTGTATCACTATAAAGTCTGATGGGCAAGTTCACATTTGGAACACATTCCAAATCAGTCAAGAACTTTCTAAGCCTTACAATCTCTATTGCTGCTTCACAAGCAACTATATTTTTGGCGTATATGGTCAAGACTGTAATTATGTCACATTATAGCTCCTTTGTAAAGTTTGACCATGGATACTTATTGATATGTGCTGACTTTCCCTACATCATCACAGATGTCAGGCCTTGTGCAGAGCATTGCATACATTATGCTGCCCACAGCGGAGGCCTAGGGAATCTGTCTCATATTCTCAATCTCTTGAGGTGTCTTAGGACACTATTCCTTAGACAAGTGAACCTCATGCTTGAAACGCAATAAGCCCTTCTTGGAGTTCTGCATCGAATATCGGGACAACATTTTGTCAATATACGTTGCTTGAGACAGGACTAGCGTTTTGTTCTTCCGATCCCCGACTATTTGGATTCCAAGAACATATTCGACCTCTCCTAAATCTTTCATTTGGAATTGGTCCGCTAGCCATCCTTTATGTCAGACAGATATCCTTATCAGTCTTAAA
Source organism: Luffa aegyptiaca (assembly GCA_017139565.1). Lineage (NCBI taxonomy): Eukaryota > Viridiplantae > Streptophyta > Magnoliopsida > Cucurbitales > Cucurbitaceae > Luffa > Luffa aegyptiaca. The sequence goes on from CM029404.1 coordinate 27,675,354, forward strand.
ATCCATGTCAGTGTATCCTGTAAGGATCAAATCCTTAGTCCTATACACAAGCATATAGTTCATCTTTCTCCTCAGATACTTGAGGGTATTCATAACGGTTTTCCAATGATCAAATCTTGGATTAGATTGGTACTTACTGACAATCCCTATTGCATAGGCCATTCGTCTCATGTCCTCAACTTCTTGAGGTGTCTCAGGAAACCGTTTCTTAGACAAAATGAATTCCACGCCTGAAAGGTAGAGAACCCTTCTTGGAATTCTGCATCTTATATCTAACTAACATCTCGTAGATATAAGACACTTGAGACAATGCTAGCTTTTTGTTCTTACCGTTCCTAACGATTTGGATCCGAAGAACGAACTTAGCTTCTCCCAAATTTTCATTTGGAATTGAGCTGCTAGCTTATTTTACTAGTCAGTAAGATAACCTACATCATTCCCAATGACTAGGATATCAATTACATACAACACTAATAAAGCTACTTAACTATTGATGATCTTCTTGTAAAGACAAGATTCATCAATGTTCTTGATTAAAGCCAAAAGATTTGATCACAGTATCAAATCTTATATTCCAAGATCGAATTGGTTAGGTCAATCCATGAATGGATCACTTAAGCTTGCAAATCCCTTTTTGCTTCTGATCTTGCTAAATGAACCATTATGCTTGAGACATGTAGATACTCTTCTCAAGATTACCATTCAAAAGGGTAGTCTTGACATCCATTCTAAATGGACAAGAGTTCTAACAGACTTCAACATGACGACATGAGATAAGAATTTATTACTATCCCATGTATCTGGGTTTAACCCTTTTGTCATAAGTCTAACCATAAGATTATGTCTTGTTTCTTCTTGTAGATTCATTTGTAATCTTTAGGTATTACCCATTAGATAGATCTATAAGATTCTAGATGGATTTGAAATCACATATTTCAATTCCGGGTCCATTACTTTAATCCAATTGGTTCTTGTTAACATCATTCATTATCTTACTTTAAGACAATGAATCCTCTAAATCATCAGCTATGACGATCTGGGCTTCAATTAAGCCCATGTAACGGTCAAATTGTGGAACAATCCTCCCACTGTATTGAGGCACTCTCAACTTTTGAGATAGATGTAACTAACCAATTGTATTGGCCTTATCAACAACTCTTGTTTAAGGTCCAGCATCATCAACAACCCTTGTTGATTAACAACTCTTGTTGATATTTCTGTAGCTTCATCAGTCAATTTACTTAAAACGATCTTACTTTGTGGCTTATTATTTCTTATGTGGTCTTCTTCTGAGAATGTAGCATTTTTCGATACAAATTCTTTATTCTCTTGGGGATTGAAGAAGGATCCACATCTCTCGTTTTTATGGGGTAGCCTACGAATAGGTATACTATTTGAACAATGTTCCAATTTCTGGAAAATCAGTGGGACCTAATGGACCTGCAGATCAGAAGCTCCAACGATGTGAGATTAATTGGTCAAACTCATTAACCACATTAATTAATATTCGTTAACTGTGTTTACATTCCACTATAGACTCACAGTTGCACTCTTCTCACTGCAGACATATTTTCTGTGTCCACGGATCTAGACCAATATCGACTAGTTAGTCCTTCACGAGTGTCCGTAACGTCAGCTGGGTCAAATTACCGTTTTACCCCTGGGTTACCTCTATTTCCTTAAGTACCAGTTCTCCTCTAATGAACAACCTGTTTGTGGTCCAACCATCAAACAGAAACCCTCTCGTGCCATTGAGAGGGTAGGGCCCTTTGTTCAAGACTCGGAGTAACCACTTAAGGGAACACTCATCTACTTCCCTAAAGTCGAGAAGGAGTGAATTCCATCTTGTACGATTATGTTCCCAGCTCCCCATTCGGTCTTGTCCCCAAAATGGTAGGCTTATTGAGTCGGCGAATTGGCCACTCTCACCCATACAAATCAAAGGACAATCTCTCATGAGCAGGAGTCCATAATCAACTCAGGATTAAGACTAAGTTGTCTAGGTCGTCCTAGTGAAATAGAAAACCAACTAGTTAACGGTGTTATAACCAGTGATTACTATTTCGCGGTCCGGTCTTATGCAAACTCATTGCATAGGATACCCCCACTCGCATGTCTCCTACACGAACGCGTTGGATCATAGCGTTTGTATCAAATACAAAGTGGGTCGTATCCATAGTGTTGCCAGGGTAAGGCACCCAGTCTTATCCCTATACTATAGACCCTTTAGGCTGTTTCTTGAACAATGATCCCCATATGTCGCTACATATAGTTCAAGACTTCATATTACAGCCTAGGATGTCTAGTTTATTGGATTAGGGTCAAATAGTGCAATATTTAACAATAACATTTTATTGTAGAAACTAAATAACACTTTATTAAATACAAGTATAAAATTTGTTTACATTCACTATCTACGAGTTTTAGGGCATAAAACCCAACACTCCCAACATCTTTGATAAAGCTTAGCATTCGCTCCGTCAGGGCCTGGAGCTTTTGTTGGGTTCATGCCCTTGATGGCTATCTCTATTTCCTCTTTAGTAAAAGGCCTGTCGAGGATTTTTTTTTTATCTTCCGAGATTCGAGTGGTTACAGGCTCCACCACTTATGCTTTCTTTTGTTGGGTAGTTTGATGTCAGGAGCTTTTTGAAAAAAGTGGTGGCAATCTGCCCTATCTCTTCTTCATTTTCAGTCCACCTGTTCCTTTCGTCAAGGATTCCTTTTATTTCATTCTTTTTCTTTCTGAATGAAGCTCTTTGGTGGAACCACTTTGTGTTCTTATCTCCACTTTTCAACCAATCTTCTCTGGTTCGGATTTTCCAGTAGCTTTCTTCCTCCCTTAGAAGTGTTTCTAGCTCCCTTTCGGCCTTGCTGATGGAGTCTGCATTCATTTGGTTGGGGCATAATTCTAAAGCTTGGATTTCTCTTTCTTTTCTGTCAATAGCCCCAATAATGGATCCCTGTAGCCGGTTTCTGTTCCACCTACTCATTTCCACAAGACCTTCCTGAATTCTTGAAGTAAAGTTAATGTTTGAGATATTGTTGGTTGCTGTCCACGCTTCTTTGAAAGCCTTTCTACTACCTTCCATTTCTGTCCAAAACTCTTCCATTTTGACCTTTTTCTTCCGAAAAGAAGCTTGGTTGGGGACATTTGTGCTGCTAAATTCCATGATGATGGGTCTGTGGTCCGAATGATGAAAGTTTAGGTGTTGAACTTTCATCTCCTTAGCTTTCAACCACATGTCTTCATTTACTAGGAATTTTTCAAGTCGCTCTCTGGTGGCTTCTTTGGAGGTTTTGTTCCTAGCCCAAGTGTACCTGTCACCAGAAAAACCCACGTCAATGAGGTTACATCTGTTGATAACATCACAGAAATCATTTAAGAGTTGATAATGTTTAAGAGGACCCCTTTTTTTTCCTTGTTAAACATGATCTCGTTGAAATCGCCGCCGATGATCCACGAGTGATTGCAAGAGTCGTGCAATCTTTCCATACGCCTCCAGGACTCCTTTCTTTTGCTCTGATCAGGATTGCCATAAAAGCCTGTGAAACGCCACCACCAGTCCACATCCTTAATAGTAACATCTATGTGTCCTGAAGATGATGAGTTCATGGAGACGTTCATATGGCTTTGCCAGAGGAGAAGGAGGCCTCCACCCACACTAATACAGTTGCTGAATCCTAACTTCCTTTTGAGCTTGTCAGTCATAGCCGAAGCACATTTAGTTTCCGAGAGAAATACTAGGTCGGGGTTGTGTTTGCGGATTTCGTGCTGCAAAGATCGGATCGCCCGAGGATTCCCCGTCCCCCGGACGTTCCAGCACAAGGTTTTCATCGGCGGGGCTGTTCCACAGCCTCCGCCGATATCCCAACGGTTGAACCGAAGTATGTTGTACATGATTTCTTGCTTTTTCTGGAATAGCTCCGCCGATATCCCAACGGTTGAACCGAAGTATGTTGTACATGATTTCTTGCTTTTTCTGTCTGTAATTTCCAATTCTTCTTCCTTTTTGTGTTTACCCAACCCCTCTTCTGTTATTTGCATTTCCTCTGGAGACTTCTGTTTTCGATCTTCTCTTGCTCTTCTTTTCCATGACTTAATAGTTCTTTTTTCCTCTTCAGTTTCTTTTATAGCTATTGCACCTACTACTTGGGTCTTGATCGAGCTGATTTCCTTTGTGTGTGAGTCTATGCCGGGAGATTGTAAATCTTTTTTCGTATCTGGGTATTTACCTTGGGAACTTTGACACTTGGGAGCAGTTGGAATTTTTAATTTCTCTTTTGTTCTGTTTTTTTCAACGTCGGGCCCAGTTTTTTCCTTAAGAATTATTCCATTCTTTCTTTGGGCTTTGTCAATGGGGCCCTCAAGCCCATGTTGACTTTTTTTCGTGCTGACTATCTCTTTCCCTTTGTCCTTCTTCTTGTCGGTCACTGTGGTGTTTTGCCTTTTTGGAATTGTTCTGTCATGATTATATCCTCTGACTGATGTGATGTGTTTGTAGCCGTTGCATTTGTCGTTTTCTTCACAGCTTCTTCTCCGGCAGTTTCTGCATTTTCCAGCGGGTTACCTTGTTGACAGCCTGGCTGTGGGTTTGGTCATTCTCTCCTGTTATTCCAATCGTGGGGTTCATTTCTGCTTTCCCCATGGCCTTGGCTTCTTCTTGGATCCTCGCTAGACTTGGATTCTCCATCCTTTTCTAGGTTATTTTTGCTTTTGTAACTTCCTCTGGCCATCAGGAATTTTTTTAACCATGTCCCAAACTGCTGTTCCTCTCCAGCTATCTTTTCTTTTTCCTCGCAGTCTTTTGTCATGTGTCCCATTCTTCCACATTCATAATAGAAGTCGGGGAGCCTTTGGATCCGATTCTTATGAATGTTCCTCTCCACAATGGTTTAGTAACGTCTATCTTAACTTTAACTCGTAGGGAGTCTCCTCATTCTGTTTCCATCTTGTCCAGATCCAGTCGCTCGAATTCTCCTTCTGCATTTCCCAGTCTTTCAGCCCATTTTCTACTCAAACACACTCTCGGCAAATCTGTGAAATGTATCCAGAATGAAGCAAATTTGAATTCTAATCTAGAATATCTCTCGTTCCCTTTTATTTCCTCAAAGACCAATAGGGCTTGATCATACAGCCATGGCCCTCCTTCTAGCACTCTTCTTTTTTCCTTCACGGAGTTGAACGCACATTCAAACATGTTTTTGCCTACCTTTTTTAGACTACCCTTCCCTCCATGTGCCATATTTTGGGAATCATATTCTTGAATATCTCCGGATTCATGTATTTAACAGTTAAAATTTTGCACACAGCTATACTTTCCAGGTCTTGTATCTTCCATTGTAACTCATCGTCGTCCATCCCTGATACTCTGCTTCTTTCTTCCAGTGTCAGATTTAAGTTCTCCAGCTGCTTTCTTACACTAGCTTCTTCCGTGGAGGCTGCTTCCGGTCTTTCTTCCTCTACTTTAGATGTTTGAGCTTCTTCCATTCTATCACTTTTCAAGTCAGGTTGGAGTCTGCTATTCTCCGCCTTTGCAGCCTGATGCTGCCCCTAAAAGACTCAAACCTACCTCGACTGGCAAACGCAACCTACGACTGCCCTGATTGTCCACTTTCTCTTCCACTCCGCTTTCTTCACACCCAAGGGAGGAAGAGAGTCGAGAGGAAAGACAGGACCCCCTTCTTCATATGTAATTTTTTTTTTCATTTGACTTGTTCAAAAAAAACTCAAGACGGTATCTAAATTTTGTATTATTCATCTTATCCATAATGAAATATAAAAATTAGTATGAATTAGTTATTTTTTTACTTATTAGAAACTGAGGTTAGTATCACTTATTTAGGGTAGTGGTAGCATTTAAGTAGGAGTTATATGGTAGTGGCTTGTAATTAGGATTGATGTGGCTTAAGGGAGTTGGTTAGAGTTTTTATTATTATTATTTTTTTAATTTTTAAGGTTAGTGGTTTAATGAGTGGATTAGCAGATGATTATTTATTTTTCTATAAATACACATGTAATGTTTTATCACTTCAATGAATAGAATATAAGCGGGAAAATTTTAAAAAAAAAATATAAGGTCTCCATTTTCTCTATAGGAAATGGTAGACAAAGGCACCTTGGTGTTTATCGAAGCAGATTATTTTTGCTTGGTGTGACCTGGTTCTCGGATGAGTCATCTCCTTGACCTTTTTGGATACAATGGTGAGTAGTAACGAAACATATTTAGTTATAAGAAAGTTGGGTGACCTGAAAGAGACAAGAGAAGGAAAAGCTTGTGTCTATCAATTACAAGAAGGTGATATTGATATATCGAGGAAGAAACTAGAGAATGTCGTCTTATGTAAACCCTTCATGCACAAGAAAATTCATCCAGGCGTGTTTACAACAATGATGCCCATGATTTGGAAACAAGAACAAACAATTATAGATCATATGCAAATTCAATTTGTTCTTGTGCAAATTCCGAAATGCCTGAATCAAGGGATGCATTATGGAAATGGGACCATGGTTCTATGACAAAACTATGCTTTTATTAGAAGAACCAAAAGAAGATACTTGTGGCGAAGCCATGGAATTTTGGTATGTTTCTTTTTTAATTCATTTTCATAAATTACCTTTTGCGTGTTTTTTCAGGGAATCGGCTACGACGTCAAGAAGTCTTCTAGGCAAGGTTGAAGTGGTGGATTTAAAAGAAGAGAATGACCAGTGGTGGGGATGTTCCTTGTAGATTAAGATTTAGGTGGATGTCAATACTTCATTGAAATGAGGAATATTTTTGAAATCTGGATCTGGAGGAGAGGATAAATGGATTGTCACTACAGATGAAAAACTTATGGATTTTTGCTACAAATGTGGATATTTAGGGAATACTCTTAAGGAATGCGAGAAAATTTGTGGAACGAATGAAGAGGATCTACCATATGGCCTTTTGCTCCATGAACCTATTAAATTGAAAGCTCGTGAAACAGACTCGACACATAATCCATCTTCCAATAATCAAGGTTGAGGAAGAGGTAGGATCGGGGAGGGAGAAAGAGGAAGTTGGAGGAAAATCTCTCCAAACAAGGAAGAAGAAATTCAAATTGATCTCCATGACAGAAGAGATTATCGCGGTCTCTTGTCAAATAAATTTATAATCCACAATTCCTAAAGCTAACTTGTAGCAGTAGTGGTCAGGGTCGATCACAGGGAACAATCGGTTTATTTCTAAATTCTTTTGTGTTTTTGAGGTAACCAAAAAAGGGGTTTATTGATAAAAGATTAAGACATAAAGTAAAGACCGGAAAATAAATAAGGAAAATTAAATGCAAGGAAAGTAAAGGCAGGGTTAGTTGATCTTATCACGATGATCACTGGAATCGGGGTTGAACTCAGTGTTAAGTTTGATTAATTTCATTCATCGATTATCAATTGATTTTAATTAACTATCTAAGTCTGGCGTACTCCGACAACAAACCGAGAGTCATGATCCAACTATCACAAACATACAAACGCTGAGTTTGATTCTAGTTTAAATTAATTAATATGCCTATTAGCTAATCTAAACCGCATTGGGATCTAGCCGAATTAATTCACATGCAACGGGCAACAAACCACAATTACAATTGATTAAATCATTTAGTTCTAGGGACGCATGCGTAATATCATAACGTTAGCCTATTTGCTACTTAGATTTAGCAAGTAAATTTAGATAGGGCGCGGTCAAGGTTGTCAATCTTTCCTATCACAATCTAAACTTGTATGAAAAGAACTAAAATCACAAAGACAATTAACTAAGTAATGAAGAATAAAAATCTCATAAAATTGAATCAAACTTACAAACCGAGGTTTCGATTACAACGATCCGAGCTTAGTTGGCCATAGACAAGCACCTCCAAGCTCGGGGCTCGATCAACCAAACCATGGACTAAGAAAACTTAAAAGAACTCTAGAAAAGTAAAGAGAAAGGTGACTACAATATTGTATTGAGGAATGATTCTAAACCTACACTAAGGCCCTCTATTTATAGTGTTTCTTGGCCTTCAATTCGTGGTAGAATGGTGCTGAATTGGGTCTTCAAACCAGGAAAAATTCCGGCCAAATTAGGAAAAAATCGATTATGGAAAACTGCCTAGCGTCGCGACGCCAGGCCTTCAACTATGGAAATTATTCTGTGGATCAACATAGCGTCGCGACGCTATGGTGGCAGCGTCGCGACGCTATGCCTTCAGCTTCACGCCCAATTATTTTCCTTATTTGAGCAGCCTCCCGACGCTTGGATGGCAGCGTCTCGACGCTTCGACGGCTCCAAGGGCAGAAAAGTCATTTACACTCCGGTTTCGCTCGTTTAAGCTCCGAATCGCTTCCAAAGCTCCGGTGAGGACCTATAAACATATTATACTCATTTTAAAGCACTTTTCGCAAGGAATTCAACTAAGATAAGCAAATTGGGAGATTCTAAGTGTATAACAAATTAGACCGATCACTCCATACACAAACCCAAGTGGAAAAAGCAAAGACGGTGGAATAGCTAACAGAACCAGGGGCAGATTCCAATAAGTCGACCGCTCCATCTCTATCAAGGCAACTAACAAATGAATTGATTAGTAAGGAATGAGAGAAAGATCTAGGATATAGTGAAGGGTTTGAATCCCCAGTGGAAGCGAAGTTAATCGATTGTGAATTTAATTGTAGTCAAATAGAATGCCAGTACATTGTGCAAAAATAATTACACAACTATTCTGAAATTTAATCTATAGATTAAGCATGCTGAAATTATTCTAAACACTTTAGAAATCAGGAACTTACGTGATGGAGACCGATTTCACAGCACTATGCTCCCAACGATCAAGATCTCGTACAGAGAACTCCCAAGACATCACCAATTAGAGATAACCCGCTATATCTCTGAATGCTTGAGATTACGATGGTGGGATCGCCTTTGTCTTGCTTTTTGGGAATGTAAAACAACAACAAAATGTTGCTGTGTTTTTCAGAGATTGAGGGAAAATGAGATGAGAGCACTTCTCAAACTTTTTCTTCTGTGTACCATACCAAATGAGAGGAGAGTGATATGGGATAACTTCCCAGATCCTCACACGTTGTAACTCCCTACAGAAACCAATTTAATTAAAATTAAACAAACTCAATTTTAAATTAAATCATATTCAATTAATGCATTCATTTAAATCTTATTTAAATGAATATCTCTCACTCTTAATCTATAGTTTTAATGTGCATCTAATGTACATTAATTATAAACTAGAGTTATTAATTTAATTTTAATTAAATCATATTTAATTAAATTAAATTGAATTAATTAACTAATTCCTTAATAAAATATCAAATATTTAATTAAATTTCCATTTGAACCATATTCAAATAATGCTCATATACTATAGTTTTATTATGAATCTCATTCATATAAAATTTAACCTACAGTATTCAATATGAATCTAATTCATATTTAATATTTGAACCCCTTCAAATATATAATTTTCTCATTAATTAATTTTAAATCACATCCAAAATTAATTTTATTATAAAGTTTAATTCAGTAATTAAACTTATATTATAATGTATCTTTGATAACACTCATTTATGTGCATTATTTAGCCTTAAAAACCTAGGTTATTGATTGGAAAGCAAGGACTTTGTGCTTAAAATCTTATCTTTTTTAGTCAATTTAGCAAAAGTCTTAGAATCATGTGAAAATCTTAGAAATATAGAATTTGTGCTTAAAATGTACAAAAAGAGATAGCTTTTGCAATAATTTATCCAAAGTTAATGTTTTTGTGCAAGGAGCTTTACAAGGGAAAAAGCACCCACAACTGGAGAGAAAAGAGTAGCGGAGCAAAAAAGTCAACGTTGAAGATTTGCGCCCACGTCTGGTCCTGAAGATGTGGAGATTGCGTTTGATATGCGCCCACAAACTTATAAGGGAAAGTAGCCCCAGCTGAAGACAAAAGTTTCAAGGCAGTGCACAGAAGATTTTGCACCCAACTTGCGGCCGCAATTGGGCTTTTCGACAAAATTTCGAGATTCGTGGGATCTTCACAGAATCATCCGAAAATCCCAAATCTCGCATCAAATCTCCAAGGATCGTGGATTTTTACCTTCTAAGGCTCTCTCACACTGATTTCGTCCTTTGGATAGTTTTTAGTTTTTCTTTCTTCTCATCTTGTAACCACTTTGAGTTCCAGATCTTTCAGCCTCTGTCGGCTCTTCCATTTGAAAGAATAAGAAGAAGAGAAAGACTTGTCTCCCCTTGAAAAAGGTTAAGAGCAAGCTAGATAGAGAGGGGAAGATCCTTAGTCGAGTCTTGCTTTATTTATTTTACTTTCTATTTAGTCTTTTATTTCAGCTGTTGTACTTTTCTGTTGTAAGTTCTTCATTCTTGTACTCATTCCATTTAATTAATATAAATTTAGTTTATTCATTTACTTCGTGCACTCTTTACTTTAAGTCTTGTATTTCAATTTCCTCAATGAGCTAAGTTTCTTCTCGGGGATTCAAATATGTGGATACCTTGAGTAGAAGAAAGCTCCACCTATGCAAAGGCAACTTTGCTTCCTCTTAGCATTGTTTGTTTTTGCTGAAGTTTAAGTTTCATTGTTAGCTTAAACTGATCACTTAAGTTAGCATAGTTTGTGTTCAGCTGATGGCCGAAAGGTTGGAGTTGAATGTGTGGGTTCGCAAAAACAATAATGGAAAAGATCCTAGAAATAGGTGATATGAACCAAGAGGTCTTGTGTTATGCGAAAAACGGATTGAAATTAAGTTGCATTCAATGAAGTCAAATATCATTTAAGATGGAGTCAACTAGCATTGAAGGAAGTTAAGTTGTATTTAATTAACTCAAGTTCAACTCAAGCTTCATTGAAGACAAGTCAAAGCGTCATTTATAGAACATGGACTTCAAGCTACTTCAAGTGGGGCTTCATTTACGCATGGGAGGTTACAAACATTAAGTTAGTTGATTGAAAACTCCTATTCTTGGATTTATGGTGGCTTTTGTATGTATTTTCAGTTTTGTGTCATTTTATTTACTTTTTAGTTAATGGCTGATTATGGTCATAAAGATGGAATGTAACAACTCTTGAAATGTCTCATGGAAGGTCTAGGGTTCAATTTTAAGGCTATATAATGTCATGTAATTCCTTTGTAAAAATGAGACTTGGAAATGTAGTAAAATGAGCCTTTGAACTTTTCCTTTAGCCTAGAGCTAAGTTTCTTTGCAATTCTATGTAGTTTAGGTTGCATGCTGAGAATCATTCAAGCTTGACTTGATCAATCATGCTTGTGGAGTGATTCGAATCTCAAACAAGGTTTCTTGCCTTGAGATATTTGATCGAGAAGGTAATCTGATTTTTACTTTCTTTGGGTTGATTTTCAAATCGGTTTTGGGGTTTTCATATTTGAGATCTAAAGGTCTTGTTTTTCAGTAAGGTTGTTAGATCCATTTCCTGGGAGTTTCATAACAATAGGACTTTGTTTTCTTGCATCTTAGAAATAGGACTAAAACCACTAGAGTTTTGAGAGTCGTGTGCACTAATTATCTAATTAAGTTTCAGCTAGCTCTAGAAATAGATGTCTAGTTGGCTTAGTCTGCTAAAGGCACCTACAACGGAGCTGAATATAAGTAGGACTTAACTAACAATCTAGTTGTCAGGGTATTTGTGGGCGCAAACTACAGGAATCTATCTGCATCATGTCTATGTGGGCACTATAGATAACGTTCTCCAGCCGTTTGCAATACCTGAGTGAGTTGCTAGCGCAAAGGTGGGCGCGATCTAAAGCTTTTGGTTGATGCTATGTGAATTTCCCCGCTTATCTCATATATCTTTACCGTTTTCATTTATTTTCTTTATTCTATTTTTGTCTTAAATCAAAACCACAATCAATCTATTTCTTGGGTTACCATCCTCGGTTGCAAATTTAGAGGAGGTTTTTGTTTTGTAGAAGTTAGTGTTTTTCAACTAGTCACCATCTCCCTTGGGTACGATATTCGGAGTACTCTCCACTTTATTACTTGATAGTGTATACTTGCACTCGAGCAGTGTCACAGCACACGCACGCCAAGTTTTCGGGGAGATTTGTGGTAAAACGGTTGAATTACACAATTTTCAGTTTCTGTAAGGCATGAATTGCGATCGGTTTGCGACCGCAAATTCCTCTGTCAGAGGGCATCGATTCTTTTTGCTGGGACTTCTTTGTAGATTGGATTGATGTATGCTCAAAAGACCTGAATTCAATTTTGATCCTGAGATAGAGAAGACTTTCCGACAACATCGTAAGTGTTGGGTTTTTTGCCCTAAAACTCGTAGATAGTGAATATAAATAAATTGTATACTTGTTTCAATAAAGTGTTATTGAGTTTCTACAATAAAGTGTTATTGTTAAGTATTGCACAATATGACCCAAATCCAATAAACTACGATCCAAGGTTGTTTGTGTTGGGTTTTATGTCCTTAAACTCAAAGTTTGTAATCCTTTTGCAATAAAGATGTTATTCAGTGAATTGTTTGTTTATATACTTTAAATCCAATAAGATAAACATCCATGGTTATAATATGACATACTCGAACTATATCATGGATATGGATAGGGATCAAGTTCTAGTATATAACCTAAATGGCCTATAGTTTAAGGATAAGGTTGGGTACCTTATCCTGGTAACACTATGGATGCAGCCTACTTTGCGAACAAGGCAAACAACGTGATCCTGGATCGTTCATGTAGAGACATGCAAGTAGGGGCATCCTGTGTAAAAGATGTTTACATAAGATCGGACCAATAAATAAGTGTAATACCTATTTCTATGTCTAATAATAATAATAATAATAACAATAAAATAAGAAAATAAGAAAAAAAAAAAAAAAAGAAAACAAACTTTAGGAAAAAGAAAATTCAAAACAAAATTTTTTAAAAAGGTAGTTTAAAAAAATAAAATGAAAAAAAAAATGGGGATGGAAGATAGCTTCCGTTGGAAGCTTTAAATTAAAAAAAAAAAGAAAAAGAAAAAGAAAAGAATTAAAGCTTCCAACGGAAGCTTTAGTTAACTCAAATAAAAAAAAATAGAAAATAGAAAAGAAACTAAAGCTTCCGTGGGAAGCTTTAGTAAAAGAAAAAAGAAAGAAAGAAAATAAGAATGGGAAGTCAGATCGTGGGTTTGAGAAAAAAGAAGAAAAAGAAAAGAAAAAAAAACAGAGAGGGAAGAGAGAAGAGACGAAAGGGATGGAGAATGAAATCTAGGGCATTCTTGAACGATTTGTTGGAGGGGAAGAGCAAAACAAGAAGCAGACAACCTTTGATTCAAGTATTGGGTCAAGCGGAGATCGGGAAGGCTTATGACCCGAGTTTCTCTTGCCAATAGTACTGTGAGTGGTTATTTTACAAATTAATTGATTTCCACATTTTGAAAAAAAAAATGATTCGGTTTTATCCAAATGATTTTACAAGTTAGAAGCGTGAGTTTTGGGGAAATTTATGATTATGTATCATGTTGGATTTTATGGTTGGATTTGAAATTAACGGAATTTGAGAAGCCTCATGATTTAGTTCCTTGTATTTTTCCTTACAAACCTTGTTTTATCTATTTAAAAGTCTGGTGGATGTTTATAAGTGGTTAATTTCTAAATCTTGATTTTAACTTGTTTATAAATTGCTTGAGGCATAACTCAACTTGTGATTGTTGAGAATGATCATGGCAATTGATTCTTGATTTATGATTAATAGTTTAGGCTTAGTTTTGAGAAGAATTATGATTGTAACATGGCTGAAAATTATGTGTAGTATTGAAAGGAAAAGAAAATCGTTTTTAAGTCATTGGATGGTGTACCCATGGATATTTCCCGATACACTTACGTGAATGTGTTTCTGTAGTGTATGTATGATGTGATATATGTATATGAGGTCTTTGGGACCCACTCTGGCACACACATAGGCTTTGGGGGTTGCTCTACGCGCGAATGACTAGCTGCTCTGCTATGCAGCTTGAGACTACTCGATGTATAGTATGACTAGATTCGCTCTGCTATGTGCCTTGAGATCACTCGGTACATAGTATGACTAGTTGCTCTGTTGTGCGTATCGAGATTACTCTACGACAGTATGACTAGTTTGGGTACATGTTCAGTGGTGTGTTTTCTTAGCCATGTTATTTACGTTTTAAAATTTATGTTTGATTGAACTCTTGGTGTAACTACTTTCAAGTAAGTTAAATGAAAAAAAGTTTTTACTAAGTGTTTTTTTTTTAAAAAAGCTTCTTACATAGTGTTTAGTATGTTATAACTTTTAGCAAATATTTTTCTTTTATGAACTCTTACCACTATTTGGGCTTGTTAGCTCACCTTTTTTTTTCCCAAATTTTTTCCACCAGGTAGCGTTTGAGTTTTCGACGAGCCTACCAGAGTTGATATCTGCCACCGGATTCGATAGGTTGCATGTCATTTGCATTACTTATAGATGCATTTTTTTTTTTGTAACTAGGATGACTAGCATCTTTCATGGCGATGTATAATCATGGTTGTTATGGTGGTTTTGGTGATTGAAACTTCTATGTCGTTTGACTTTATTATGGTCGTCAATTTCTGAACCGAATTGGGTGTTAGTGTTGGATTTGATCGCATTATTATTTGGGAGTGTTAAATTTTCAATTTCAGGTGGGTTTATATCCAAATTTCCATTTTCTTATTCCAAATCTAAAAAGATAAATATATTCCTTATTTATTCAAAATGTTGAGATCTATAAAAAGAAAACATAAAATATATGAATAAGAATTACAAGAACATTGAACACAAACATAAATTTGAAAATAATAATCAATCGGTTATCGGACTTGAGGGATTTGAGGAGGTTGAGATTTAGGTTGAGGCGTTGAGTCGTCAAGGGATAGAGACCACAAATTCCCAAAGACACAAACTGCTTCTGCCTTCTGCTACTGCTATAGTGCTCGACTACTCATGTTCCTATTTGTTTTTGTGAGTAATAGTATTTATTGCTTCTGTTTGTAAATTAAATTGTAAATTGTTATTGCTTAATTGCTTTTCTTTTTGCTATTTAGTATTTGCTTTGCTAAATGCTAATTAATAGTTAATATTTATATTTAGTAATTAGTAAACCATTATGCAATTGCAATTGCAAAATAATGGGTAGCCATTGGCTACTGCACACTGTAGTAGTATTTCTATTTTACGTTTCTTAAAAGAAAAAACATAGTATTTTATGTGTTGAGAACAATTCTTAAAATCATTTTTTTGCTAATTAAAGTTAAACAAACTAATCAATAAATTAGTAATGCTTTGCTTTAGCTTTACTTTAGTAATTACTAATTAGTTTAATTTTTTTTTTTTTCAGTTTTAGTGTTAGACTCTTAGTTTAGCTTTAGCTTTAGCTTTAAATAGAATGATAGATTAGATTAATAAGTTTGCTTTCCTTCTAATTATTAGTACTTAAAATTTAATAATATTATTATTAATTGATAGTGATATCAATTATCAAATCAAATCATGACAAGTTCAAAAAGAAATGAGGTTGAAATTGATTGTGAGGAGAACGACAATTTGGATGAACTTGCTGAGATGCCACCACCACCACTTAAGAATGAGAGAAAGAGGAAAAGAACTTCTATGGTATGGGATCACTTCACTAAATTACCTGATTGTAGTGAAGATAAACCTCAAGCCAAATGTAATTATTGTGACACTATATATGCATGTCATACAAAAAGGAACGGAACAGGGACAATGAGATTACATATTGAGAGCTATTGCAAAAAAAGTCCTTTTGCAAAAAAAAAAAAAAGATGCATCTCAACAGAAATTGGTATTTAAAAATAATGATGGTGTGGGAGATGATAAAGCAAATACATCACTTAAGTGTGCAACTTTCACTGTAGAGAATGCTATGAAACTTCTCGCTGAAATGATCATAATTGATGAGCTATCATTTAGATTTGTGGAGAGTGAAGGATTTAGGAAGTTTGTGGAGGGGACGATCACTTTATTGGAACCTAAATTTGTTCTTCCTTCTTGAACTACAATTGCCAAAGATATTTTAGCTATATATGCCACACAAAAGCAAGCTTTGAAAGAACTTTTCGTAGATCAAGGGTTTAGAATTTCACTTACAACTGATACCTGGACATCTTGTCAAAACATTAACTATATGGTATTGACAGCACATTTTATTGATAGTAACTGGAAATTGCATAAGAGGATCATCAATTTCACTCAAATAGATAATCATAAAGGGGAGACCATATGAAGAGAAGTTGAACGATGTTTGAAACATTGGGGAATTGAAAAGGTGTTGACGTTGACTGTTGATAATGCTTCATCCAATGATACTGCTATTGCTTATCTAGTTAAGCGTTTTAAACATGGATTGGTGTTGGATGGTGAGTTTTTGCATGTCAGATGTTGTGCACATATCCTTAATTTGATTGTGAATGATGGCTTGAAAGATGTTCATGAATCAGTGTCTCAAATTTGAAATGTTGTTATATTTGTTAGATCTTCTCCCGCTCGATTTGCAAAATTTAAGATATGTATTGAAGAGGAGAATATATCTAGCAATAGTCTTATATGTCTTGATGTTCCAACAAGGTGGAACTCTACATATTTGATGCTTGAGGCTACTGAAAAATTTGAGAAGGCATTTGATAGATTAGATTATCACGACCTAGCATACTTGAAAATGAAGGAGGAGAATCAAAATCCTAACAGTATAGATTGGGAGGTTGCTCGCATATTTACTAAGTTCTTATCCGTATTTTATGAGGTAACTCTTAGAATTTCTGGTTCACTTTATATTACTTCAAACATGGTCTTCGAAGAAATTGCACCTATCCAGAATTGTATACGGAAATATTCTTCAGGTAGTGGTGATAGTCCAATTATTACTGATGTTGCAACTAAAATGCAATAAAAATATGACAAGTATTGGGGGAGTAGTGACAAGGCAAATTACTTATTATATGTTGCATTTGTTCTCGATCCTCGTCACAAGATGAAGTTCCTTATATATTGTTTCAATCAGTTATTTGAGGATAATGTGGCAAAGGAAATTGGAAAAAAAGTGGAAGATGTGTTGAGACGATTATTCAACAAGTATAATTCGTTAGAGTCTAAGAATGCTTCATCTTGCTCAAAAAGTCGAATGAGTCAACAATCCACTTCTACTGATTCTACTGCTAGAACAAGTAATCCTTTTCGCTTTCAACATGTTGATATGGAAGATGATGATGATGACTTTGATGTGGACACAGAGGTGGATGCATACTTATTGGAACGTCATACAAAAGGGGATGATAATTTTGACATCTTAGAATGGTGGAAAGTGAACTCTTCTAGGTATAGGGTTCATAGTAAGGTTGCACGAGATGTTTTGGCAATTCCAGTGTCTACAGTTGCTTTTGAGTCTGCATTCAGTACTGGTGGAAGAGTGATAGATCCTTTTCGCTCCACACTGGCTCCATCCACAATTGAGGCACTTATTTGTGCATAAAATTGGCTACGTTCTAATGTTATCAGTATTGATCTTCAATCACATTTGGAGGAAATCTCTCGCTTCTAAGAAGGTTTGATACTTTTTAATCTTTAAGTATTAATTTCAAAATTCATTAATTTTTTTAATTATTATTATTATTTTGTATTTGTAGATCTCAAATCATGCACAGAGGAAGCAGCTAAAGGACAAGGAGCAAAGGAAAATGTTTAATTGTTTATGCTTGATGGAAGAAGATAAAAGAAATAACTCGAAGTGAAAGCTGAAGTTTGAAGCCGAATTCAGAACTGTTTGCTTAATCGCTTTTGCCTTTTACAATTTGTTGTTTTTTAGAATTTAATTTAGTTCGTAATTTTTTTAAAATTTTACAGTGAACTAGTGAAGTAAAAGCTTTTGTGATTCTTATTCATCTAAGTGGTCTTTAATTGTATTATTTATTAGATTAAAGTAAAATAACTCGAACTATTGTTTTATTTTACTTTTTACTTTCAATTCAAGAAATTGAAAATATTGACCAAAAAAATTTACAAAATACAAAACAAAACCGGAAGAAAGAATTAAGAAAGAAAGTATTATCTATTAAGGAAAAAGAGAAATAAATAAAAAAAAAGTAAACAAAAGTAAGAGAAATAAATTTAAAAAAAAAGTAAACAAAAGAAAGAAAAATAAAGGAAATAAAAAAAGGAAAAGGACAAATCTCACACACTCCCATTCATTCACATTCAGCCATTCCTTATCCTTCCCACTCCCAACTCCCAATTCCCACCCCATCCCACATCGGTGAGATTTATGTTTTGGAGCAGACCCAAAGCAATAAATTGAAAGGATCAGCTCACGTGCTTCTGCAAAATATGAAAGAAAATAATAAATAAAAAGGTGTGAGTCACTGAGTCGTGCACAGGCGTGCGTGACCCAACTCGAGCCGCGACCCAATCCAAGGCGCGTGGTTCACCGATTATATAACTGAACCGAACCGTCGGTTAAGCGGTCGGTTTGGTGCGGTTTTGAATAGTAGGCGGTTCGGTGGTGGTTTTTAGTATTTTTTTATATAAATAAGCGGTTCGGCTTCGGTTTTGCACAGTAACCGAACTGAATTGAGCCGCTTGCACCCCTAATAAATGCTATTGTATGGTTATAAATTAATTAGAATTCGATTGTTAATTTATGTCACCATAGTAGCAAGTTATAGGATTAATTCATTAAAATTTTATAAGTGTTATAAAATTTAGAATCTGTTAACCTATAACAAAGAATTGTATGCAAACATAAGATCTTAGGAAAATTAGATTAATTTTAAAATGTTTAAAATTAATTAGACCTAAGATCATATTTCTAATAGGATTAGAATTATTCTTACTTAGAATTAAAAATAGTTTTAATTGACTAAGTAGGACAAACATTACTATGATTATAAGGGAACTCCACCGGTTAAGTTCTGTCTAAGGCTGAGGGTATTTAAGATGACGGTTTACGGAACACCTCCTACCTGGGAACTAACCCGGAATACCGAAGTTGAATTAATCATAGTTAAATGTTAGCATGCAATGTCACTAGGTTTTTTAAAGAGTTTAATTCAGCTAGATGTTTAGAGTAAAGAGTTTACATTACTATGGTTATAAGGGAACTCTCCCGATGAAGTTCTGTCTAAGGCTGGAGGTACTTAAGATGACGGTTTATGGAACACCTGCGACCTGGGAACTGACCAGGAACTTGAGTTGAATTAACCATAGTTATGTTAGCATGCAATGTTGTCAGGTTAATTAAAAGAGTTTAATTCACCTAAGACATTAGATTAAAGACCTCCATATAAGAGTTATATAAGGCATAGACTTAGATAGATTCATTTAGCCAGAATTTACCTAAGTAATAGACCCTATAATTATAAAAATACTTAGTGGGAGGAAATATATCAAAACAAGATTTTCATAAATCAAGTTTTGCTCTCACGTCCTCAAAAGTACACAACGTGAGGTCCATGCTTGGCCACGAGTCACCCTGGGAGTGACCCCCTACGGATGGTGTTTGCATGGATCAATATCAAGGTGAATGAGGGAGTATTTTATAGTAAGTGGGAGTAGAACACGTGTCAACGTATCCTACGGTCTCCTCCATTAGGTTGCACCGTGAGATCTCCATGATCTGCCGGCGAGTCGCCCTGGGAGCGATCACCCTACGGAGGGCTTGATCATGGGAGTCGGAACAACGCGAACTCCAGAAATGGATAGGGTTTCTTAGATCCATTTCCAACTTTGACTTTCCTTACGGTAGCATTGTTGGGGCTGACCTCTGAGATCAGAAAAATGGAGGGTCACACTTACGGGAAATTGTTAATGTGTTAATAATTTCCTAACCAAAAAAAATGGTAGCTAAGAACTATTGGAAAATGAGTTATTCTAGGAATAAGGATTGGCTGAGATTGTCTCAATTCAGAGGAGTAGCTGGCTGCCCTACGGTAGCTGTTGTTCTAAACCTCTGAAGTATCTTTGCAAAATGAATGTTTACTCTATGGGTCGATCATTACTTTTGCTAAATTGATTGGATTAAAATAATACTATTATTTTGTGTAATGGATTAATGCAACATCACTTATTAAGTTAATTTGTTTGTTCTCAGCATGAAATGTTCTTTGTATGCCTCGAATAACGCCAATTACTAAACTGGTATTTCTAATACAACTAAGAAAATGAACTTAAACATTAATTGTGTGGAATTGGTCTTAACTGAGGACGGTCCTCAAGCCCACATGTCTAATTCATCTGAAATTGTTCATGGTGAATATGACATAGACTGCTTAACACATCTCAATGAAAATAAATTTGATTTATTGGTCGTTGAAACGTGTATAGTGGAAAATTATGATACAGCCTGGATCCTTGATTAAGGTGCCACTCATCACGTATGCTCTTCCTTTGAGGGAATGAGCTCTTGGCAACAGTTGGATGCTGGGGAAATGACTCTCAGAGTTGAGACTGGGGAGCTCGTTTCAGCTAATGGAGTGGGAGATATTAAAATGTTCTTCTCCAAGGAACGCTATATGTTATTAGATAATGTATATATAGTTCCAAAAATAAAAAGAAATTTGATTTCTATTTCTTGTTTGCTAGAACAAGGATATTCAGTGTCCTTTTCTGTGAATGAAGCTTTCATTACTAAAAGGGGTACTGATATCTGTTCTACAAAAATGGAGAACAATTTGTATGTTTTAAGACCAATAGAGTCTAGGGCTATTTTGAACAATGAAATGTTTAAAACAGCTGAGACTCAACCAAAAAGGCAGAACGTTTCTCGAAGTACCTATCTTTGGCACTTGAGACTTGGCCACATAAATCTCAATAGGATTAGGAGATTGGTTAAGAACGGACTTCTAAGCCTGTTAGAAGATGGTACTTTACCTCCGTGTGAATCATGTCTCGAAGGTAAAATGACCAAACGACCTTTTACTAGAAAAGGTTATCGTGCCAAGGAGTCCTTAGAACTCGTACATACGGATCTCTGTGGTCCAATGAATGTAAAAGCTCGATGAGGGTATGAATATTTCATCTCTTTCATAGATGATTATTCAAGGTATGGTTATTTATACCTAATTAGTCATAAGTCTGAAGCCCTTGAAAAGTTCAAGGAGTACAAGACTGAAGTTGAGAACTTGTTAGGTAAGACCATTAAAACACTTTGATCTAATCGAGGTGGAGAGTATTTGGACTTAAAATTCCAGAACTATTTGATAGAACATGGAATCTCGTCTCAACTCTCAGCACCAGGCACACCTCAACAGAATGGTGTATCTGAAAGGAGAAACATAACCTTGTTGGACATGGTTCGATCTATGATGAGCTATGTTCAAATGCCTAGTTCTTTTTGGGGTTATGTAGTAGAGACCGCAGTTTATATTTTGAATGTAGTTCCCTCAAAGAGTGTTTCTGAAACACCATTTGACCTCTGGAGAGGGCGTAAAGCTAGTTTACGTCATTTCAAAATTTTGGGTTGCCCTGCACATGTGCTAGTAGCAAACCCAAAGAAATTGGATTCACGTTCAAAATTATGCCTATTCGTAGGCTACCCAAAAAGAAACAAGAGGTGGATACTTCTTTGATCCACAAGAAAATAAAGTGTTTGTTTCGACAAATGCTAGTTTCTTAGAAGAAGACCACGTTCGAGAACACAAGCCACACAGTAAAATGGTGTTAAGTGAACTTTCTGGTGAAGCTACAAATGAATCAACAAGAGTTATTGATGAGGCTGGACCTTCAACAAGGGTTGTTGATGAGCCCAGTACACAAACTGGACCTTCAACAAGAGTTGTAGATGAGCCCAGTACATCTGGTCAAGCCCATCCTTCTCAACAGTTGAGAATGCCTCGACGTAGTGGGAGGATTGTTACTCAACCTGAACGTTATCTGGGTTTAGCAAAAAATCCAGCTGTCATACCTGATGATGGAGTTGAGGATCCATTGACCTTTAGACAAGCAAAGAATGATGTGGACCATGACCAGTGGGTCAAAGCTATGGACCTAAAGATGGAGTCTATATACTTCAATCAAGTCTGGGATCTTGTAGACCTACCTGAAAGGGTTAAACCCATAGGGTGCAAATGGATCTACAAGAGAAAACGAGACGCAATTGGGAAAGTACAGACTTTCAAAGCTCGACTTGTGGCAAAGGGTTATACCCAAAAGGAGGGGGTGGACTATGAGGAAACCTTCTCCCCAGTTTCCATGTTAAAGTCGATAAGGATTCTCTTGTCCATTGCCACGTTTTATGATTATGAGATTTGGCAAATGGACGTCAAAACTGCCTTTCTGAATGGCAATCTTGATGAGAACATCTTTATGTCTCAACCAGAGGGGTTCATTGCTCAAGGTCAGGAGCAAAAAGTTTGCAAGCTTAGGCGATCCATTTATGGGTTGAAACAAGCTTCCAGATCTTGGAATATAAGGTTTGACACTGCTGTCAAATCTTATGGCTTTGACCAGAACGTTGATGAGTCTTGTGTTTACAAAAGGATCATCAACAGTTCAATAGCTTTTCTGGTGTTGTATGTAGATGATATTCTTCTCATTCGGAATGATGTAGAATATCTAGCTGACAGTAAAAAATGGCTATCGACTAAGTTCCAAATGAAAGATTTGGGTGAAGCTCAGTATGTTATAGAGATTCAAATTATCAGGAGTCGTAAGTATAGAACGTTAGCCCTGTCTCAAGCATCATATATAGACAAGATATTGTCTAGATATAAGATGCAGAATTCCAAGAGGGGTTTACTACCCTTCAGGCATGGAGTTCATTTGTTTAAGGAACAGTGTCCTAAGACACCTCAAGAAATTGAGGATATGAGACGGATCCCTTATGCTTCAGCTGTAGGCAATCTTATGCATGCCATGTTGTGTACTAGGCCTGACATTTGCTATGCAATTTGGATAGTCAGCAGGTACCAGTCCAATCCAGGGTTAGACCACTGGACTGCAGTTAAAAACATCCTCAAGTATCTTTGGAGAACGAGGGACTATCAGCTTGTGTATGGCTCTAAGGATTTGATCCTTACAGGATACACAGACTCTGACTTTCATACTGATAAGGATTCTAGGAAATCCACATCAGGGTCAGTGTTTACCCCGAATGGGAGGCTGTACTCTTGCGTAGCATCAAGCAAGGATGCATTGCAGACTCCACCATGGAGGCCGAATATGTCGCTGCTTGTGAAGCAGCTAAGAAGGTTGTATGGGTACAGATGTTCTTGATGGAATTGGAAGTTGTTCCAAATATGAACTTGCCAATCACCCATTACTGTGATAATAGTGGTGCAGTGGCAAATTCTAAAGAACCTCGCAATCACAAAAGAGGCAAGCACATAGAGCCCAAATATCATCTCATCAGAGAGATCGTGCAACGAGGGGACGTGATCGTCACTAAGGTAGCCTCTGAGCACAATATTGTTGATCCATTTACGAAGGCTCTCACGGCTAAAGTGTTCGAAGGTCATCTAGAGGGTCTAGGTCTACGAGGTATGTACATAGAATAATAATCTAGGGCAAGTGGGAGAAGTGTAATGGATATTGTGAATGCCCTAGTTTATTGTATTTATCTGTATTTGTACTTTTCAAGTATTATACAGTATTAATACAAACCACTATTCTTACTTCAATGATTATTCATTCAATTTTGATTGTTGATGTACATTGCCCACTAGAGTTTTAGTTCAAGTGGGAGTTGTTAGGTTTTATGCCCTAAAACTCGTAGATAGTAAATGAAACAAATTAATCGATCTCAATAAAGCGTTATTTGAGTGATTCAGTAATTTGGTTATTGAATAATCGAGTTTGCATTAATAAACCCTAAATCCAATAAACTAAGATCCAAGGTTGTTTAAATGAAACTTGGACTAGTATGTGGGGACATACGGGGATCGGTGTCCTAGTAACAACCTAAAAGGTCTATAGTATAGGGATAAGGCTGGGTACCTTATCCTGGTAACACTATGTGATACGGCCAACCTTGTATTCGATACAAATGCAATGATCCAAAGCATCTATGTAAGAGACATGCAGGTGGGGCTATCCTATGCAATGAGTTTGCATAAGACCGGACCGCGAAATAGTAACCACTAGATGTAACGCCGTTAACTAGTTTAGGTTTCTATTTGAATAGGATGACCTAGGTAACTCAATCTCAATCCTGAGCCTGTTATGAACTCTTTTCAGGAGGGATTGTCCTTAGATTTGTATGGGTGAGAGTGGCCAGTTCACCAACTCAATAATCCTACCATTTCAAGGGCAAGACCGAATGGGGGCTGGGAACATAACAGTACAAGATGGAATTCACTCCTTCCCCTATTGGGGTAAGTAGATGTGTGTTCCCTTAAGGGCTGATTCCGAGACTTGAACAAAGGCGCACCTATTGGGTTTTATGCCCTAAACTCGTAGATAGTAAATGAAACAAATTAATCGATCTCAATAAAGCGTTATTTGAGTGATTCAGTAATTTGGTTATTGAATAATCGAGTTTGCATTAATAAACCCTAAATCCAATAAACTAAGATCCAAGGTTGTTTAAATGAAACTTGGACTAGTATGTGGGGACATACGGGGATCGGTGTCCAAGTAACAACCTAAAAGGTCTATAGTATAGGGATAAGGCTGGATACCTTATCATGGTGACACTATGTGATACGACCCACCTTGTATTCGATACAGATGCAATGATTCAAAGCATCCATGTAGAAGACATGCGAGTGGGGGTATCCTATGCAATGAGTTTGCATAAGACCGGACCGCGAAATAGTAACCACTAGATGTAACGTCGTTAACTAGTTTAGGTTTCTATTTCAATAGGATGACCTAGGTAACTCAATCTCAAATCCTGAGTCTGTTATGAACTCCTTTCAGGAGGGATTGTCCTTAGATTTATATGGGTGAGAGTGGCCAGTTCGCCGACTCAATAATCCTACCACTTCAGGGGCAAAACCGAATGGGGCTGGGAACATAACAGTACAAGATGGAATTCACTCCTTCCTCTATTGGGGTAAGTAGATGTGTGTTCCCTTAATGGCTGATTCTGGGGCTTGAACAAAGGCATGTCGTCCTCTCCTGGCCCGAGAGGAACTCCTGTTTAGTGGTTGGACCCTAAACAACTTGTTCATTAGAGGGATCAGTGGTACTTAAGGAACAAGAGGTAACCCAGGGGTAAAACGGTAATTTGACCCAGCTGGTGTTACGAACACACGTGAAGGATTGACTTACTGCATTGGTCGATATCCATGGACACAGAAATATTCTACAGCGAGAAGAGTGCAGCTGTGGGTCTTTAGTGGAGTGACCCACAGTTAACGGATGTTGACTAACTTGGTTAATGAGTTTAGCCAATTAGTATCATATCGTTGGAGCTTCTGATCTGTAGGTCCATTAGGTCTAACTGGTAGCTCATAAAGAGACTTGAGGCAATTAAGTATAAATTGTAAATTGAAAGTGTTCAATTTGTTTAGGGGAATCATATAATGTATATTGATACATTATAATATAAAGTTTATGAAACTTTATAATATAATTTTGAATCAATTTCAAAATTAATTCTTGAGAGAAAATATTTGAAAGAGTTCAAATACTTAATATCAATTGGATTCATATTAATATAAATAATTTAATAAAATCCCTAAGATTAAATATGTGATATTTAATTGGGTAATTAATTAATTATGGAATTAATTAATTCTTTATTAAAATTAGATATGAATAAGATAATAGATTTGATCTTATTCATGACATTTTCCTAATAGGAAAATGTCTTGGCCTTTTCCTATAAATAAGACCCCTAAGGTGGGGTGAAAGGCATCCTATTCATTCTCCTACTCTCAGAGAATTCCCCTGAAGGCTCCCTCTAGACTCCCACCATTCTCCTGCCTCTAGAAGTCTCAAAGTCATACCGGTGTAGCCATAGTGGTGATGTCCGCAGTAGTTCGTGATTATTTTACAAGCAGTTGGTGAATTTAATCTGAGTCGTCAACGAGAGTAAGTAATTTGTTACTATATAAATTAAATTTAGATCTAATATTTTTGTATGCTTAGCCTTAATATAAATTTAGAATAGTTCTAAGATTATTGTCAAAGTATTGGTTTTTTAGATTAAACAAAATTAATTACGAATCGGTCCCAATCACGCTTCTGCTTTACGGAATTACGGAATTCCAATCCTTCACCATTTTCCTCACAAAATTTCCTTTTTGTGGATTAATAGCACCTAGACACATTCAAGCAGAACGCTCGCCACATGCCTCACCAATCTCCACAGTATCATTAGTTACATCCAGAAGAGCCTCCGAAGCCATTCATTTCCAATTCACTTTCCTGAAGATAGGTCCTTACCACTTTCACCACCCACCTTTCCATTTGCGAATGTAGAAATCAAGCTAAACACTACAAGTTCTTTACCGTCATTCTGGATAGGTTCTAAATTTGTTTGATTTATTTAGTTAGTTAGTTAGTTATTTGTTTGATTTGTTTGGTCATAAGTTTATACTTGTTTGATTTGTTTTTTTAGCTAATTATTTGTTTAAATGACTTTGAGTTTGAGGGGATCCTAAGTTTCAATCTAACTTTGTTCTTATATGACGTTCTTAATTATTTGTATTGAAGTCTATCGATGACTATCATAGTATTCAAAGTCTATCATCAATTGAGTTCTTATTAATTAGTGATACAATTTAATAGCTAATAATTGCAATTGTGATTAAAAGCTATCAGCGATGAGATTCTATCATAAATAGATTTCACTCACAATAATAGTCTATTGGCTAAACATTAGTAATGCTCAAACTGAACTAAATTTTATTTATGGAAGTCAATCAATGACTATTGTTCACACGAGATTTCGACAAGGAAATTTAATTCGTGGAAATGAACTTGATTTTATTAATTTTGTATGTAGAAGTGTTACAGTCTCTAATATTTATCCTCTGATTCTTTCTCTCAAAATGTAGAGTCTGATCTGAGGGTCAGCGAGCTTGATCTCAGACGGAGGAAGGTTGAATCTTCAACTTGTATCTTGATGAAGAAACAGTTGATTCTTTGGAGTCTTCCAGTCGTTGGATTTTCTGAGTCTTGAGATTGACGAATTCTGAATCTTGGATCTTCTGAATTCTCTAGACTCTCTGATTTCTGAAGACTCTGGACCTTGGGAGAATGCTCTGGGCTCTGGCTTCTCTGACTCTGTCTGAATGCCCCAAAATGAATGGTGGCCTCCTCTATTTATAGAGTTTGATGGACCTCATATGGGCTTGGGCTTGGGCCCAACCTTTGGGCTTAGGCTATATTTGGGCTTTAATCCAACTCATTTTTAATAAAATTGGATTATTTTAATTTAGCCCAATTTCTTCAATGATCTCGGGTCACATTAGTCTCGGGTCCAATTGCCACATGGCATAATTTGATTGGACTCGGCTTATGTCATCTGATAGATCAATAATAGACAAGTGGCATTGTTTAATTTGCCGAATTTTAATGTCTATTACTTTAATTTAGGGACACATGTAAATTTGTAATTGGTCCCAAATTTATTTTATCATTAATTCAAATTAATGACGTGGCAATTTGTGATTGACCGAAATTTCTCACTCAACAAATGCCCCCTTTTCGAAATTTATGCTATATTCGTGCATGGATTTTGAAAAGCATGATTTGTGAGAAAAAAATATATGACGTTTAGTCATAACTTTAATTTGTGTCGATAGACGAAATTAATCAGAATATTAACTTATAATTCCAAATAATTTCGTTTTCGCTATCAACAATAATTTTGGCCAAATCTTGAATTTTGATTTCCAATATTTTTTTTTAGATTGGAAAATTAATTTTAGCCAACAGTGCGACAATTTTTTTTTCTCTACCTTGGCCTTGAGTTTGGAGGTAGATAGGTACTTTAAACAAGAATTGGAGGTCTCTTGGCTTGTCAATTTTATTAGGCCAAAATTTCTCTCTTGATTCATGTAATTTGGAGGCAATTTTTTTACCTAAATAGCAATTGTAGGAAATTCATTGCCATATTTGATTAGGCAAATTTTTCCTTGGCCAAAAATCAATTTTTCCTTATGTGTTTGACCTAATTTCTCCCTTATAAATTGAATAAGTTGCATAGGTCAAGACACAAAACCATCAAGCAAGAAGTCTAGGTAAGAAAAATTCTCTCCTCTTTAATTTCTCTTTTCTTTCTTTTATTTGACTTCAAATGCTCATGTATTTTCTTCTATGTGTAGGCCTTGAATTCGAGCAACAATCTTCTTTTGTACTTCTTTCGCGTTGCCGGTAAGAGAAACCAAAAACAATTTATTCTTTATTGCCGCAAGCTTCTGTATTATGTATATATATGTAGGTTTGCTTTGTCGACTCAACCCCTTTTTTATCACCGCCGCATTATGGTTGTTCTGCATTTCCCACATATATGTATGCACATTAGTTGCTGACATTTGCTAAATTTCTTTGATTTTTTTTTTTTAACAATACGCAAGGAGTGGTAAGTTTCAAAATTTCTTTTTCAATTTCTTTTTTTTTCAATCCTTTCATATGTATATATATAAACACACATGCCCCAAGACCTCAAGGAGTATATTTTCTTTAACAATGCTGTCAGTATACTAAATATATATATACACCTACGGTTGCGTGGCTGCTTTTTTTTTTCTTCTAACATTGCCGCAACATATCTTTTGTTTTTTTTTTTTTATTGAACTTTTTTTTTAAAAAAAAAAAAATTCTGCTACATGTGTGTTTTAGCCTAGGTTAAAGCTGCCGACTACCTTCCGTATATATCTATATTTTCTTTTTTTAAAAAAAAATGTTTCAGTATGCGGCCAATTCACAAGCGTTTGCCCTTTTTTTTTTTACACTGCCGTTGTTGCTTCAACATTTGATTTTTTTTTGTCACTTTACCGCTCCAAATATAATTTGCCGCTCCCAATTTAACCAAAACACATAAACAAAATATGTTTGCTTTTGCTGCTGCCAAAACACTTTTTTTTTAATTCAATTTGCTGCCACCACTTGCATATGAAGACCATCCAATTTTGATTTGATTTCCCCTTTTTTTTTAACCTTTGTTGGTAACGTAAACTTCAGTCACTTGCATGCAACCATTTTTTTTCCTTTCTTTTTCTTGTTGATGCATACATGCATATGATATCGTATACATTTTTTTTTACTTTGGTCGAAAACTGACTTTTTTTTTTCTTCTTTTTTTTTTGTTTTTTTTTTTTTGCTTACTACTTTTTTTTATAGGATTTGTAATTAACAAGCTTGTTTGACAATCTCTTTGGGTCGATCTTAATCTTTGTCCACCATTTGGAAGGTATATACATATTCAAACCTTTTTTTTTTTTGCTTGCCAATCTTTTTGAATATGCATATATATTCCATTGGTGTCCTTATTGGATGTGTACATATGAACTGCTTGGATTGTGCCATAAATTTTCTTGTCTCCTACTTTTTTTTTTTGCACATATATTATTGCAATTTATTTCTTTCTTGCTTGAATGTGTAAGCATCGTGCCACAGCGTCACCAAATTTACTTGCAGTGATTTCACTTATGCTAGACCAGTCCCCATTTTATTGGGTGATCTGAGTAGCCTGTGGGGGTGGTCACCAGATTCGTCCACAGTGATTCACTCCTGCTAGACCAGTCCCCATTTTATTGTGTGATTTGAGTAGCCTGCAGGGGTGGTCACCAGATTCGTCCACAGTGATGCACTCCTGCTAGACCAGTCCCCATTTTATTGGGTGATTTGAGTAGCCTGCAGGGGTGGTCACCAGACTTGCCTTCAGTGATGTGCTCCTGCTAGATCAGTCCCCATTTTATTGGGTGATATGAGTAGCCTGCAGGGGTAGTCACCAGACTTTGCCTTTAGTGATGCGCTCCTGCTAGACCAGTCCGCATTTTATTGGGTGATATGAGTAGCCTGCAGGGGTAGTCACCAGACTTTGCCTTCAGTGATGCGCTCCTGCTAGACCAGTCCCCATTTTATTGGGTGATATGAGTAGCCTGCAGGGGTAGTCACCAGATTTTGCCTTCAGTGATGCGCTCCTGCTAGACCAGTCCCCATTTTATTGGGTGATATGAGTAGCTTGCAGGGGTAGTCACCAGACTTTGCCTTCAGTGATGCGCTCCTACTAGACCAGTCCCCATTTTATTGGGTGATCTGAGTAGCCTGCTGGGGTAGTCACCAAACTTGCCTACAGTGATTCATTCCTGCTAGACCGGTCCCCATTTTATTGGGTGATCTGAGTAGCCTGCAAGGGTAGTCACCAGACTTGCCTACAGTGATTCATTCCAGCTAGACCAGTCCCCATTTTATTGGGTGATCTAAGTAGCCTGCAGGGATAGTCACCAGATTTTCCTACAGTGATGCACTCCTGCTAGACCGGTCCCCATTGTATTGGATGATCTGAGTAGCCTGCAGGGTAGTCACCAGACTTGCCTACAGTGATCGTCATCAAATTCACTTGCAGTTATTTCACCACCTGTCTAGACCAGTCACTTTGATGACTGTAGTTTCCTGCAGGGGTGGTCACCAGATTCACCTAAAGTGATTTCACTCTGTCTAGACCAGTCGTTTTGATGACTGTAGTGTCTTTCAGGGTTGATTACTTTTTTTTTTTATGATTGATTATTCATGAATCACTTTCTTGCCTTCATACCTTCTTGGATAAGATTGACATCAAATCTTTTTTTTTTTTTGTGTAGAGAAACTTATCTCCATCATGGTGTATTTTACCGAGCATCCTGATCCTAAGAAAAACTGCTTGGTCATCTTGAAAGATAAAGATCAACCTGTTGAAAATGACATTATTCTTCCTGTAGGAGAGACAATGTGTGGTAATTTTAGGGGATCACAACCTTGTCTAGATAATTCAACCTTTTTGTCTAGATGGTCGGAAGAAAGACTTTTGAGTCATGACTCTTCATTGAAGGTGTGGTTTTTAGAGTCTCCAGTGCATAATAAGGCCCCGAGTGAAAATCCAGAATCAACTTTAGGTCGTCGAATTATTGGAGATGAACAGGTTCGCTGGGGTAGTTCATTAAAAATTCATGGAGAATTCTTTTATATCCCTGATTATTGGGAATGGTTAGAGATTGTAATTTCTCTAAATACGCCGATACTGAAGAAGGCTCGTTTGTTTGATGCTGTAATGGCTTCCCTGTACACTTATGATCGCAATAATGATATAGTTCGAGCTTTTTGTGAAGCATGGTGTCCATCCACAAATACACTTCATACATCATCAGGAGAGTTGTCTATCTCTCTATGGGACATGTGGAGATTAGGAGGTCTTTCCATCAAGGGTAGGTTTTATAATGAAGTTGTTCCTTGTTGTAAGGAATTATTAGGTTCGCCTGATCGAGAGGATGAAGATTGCCCAAAAAGTTGTGAGTATCTTTTTGCTGCGTATTATCACATTGCATCTCAACAACATGACCGCCTTCAAATTCCTATCAAATCGTGGATTTCTTTCTGGTTTAAAGAGGATTCAAAATATGAAAAACCTCCTCCCCGAAAGTCGAAGAAGGCTTCTCGTCCACGTCAGACCCATAATCCAAATGGAGCTCCTATTAAGCGTCACGACTGGTCTGAAAAAGAAATGGATATATTTTGCATGTTGGGCGTAGAAGATGAATTGAAGGATAAAACATATTTGGCTGCCTTTCTTTCTTGTTGGCTGTGCGTATTTGTATTTCCCGACCAACGTGCTTCCCTTCGTCCAGGAGTTTTCAAAGTTGCCAGTCTTATGGCTGAAGGTTATGTTTTCAGTCTTGTTGTTCCTGTCTTAGCCAATATTTATCATGGACTCGGCCAGATTCACAGTGCATCTCCTTCTGCTGGATTTTCAAAGGCTTGTTTCCCTCTGCACTATGTCCATGCTTGGCTGGCTTATTATTTTAACACGCATTATACAGTTCCAGAAAAAGTTAGGGGCCCAATGATGGTTGAGTTTTCCGGAGAGGGTGGAGCTAAATACTTTAATGATTTTGAGGCTCGTGTACATATCCACAAAGGTAAATATGTATCGTGGTATGCGAATCTTCCTCCTTGCAATAAAGGCATGGTTCTGACAGATGATGACAAGCTATCATTTTGGCATTCCTCATTCTTTATAAGCATTCGATCATGTTTCTTATCTTCACGATGTGGGTCTTCAATGGTCATTGAATCTTATAATCCTTGTCGATTTAGCCGTCAATTTGGATTTTATCAACACGTGCCAAACGATCTAAGTGAAGAAGTTCTTGAAGCCAACTTATATAATGTATTGCGCTTTTGGATGATATGTGTTCAAGCAAAAACATTGTCTCAAGTTTATCTCCCTGCACATGCGATGAAGCCACATACCCAAATTATCCAACCCTACCGGAGTTGGTGGTTGGCAAAAAATGGAAATCTTGAAGAAGGCATAGAAAAGTTGGTGGCTAGTGCCATTCCTCTTCCTCCCAAGTCGAAATTTCCGAAAAAGGTTGGTGATGACAACGGAGGCAAAAGAATTCGCATGTTTGAGCCTGGTGAATTTTGCTCTAGGGATAATGATGGTAGTCAGAGCAGTAGCGGCGATCATCATTGGAAAAGGCCTAAAAAGTTCAATCAACCATCAGTATGTGAAGACGAACTTTTTGATGGAGTTCCCAATGCATCACATTTTCCTGAACTCCCTGTACTACTGGTAAGTGTTTTCATTCATTCTTCATTATAATATTTTACTATTATTATTATCATTATTACTTACTTTTTTTTTTGGCACAGTCACCTTTAAATGATCCCCTTATAGAGGCTGAGGGGCATTATAGTCCTCCTTCTTTTGTGAGTCCAGACGTTTTTGATTCTGTAGCTGCGCGTGTGGGCAATTTCAAAGCGCCGATGGATAGAGTTGTGACTCAATCTTGTCATCCTGTAACTGACGAAATTTCTGGACAAATGAAGACAACAACCCATGCAGCTGCGTCTGAGATCTCTGATTATTGTGCTGACAATGTGATTTCTTCCAACTATAGGAAACAAGCTGCCCTTGCCCTGTGGGACAGCATACATCAAAAGATCATACGCACTCCCTTCGACAAAATACCTCGCCTTGAACAAGAGACAGTCAAAATATTTCATGCAATTTCTGAGACTCGTGCACCCGGCTTGGATCCTCTTAAAGAAATTGTAAGTGCGTATTTCAAGACGGTAGAGAAGTATCATTTTCTTCTCAATTAACTTCGGAGAGTAAGAATCGTCAATTGGAAGAGACTAAGTTTAGCTTGGAGAAGATATTATATAGTGAAAGTGAAATACTCACAGCGAAAGGTATACTTCAGCAACAACATTTGCAAGCATCGCGAGAAGCAGAGGAATTGGAAGCTAAGCTTGAAGTTGTGAAAGCTAGGCAAGGTGAGATTTCTAAGTCGATCGTCGAGAAGGAAGACCTTTTAAAACAACGTCAACTCGAGGCTTCCAAACTACGAAGAACTATAAGTAGTATTGAAGATGCCCCTGTTCTTACTGATGCTGATGCTAAAACTCTGATGATACTTCGTGGAATGTTGGAAGATGCACAAGAAGAGCTGAAGAACTAATTTCATTTTATTTGTATTGAGTCTATCGTTGATAGTCACTAAAAAACTTTAATACAAATATAGTTATTTAAGTGACTATCATTAATAGACTTCAATACATATAGAATTCGGGTAAAGTTCACCAATAATGTAGTTAAAAAAAAAATACAAAATTAGAGTAGTTTTGAAAAAATTAATTTTAATAATGTACATAAAAAAAACAAAGGGAAAAGTACATATTTAGTCCCTAAGGTTTGAGTCTGGTTTTCATTTTGGTACTTGAGTTTTCAAACTCGACAATTTAGTCCCTGAGGTATCGATTTCGTTTCATTATAGTCCCTCCATCCATTTTTCCATTAGATTTTAACAGATCGCTGACGTGGCACCTAATTTTTTATTAAAAAAATATTTTTTCATTTTTAAAATAAAATTAATAAAAAATAATTTTTAATATAGTTTTTAATTCTTTTTTCTTTCTTCTTTTTCAACCCCTTCACCACCACCAAACTTCTTCTTCTTCAACCATCCCCACACCACCAACCTGCCGCCAGCGACCGACTGTCGGCCACCACCGCCGGCAGCCGGCGAATTTTTTTTTTTTCATTCCTTTATTCTTCTTCCTTGAACCTTCTTTTCTTTCTGTTTTTATTTTTTAAAAAAAAAATTGAAGAACTTCTCAGATCGACCTCATGTTCGTCCCTTCGTCGTCGTCGCTCCGTCCTCATGTATCAGATCCGACCGTCACACCTCCCTTTTTGTATGATTGATAAGACCAATTTGTTAAACACTTAGAATCTCCCAATTTGCTTATCTTAGTTGAATTCCTTGCGAAAAATGCTTTAAAATGAGTATAATATGTCTATAGGTCCTCACCAGAGCTTTGGAAGCAATTCGGGGCTTAAACGAGCGAAACCGGAGCGTAAAATGACAATTCTGCCCCTGGAGCCTCATCAGCGTCGAGACGCTTGTCATACAGCGTCGAGACGCTTGCTCAACAGCGTCGCGACGCTAAAGCAATCCGAGAAATATTTTCCAAAATTGAAGGCACAGCGTCGCGACGCTAGGCAATTTCCAGAATTGAAATTTTCCAAATTTGGCTGGAATTTTTCCCATATTTGAAGACCCAATTCAGCATCAATTTACCACGAATTGAAGACCAAGAATCCCTATAAATAGAGGCCTTTGGTGTAGGTTTAGAATCATCCCTCAATACACAATTCACTACAACTTTGTAGTCCATCTCTCTCCCCCTTTCCACCATTCTTCTTAGTTTTTCTTGCTTTTCTTTATGTATCAAGCTTGTTCTTGCTCCATAAGAGGCTAAGTTCTTCATTCATGTAACCGGGTGTCAAGAGTAAGTTCATATTCTTTTAATGAAATTTCTTGTTTGAATTCTCAAAGCATGTTTATGTGATTTTAGTTCTTTTTCTATAAGTTTAGATCGTGGTAGGAAAGATTGACAACTTTGACCGCGCCCTTTCTAAATTTACTTGCTAAATCTAAGTAGCAAATAGGTTAACATTATGATTATACGCATGCGTCCCTAGAACTAAATGATTTAATCAATTGTAATTGTGGTTTGTTGCCCGTTGCATGTGAATTAATTCGGCTAGATCCCAATGCGGTTTAGATTAGTTAATAGGCATATTAATTAATTTAAACTAGAATCAAACTTAGCATTTGCATGTTTGTGATAGTTGGATCATGATTCTCGGTTTGTTGCCGGAATACGCGGGGCTTAAACTTGTTTTGACTTATTAGTGAAATTGATGATTTAATTGAATTGAACTTACCATGACTAACCCGATTGCATGATCTTTAAGGTATTGATTTCTTTCTTTACTTTCCTTTTCTATTGTTTTCCATAATTAGTTTTCTTTCCTTGTTTACTTTCTTTTCCAAATATAAAAACCCCCCATTAGTCCGGTCATCACAATAAATCTAAGATAAACAAGTTATAATCGTGCTCCTTGTGTTCGACCCCGACCACTACTGCTACAAGTTAGCTTTAGGAATCGTGGATTATAAATTTATTTGACAAGAGACCGCGACAATCTCTTCCGTCAAATTGGCGCCGTTGCCGGGGAGCCAAGCTTAATTTGTTTATAATAGGTTTATTGTGATATCTTCTTTTAATTTTTCTTATTTGTTTGTTTTTAATTGAGTCGATTTTTGATGGCATATCCTTCGAGGAGGGACAGAGAAAGGCTCAACAATAAACTATCAATACTAACTTCTTTATGCGAGCAATTAGTGCATAGATATCAAATCAAACAGCCACATCAGCACTATCGACCTTCCAATCCAGGTAAATCTCTTGAGAATCAAATTTATGAGCTTGCTAAAAATACTCTTCAGTTTCAGGAAAGTACTCGAGCTGAGTTGAAAGCCATGTCTGATAATATTGATAAGATAGAAACATATGTGACAAAACTGGAGAAGCATGTAGAGCAACAAGCACAACTGACCCAAGAGACAATCCTTACAAATGAAGTTCCCTTCGTTCCAAAGGTTGATGATAAAGAAATTGAATGTCCATTGCCATCTCCCGATCGATTATGTGAGGTTAAAAAAGAGTCTGAACCAGATTGCAAGGAAATTCAGGTGATAGAGTTTCAGGCTGACGAGTCTGAATTTGTTCTTCCCCTTGATTCCCCTTCATCTAATTTATCTTCTAAGTTGTCTCACAAAATTTTATCCTTTGAGTCTTTATCTTTTGATTTTTCCTCTTTTTCATATATTCAAAAATTAAAAAAATATAATGCATCTTCTGGGTCCCATGAAAAATGGGCAAGTCTGCTTCTGTTTGCAGGTTTCGTGGATTCGAGAAAGAAGGGCCCAAAGAAATATGAGAATTTTTATGTGCCCTAACAGGAAGATGAGAATCCCGTCGAGCATAACGACGCTTAAAAAAATTGCGCTTATGGGAGGCAACCCAATTAGTTCTATCCCTTTCTTTTCAATTTAGTAGTTTATTCCTTTTATGTTTTCTTAATTATCTTTCTTTATTTGTTTTATAGGATCCCTACACCAAATCTCTTCAATTTTTGCCAATCGTGGAAGTTTCCATCCTTGCCAACCAATGCTTAAACAGGGGAGGTTTTCTGTTCCCTTTTACCTTTTTGTCCTTTAGGTTGCATGCTTAGTTTACATTGAGGACAATGTAATGTTTAGGTTGGGGGTGGGAACATATGCATGTTTGCTTTATGCTTTATTGGACCTATTATTTTAAGCAATTTTAAAAATAAAATAAGAACCCGAATAGGCGAAGTTCTGTCTAAGGTTGGAGGTATTTAAGATGACGGTTTAACGGAACACCTCCTACCTGGGAACTGACCCGAACCAGTGAAGT
This sequence comes from Luffa aegyptiaca, assembly GCA_017139565.1. Classification (NCBI taxonomy): domain Eukaryota; kingdom Viridiplantae; phylum Streptophyta; class Magnoliopsida; order Cucurbitales; family Cucurbitaceae; genus Luffa; species Luffa aegyptiaca. Next base: position 27,712,255 of record CM029404.1, read on the forward strand.
TCTGTCTAAGGTTGGAGGTATTTAAGATGACGGTTTACGGAACACCTCCTACCAGGGAACTGATCTGAATCGGAGTTCGAGCAATTTTGAAATAAGATGAATTGTTGAGTTTATTAGGTTGCTTGAAGTATAGTTGTGAAGATCAATGAGACATTCTTTTGAACTATTCTATTTGTTTTAAGCATTGTGAAGCATTTACCAAAAATTGACCAATTTTTAAAATTTTTCTAGATATTTCTTGCACATATTGAGCACTTAGCTTTTCCTTAGGTAGTTTTGAAAGCTTAGGACGATCTTATGAGTTCCATATGTTTGTTGTCACCTCGATAGGCTAGATCTAACTAGATGGTAATTTCAAAAATGATTGCTTGTAATGCCTTACTTAGGAATGATAAAAGAAAATATGTCTGGTGTGCTTAATAGTAAAATCATTCTTATATAGAAAAAAAAATGAAAGAAAGAAAAAAAGACGTCTTATGAGCGCTCTGCAATGTTTAAAAATGTTAAGGCAAAAAGAGCTACCCCTGTTGTGATCAGTTAGGCCAACCAAAGGGTTAAACTCGGGTTATGGGTCCCTGCAATAGGTGTGTGAAAGCTAGTGCCATCTTATAAATGCAAAATATAATTTGTTTCTATTTTTCAGGCGCCTAGTAATGTATTACTCGTTTGACTATTTGAATTACTTAATGGTTGGGTCTTTGGCCAGTGTAGGGGAAAACGAGTTGAGGTACTCATATGGTTATCCCGGGTTAGTAAAAGCACCTTAGGAAAGCTCCCCACACACACACGCAAGAGAAATTCATGAAAAATTTTGAGTTGTTTAATTATTGCTTAAATGTGTTAGCATGCTTCGAATAAGTTGAATGATTCTTTTGAATGTTAAGGTTGGAGCTATATGAATTGCAACTAAATAAATCTCAATTATTCTTGATCTTATTCTATGCTTGCTCGAGGACTAGCAAGGTTTAGGTTGGGGGTATTTGATAAGACCAATTTGTTATACACTTAGAATCTCCCAATTTTCTTATCTTAGTTGAATTCCTTGCGAAAAATGCTTTAAAATGAGTATAATATGTCTATAGGTCCTCACCGGAACTTTGGAAGCAATTCGGGGCTTAAACGAGCGAAACCGGAGCGTAAAATGACAATTCTGCCCCTGGAGCCTCATCAGCGTCGAGACGCTTGTCATACAGAGTCGAGACGCTACAGTGTCAAGACGCTTGCTCAACAGCGTCGCGACGCAAAAGCAATCCGAGAAATATTTTCCAAAATTGAAGGCACAGCGTCGCGACGCTAGCCAGTTTCCAGAATTGAAATTTTCCAAATTTGGTTGGAATTTTTCCCATATTTGAAGACCCAATTCAGCATCAATTTACCACGAATTGAAGGCCAAGAATCCCTATAAATAGAGGCCTTTGGTGTAGGTTTAGAATCATCCCTCAATACACAATTCACTACAACTTTGTAGTCCATCTCTCTCCCCCTTTCCACCATTCTTCTTAGTTTTTCTTGCTTTTCTTTATGTATCAAGCTTGTTCTTGCTCCATAAGAGGCTAAGTTCTTCATTCATGTAACCGAGTGTCAAGAGTAAGTTCATATTCTTTTAATGAAATTTCTTGTTTGAATTCTCAAAGCATGTTTATGTGATTTTAGTTCTTTTTCTATAAGTTTAGATCGTGGTAGGAAAGATTGACAACCTTGACCGCGCCCTTTCTAAATTTACTTGCTAAATCTAAGTAGCAAATAGGTTAACGTTATGATTATACGCATGCGTCCCTAGAACTAAATGATTTAATCAATTGTAATTGTAGTTTGTTGCCCGTTGCATGTGAATTAATTCGGCTAGATCCCAATGCGGTTTAGATTTGTTAATAGGCATATTAATTAATTTAAACTAGAATCAAACTTAGCGTTTGCATGTTTGTGATAGTTGGATCATGATTCTCGGTTTGTTGCCGGAATACGCCGGGCTTAAACTTGTTTTGACTTATTAGTGAAATTGATGATTTAATTGAACTGAACTTACCATGACTAACCTGGTTGCATGATCTTTAAGGTATTGATTTCTTTCTTTACTTTCCTTTTCTATTGTTTTCCATAATTAGTTTTCTTTCCTTGTTTACTTTCTTTTCCAAATATAAAAACCCCCCATTAGTCCGATCATCACAATAAATCTAAGATAAACAAGTTATAATCGTGCTCCTTGTGTTCGACCCCGACCACTACTGCTACAAGTTAGCTTTAGGAATCGTGGATTATAAATTTATTTGACAAGAGACCGCGACAATCTCTTCCGTCAACGATTTGAAGGGAATCTCCTATGATTTGGTCTGAAACAAAGGGGAAATCCCCTTCGTTTCAGATCTGGAACAAAACCCATGGGTGAGTTTCGTTCTAGATCTGAAACGAAGGGGATATCCCCTTCGTTTCAGACTGATTCAGCTTGAAACAGGGGCGGCTGCGCAAAGCAAAGGGGTGATACCCACGCAAGTTTTTTGTTCGCGCGTAGCTACGGTGGCGAGACGGACGATGGCATGCAGTGGGTGGCTGGGCATTTGTCGTTCACCGTTCGTGGGTTTAAAGAACGATGTTAATTTGGTTTTCCGTTAAACGCAAAATTTAGAATATAAAATTTCTAGATATATAATAAGTTGTGCATTCAAACGAGATTTCTTTCAGAGAAGAATCTCAAACAGATTTGACTTTAAAAACCTCCAGCTTCAATTTTCAAAAAATGGGAGCAAGCTTTACTGTCTCACATTCAAAATCTTCCAAATCAACAATACAAGAAAAGGCTCCGACCATTGTTTAGTGTCGCAACAAAACTTAGTGGACAGCTCGTTTCAATGCCACAAAGGAAACAAACAAGCTTGTAAGTTTTCGTATGAACTTTCGATTCGGCATCGGAATCGGTCTCTGACGGGACCTTAGGAGGGTGTCGAATTCTCCAAGTTTCGTGGTCAAATAAAATTTATAATTCCACGATCACTAAATTACTTGCAATAGTAGTGGACGGGGTCGATCACAGGGAGTGGCGGTTGGTTATTTATTTTCTATTTATTTTGAGTTGTGAAAGCAGTAAATGGAGGGATTGGAAAATTGGATAAATGAACGTGCAAGGAATTTTAAATGTAAGAATTTAAACAAACAAGAAATTTAAAGGACAATAAATTAAATTGTAGAAAATCATAAAAAGACGAGAAAATTAATTAAATTAGGCGACACTGATTAGAGTGATTATTGGGGTTGAAGATTTACTTTGATCATTGAATCTCTACCTATTAAAGGCTAGTTTGAATTGTTCAATTGCCCAATCGATCTAATCTGAACCCAGAAAAGACCCAAAGCCCACCTAAGCCATCTAACCCGATCATACAACATCCATCGAATTAGACACTAATTAGTTAATTAATTAATTCAATTGGACTATCAAATTAAACAATCAACCAATTGCCTTAAGTCTACTGGATTGATTAGGGCATTAGAAATAATTAGACCTAGATTACTTCTAACGCTATTTTGGATTCTAAACCTATCGTGTCCAGCAACAAAGTCAGAGTCTGCTCTTGGGACCCGTGCCCATGAATCAGTCTATGCGCTAACTATTAAACCAATGTTCCATTAGCTACTTGGAAATCAATTTCTTAGCAAGTTATTAACATACGAGCTGCGAGTTAGGGCGTCAATCTAACCTACTGTGCATGCAAATAATACGAACTGAATCCAAAATACAATAGCAATATGAAATTAAATAGACATTAAGAACATGAAACTCACAAAGAAATACATTCTATATCCCAAAAATCATCCAATCGGCATCAATGGGTTTAGACGGCGGTTAAGCCGACTAAAACCCGAGACCCAACGCTATAATAACAAGAAAATAAAAAGGAAAACTTACACCTCTTAATTCTGGTCTTCTAGGACAGAGAGAACCGAGAGGAGGACCAAAAATAAAACCCTAAAAAGGTGATTCATTCGGCGGAAATAAAAGAGGGAATTTATAGAAAATTTTGTCGTGGTGTCGAGACGTTAGGCATGGCATCTCGACACCGTGCCATATGGGCCACGGGCTGGAAACGGGCCAGCGTCGAGACGGTGGCTACGACGTCTCGATGTCGTGCCTATTTTCAGCGTGCTTCGACTTCATTCCTCGTCATTTCTTGCTCGATTTGGGCCTCAAACCTTTGACTCCTTGGAACTATTCTTCGGGCTCGTCATGATCCTCGCGGTCTTCTCACCTCCTTGAGACCCATGGCCGCCAAGTAAGCTCGAAAACTCTCTAAATTGCCCGAATTAGCTCCAATTTGTGTAGTTCGACCCTGCCCTGAATGCACAAATTATCTACAAAATAGACAAATAAAGCATAAAGTGCACCCTAACAAGTCTAGATTAATAACAAATAAATAAGACTATTTTGGTCCTAGCAGTCTCCCTCTGTTTTTTTTTATAAAAAAAACAAACAAAATAGAAGAAAGAAAAGAAAGGAGAAGAAGGAAAGAAGGGAAGACGAAGAAAGAAGAAAAAAAATTCTGGCGGCCGCCACCGCGAGTTGAAGAAGAAAGGGATGGGGAAGAAGGAAGAATGAGATGGGGAAGAGAAAGAAGAAGGAGAAGAAAGAAGGAGAGAAAGAATTAAAAATAATAATAAAATAATAATATTTTTATTTAAAAAAATTACAAATTAATTTTTTTAATTAAAATAATAGTGCCATGTTAGCAGCCCGTTAGATTTAACGACAAAATGGATGGCAGGGACCAAATTGCTCCTTATCTCAAACCTCAGGGGCTAAATTGTTGAGTTTGAAAACTTAGGGACCAAAATGAAACCTAACTCAAATCTCAGGGACCAAAAGCGTCTTTTTCCCAAAAACAAATTATAAATTTGAGGTAAGAGAGAAAAGTATTGACAAATGTAGAGTAGTTTTTGGTAGGACCAAACTCGTGTACCATGTACGCGATTTATGGTGGCCTACATGGCAGTGAGGTGGTGAAAATCGTTGTGGTGAGGTGGTAAAAATTGTGTATGTTGTACACGAGTTTGCTTGGAAATCGTGTACGACGTACACGATTTTCATATTTGGTATATTTGGAAACTCCTTTTTTAATAAAAATATTTTTTCCTTATAAATCTATAATATGTTATATATACAAATTTATGTATAACTTTGTAGAATTTGTCGTCGATTAAGGAAACAACCACTTTCTTAGTGTTTTTCCTATTTAAGAGTGGTAGAGTAAATGAATTAATCGTCATAATTCTAATAATTTTGCTAAACAGTTTTTTTTATACAATTAATTTTTCTAAAATATGTCTTTTTTAAAAAAAATTGATTGCAAATTTTAAATAATATATAAACAAATGACAAAAATAAAAAGTGCACTTAGGTAGTTTTCATCCTTAGCACTCTAGAAACTTTATTAAAAACTTAAACCACTCAACCAATAGAATGGTTTGAAGAACGAGTTGAGAAAAGACTTACATAGGTTAACAGTGAACTTGCGTACGGGGTATGCGAAGTCGTCACTAAACTTGTGTACATGGTACACGAGTTCAATGTGGAACTCGCGTACCCCGTACGCGAGTTCACTGTTTCTCCACGGTGGCTTGCACCACTTAGGAACGTATCATGAAAATTGTGTACTGCGTACACAATTTACATTTGAAAGCGTGTACCTAGGTCACGATTTAGCTAAATCGTAACCGTGTACACGATTTAGCTACCCCAGATTTGGAATTAGTTTCAAAACGACCCTAAATTTGTTTTTTGTTTTTTAAATTACATTATTTTAAAAAAAATCCTATAGAATTCTATCAATGACAATCACTAATAAACTTCTATTATTTAATATATCAAATAATTTCATTGGTGATAGTCACTAATAGATTTCAATACCTCAATACAAATAGAATTCTATCAAATAATAGGAGTCTATTATGGCTCGTTTGATAACGTTCTCGTTTCATGTTTCTCATTTCTGATTTCTTATTTCCTGTTTCATGTTTCTTGTTTTTTAAGAACTAAAAACAGAAACATGTTTGATAATTATTTTTGTTTCTTGTTTCTCCAAAAAAAGAAACAAAACCAAAGATGTGTTTGATAACTGTTTCTCATTTCTTGATTTTTAGTTGAAATAAATCTGGTACATATAATATAAAAATTATACATAACATACATTAAAATTATAGTCAGAGGTTGCCAGTGGCGGCTGGTCGACGGAGGACAGCGACGGCCGATAGTCGAAGGTCAAGACGGTGGCGAACGGTAGTTGGAGGTCGAAGGTGGCGGCCGGTCGGCGAAGGGCGTTCAGTGGAGGTCGGTGGCAGTCGGTTCGCGGAGGTCGATGGTAGCGATCGGTTGCGACCAGTAGTCAGAGGGAATGAGCTCCTGAATAATCATTTCCCTCAAAGGAAGAGCATACGTGATGAGTGGCACCTGGTTCAGGCTGGTTCTGGAGCGGTTCAAGACTCAGTAGGATAATTAGAAATGAAATACATTACTATGATTATAAGGGAACTCTCCCGCTAAAGTTCTGTCTAGGCTGGGGGTATTTAAGTTGATGGTTATATGGAACACCTCCTACTTGGGAACTGACCCAGAACCTGAGTTGAATTAATCATAGTTTAATGTTAGCATGCAATGTCACTAGGTAATTAAAAGGGTTTAATTCACCTAGACATTAGAGTAAAGACCTCTATATAAGAGTTATATACAGGCATAAACTTAGATAGATTCATTTAGCCGAAATTTACCTAAGCAATAGATCCTTTAATTATAAAAATACTTAGTGGGAGGAAATATATCAAAACAAGATTTTCATAAATCAATATTTTGCCCTCACGTCCTCAAGAGTTCACAACGTGAGGTCCATGCTTGGCCTCGAGTCACCCTGGGAGTGACCCCCTACGGATGGTGTTTGCATGGATCAATATAAAGGTGAATGAGGAAATATTTTATAGTAAGTGGGAGCAGGACACGTGTCAACGTATCCTACGATCTCCTCCATTAGGTTGCACCGTGAGATCCCCATGATCTGCTTGCGAGTCGCCCTGGGAGCGATCACCTTACGGAGGGCTTGATCATGGGAGTCGGAACAACGCAAACTCCAGAAATGGATAGGGTTTCTTAAGTCCATTTCCAACTTTGACTTTCCCTACGGTAGCATTGTTTGGACCGACCTCTGAAATCTGAAAATGAAGGGTTACACTTACAGAGAATTGTTAAGGTGTTAATAATTTCCTGACCGAAAAAACGGAAGCTAAGAACTATTCTGGTAATATGGATTGGCTGAGATTGTCTCAATTCAGGGGAGAAGTAGCTGACTGCCCTACGGTAGCTGTTGCTCTAAACCTCTGAAGTATCGTTGCAAAATGATTGTTTATTCTGTGGGTCGATCATTACTTTTGCTAAATTGATTGGATTAAAATAATAATAATATTATTTTGTGTAATGGGTTAATGCAACATCACTAATTAAGTTAATTTGTTTGTTTCAGCATGAATCGTTCTTTGTATGCCTCTAAAAACGTCGTATGTAATAAAACTGGTATCGCTAATACAACTAAGGAAATGCACTTAAACACTAATTGCGTGGATTTGGTCTTAACTGAGGATTGTCCTCTGCCCAAATGTCTAATTCATCTGAAATTGTTCATGATGAATATGACATAGACTGCTTAGCACACCTCAATGAAAATTAATGTGATTTATTGGTCATTGAAACGTGTATAGTGGAAAAGGATGATACAGCCTGGATCCTCGATTCAAGTGCCACTCATCACGTATGCTCTTCCTTTGAGGGAATGAGCTCCTGGAAACAATTAGATGCTGGGGAAATGACTCTCAGAGTTGGGACTGGGGAGTTCATTTCAGTTAAAGCAGTGGGAGATATTAAAATGTTCTTTTCCAAGGAACGCTATATGTTATTGGATAATGTATATATAGTTCCTAAAATAAAAAGAAATTTGATTTCTATTTCTTGTTTGCTTGAACAAGGATATTCAGTATCATTTTCTGTAAATGAAGCTTTCATTACTAAAAGGGGTGTTGATATCTGTTTTGCAAACTTGGAGAACAATTTATATGTTTTAAGACCAATAGAGTTGATAACTTGCAAAAAGAAAGTTATTGGTCATTTTAACTTAGGCTAAAACAAGGCCAAAAGAAACAAAGATGCGTTACTTCAGCGCATAAAGAAAGGAAAATGTGATAAGTTTATGCGGCGAGCTATATTCATGTATGTGGTGAGAAATTATAAAATGTAGGGCGCTAACGCAAACTAATTCAGTTGTTTGTCAAGTTTCTTCTCAGCGCAGGCACACATTCCAAGATGATCAAGAGACAGATAAGATGATGAAAAGACAAACGCTGACACAACTGATACAGATAACGCAAGTGGGCGGAAAAATGGCTGAAAAGTTTAGCAAGTTGCGTAATGATGATTAACACAAGTTGCTAATTACTTGGAGAAGTCATCTTCCTTCACCTATAAATAGAAGCCACATACTCGAGGGGAGGGGGCATCGATCGATTCATTCAATTTCATTTTTTGATCGGGAAAGAAAAGAAAGAAGACGAAGGAGAAAGAGAAATCACAGAAAGCTGTGATTAGGAGCAAGCTTGCATTTGCAATTTTTTATTTCATGATGTCTTGTTTTGCTCGCATGAGCTAATTTCTTCTTCAAGGCTTTGCGCAAGCACCTCATGCGGTGATAAGTATCTTTTGTAAGCACATATTTTGATTTAAATGAAACATTAATTGCCTTCTACTTAGTTGCGATACTATTTTCATTACTAACTCCCGCTTGGCTAGCCGGATGCGGTAGCAGCATGCTAAATCCCTGACAGGTAACACATGCGGACATCTCTAAGTAGAGCAAGTTAGCGCATGTCATGTAGTTTTGGTAGCATTAAAATACTACTGGTAAAAGATAGTGCATGCATGAGCTTAGACTGTGTTGTGACTAACGCAATCCCTTGTAAGTTTTAGAGAACTACACTTAAAGCATGAACTAGCCAAATAACCAATTGATAGTTTTGTGCCAAACGCATAAGGAATACCGGAAGGGAAACTTATGAATTTTTCTCACTTAAGCATTAATGGATCAATTACTCAAAGTATGCATTACAAAGTTCTTGTAGGCGCATAAGGTTGCGACCGCAACAGCCTTGATTTTATTCTCCTTATAAATTTTCCTTTCACTCTCATCACAAGTTTTGTTTTATGCAAATATTTACTTTTCAATCATACCAAATCCCTTATCTATTCATTTTAAAATAATATCATACGTTTCGAGTTTAGATCAGTAAATATTATTGAAAACTTTGTGAATATCCCTTCCTTGTGGACTCGACCCTGGACTTACCAGGTACTACTTGATTTTGTCAATTTATACTTGGATTGACTATTATCTACGACTATATTTCTGAATAGACTAACAAGTAAGCAATCAAGAGTCTAGGGCTATTTTGAACAATGAGATGTTTAAAACAGCAGAGACTCAACCAAAAAGGCAAAAGGTTTCTCAAAGTACCTATCTTTGGCACTTGAGACTTGGCCACATAAATCTCAATAGGATTGGGAGATTGGTTAAGAACGGACTTCTAAGCCAGTTAGAAGATGGTACTTTACCTCCGTGTGAGTCATGTCTTGAAGGTAAGATGACCAAACGACCTTTTACTAGAAAAGGTTATCGTGCCAAGGAGCCCTTAGAGCTCGTACATACGGATCTCTGTGGTCCAATGAATGTTAGGACTCGAGGAGGGTATGAATAATTCATCTCTTTCATAGATGATTATTCAAGGTATGGTTATTTATACCTAATGAGTCATAAGTCCGAAGCCCTTGAAAAGTTTAAGGAGTATAAGGCTGAAGTTGAGAGCTTATTAGGTAAGACCATTAAAACACTTCGATCTAGCTAGGTGGAGAGTATTTGGACTTAGGATTCCAAAACTATTTGATGAAACATGGAATCACATCCCAACTCTCAGCATCAGGTACACCTCAGCAAAATGGTGTATCTGAAAGGAGAAACAGAACCTTGTTAGACATGGTTCGACCTATGATGAGCTATGCTCAGTTGCCTAGTTCTTTTTGGGGTTATGCAGTAGAGACTGCAGTTTATATTTTGAATGTTGTTCCCTCAAAGAGTGTTTCTGAAACACCATTTGAGCTCTGGAAAGGATATAAAACTAGTTTACGTCATTTCAAAATTTAGGGCTGCCCTGCACATGTGTTAGTGGCAAACCCAAAGAAATTGGATTCACGTTCAAAATTATGCCTATTCGTAGGCTACCCAAAAGAAACACGAGGTGGATACTTCTTTGATCCACAAGAAAATAAAGTGTTTGTATCGACAAATGCTACTTTCTTGGAAGAAGACCACGTTAGAGAACACAAACCACGCAGTAAAATTGTGTTGAGTGAACTTTCAGGGGAAGCTACAAATGAATCAACAAGAGTTGTTGATGAGGTTGGACCTTCAACAAGAGTTGTTGATGAGCCCAGTTCAGAGGCTGGACCATCAACAAGAGTTGTTGATGAGCACAGTACATCTGGTCAAGCCCATCATTCTCAACAGTTGGGAATGCCTCGACGTAGTGGGAGGGTTGTTATTCAACCTGAACGCTATCTGGGTTTAGCAGAAACTCCAGCTGTTATACCTGATGATGGAGTTGAGGATCCATTGACCTTTAGACAGGCAATGAATGATGTGGATTGAGACCAATGGGTCAAAGTTATGGACCTAGAGATGGAGTCAATGCACTTCAATCAAGTCTGGGATCTTGTAGACCTACCTGAAGGGGTAAACCCATAGGGTGCAAATGGATCTACAAGAGAAAACAGAACGCAGCTGGGAAAATACAGACTTTCAAAGCTCGACTTGTGGCAAAGGGTTATACCCAAAAGGAAAGGGTGGACTATGAAGAAACCTTCTCTCCAATTGCCATGTTAAAGTCAATCAGGATACTTTTGTCCATTGCAACGTTTTATGATTATGAGATTTGGCAAATGGATGTCAAGACTGCTTTTCTGAATGGCCATCTTGAAGAGAGCATCTTTATGTCTCAACCAGAGGGGTTCATTGCTCAAGGTCAGGAGCAAAAAGTTTGCAAGCTTAAACGATCCATTTATGGGTTAAACCAAGCTTCCAGATCTTGGAATATAAGGTTTGACACTGCTGTCAAATCTTATGACTTTGACCAAAACGTTGATGAGCCTTGTGTTTACAAAAGGATTATCAACAGTTCAGTAGCTTTTCTGGTGTTGTATGTAGATGATATTCTACTCATTGGGAATGATGTAGAATAACTAGCTGAAATTAAAACTTGGCTATCAACTGAGTTCCAAATGAAAGATTTGGGTGAAGCTCAATATGTTTTAGGGATTCAAATTATAAGGAATCATAAGAACAGAACGTTAGCCCTATCTCAAGCATCCTATATAGACAATATGTTGTCTAAATATAAGATGCAAAATTCCAAGAGGGGTTTACTACCCTTCAGGCATGGAGTTCATCTATCTAAGGAACAGTGTCCTAAGACACCTCAAGAAATTGAGGATATGAGATGGATCCCTTATGCTTCAGCAGTGGGCAGCCTAATATATGCCATGTTGTGTACTAGGCTTGACATATGCTATGCAGTTGGGATAGTTAGTAGATACCAGTCTAATCCAGGGTTAGACCACTGGACTGCTGTGAAAAACATCCTCAAGTATCTTAGGAGAACGAGGGACTATCAGCTTGTGTATGGCGCTAAGGATTTGATCCTTACAAGATACACAGACTCTGACTTTCAGACTGATAAGGATTCTAGGAAATCCACATCAGGGTCAGTGTTTACCCCGAATGGGGGGCTGTAGTCTGGCGTAGCATCAAACAAGGATGCATTGCAGACTCCACCATGGAGGTCGAATATGTCGCTGCTTGTGAAGCAACTAAGGAGGTTGTCTGACTTAGGAAGTTCTTGATGGATTTGGAAGTTGGTCCAAATATGAACTTGCCAATCACCCTTTATTGTGATAATAGTGGTGCAGTGGCAAATTCTAAAGAACCTCGCAGTCACAAGAGAGGCAAGCACATAGAGTGCAAATATCATCTCATCAGAGAGGTCGTGCAACAAGGGAACGTGATCGTCACGAAGATAGCTTCTTAACATAACATTGTTGATCCATTTACGAAGGCTCTCACGGCTAAAGTGTTCGAGGGTCATCTAGAGAGTCTAGGTCTGCGAGATATGTACATAGAATAATCTAGGGCAAGTGGGAGAAGTGTAATGGGTATTCAAATGCCCTAGTTTATTGTATTTATTTGTATTTGTACTTTTCATGTATTATACAGTATTAATACAAACCATTATTCCTACTTCTATGATTGTTCAATTAATTATGATTAATGATGTACATTACCCACTGGAGTTTTAGTTCAAGTGGGAGTTGTTAGGTTTTATGCCCTAAAACTCATAGATAGTAAATGAAACAAATTAATCGATCTCAATAAAGCGTTATTTGAGTGATTCAGTAATTTGGTTATTGAATAATCGAGTTTGCATTAATAAACCCTAAATCCAATAAACTAAGATCCACGGTTGTTTAAATGAAACTTGGACTGATATGTAGTGACATACGGGGATCGGTGTCCAAGTAATAACCTAAATGGTCTATAGTATAGGGATAAGGTTGGGTACCTTATCCTGGTGACACTATGTGATACGACCCACCTTGTATCCGATACAGATGCAATGATCCAAAGCATCCATGTAGGAGACATGCGGGTGAGGGTATCCTATGCAATGAGTTTGCATAAGACCGGACCGCGAAATAGTAACCACTAGATGTAACGTCGTTAACTAGTTTAGGTTTCTATTTCAATAGGATGACCTAGGTAACTCAATCTCAATCCTGAATCTGTTATGAACTCCTTTCAGGAGGAATTTGAAGGAATGAAAATCCTACGCAACGGAAACGTATATCAGATCGAATCGTTGTTAATTGGGTTAAAACGAAAACACCGATACATTGGCCAATAATTTCAGAACAATTCTCAAATTAAACCTAGATTAAGCATGCAATTCTAAACAATTTAGAGATTTGGAGACTTACTTGTTGAAGAACGAATTTCTTCACTGCACAATGCTCCACAACGAAAAGTTCGTCAACGATCTCCCCAACGAAGACAACCATCAACGAGCACCTACTATACTCTGAGTTCTTGAGGTAGAGATTGTGGGATCTCAACTTTGATCTTGGGAATCATTAACCGCAAAAAACTTTTGCTGTGTTTTTCCTTGAGAGGAAAAAAAATTTAAAGAGAAAGACTTGCAAGAGAGAGCCACACCTGAGAATGAAGAATCTCACATGGTTGAAGGAGGGTGAGGGGGAGTTACACGATTAACTCCCCACACCTGGCAACTTCTTATTCCTCAGCATAACTGCTGTGGAATTTAATTTAACCATTAAATTACCAAAACTATATAATATAATATTAATTTAATCAAATTCTAAAATTCAATTAAATTAATTTTAAGATATAGTTTTTATTTAATTAATTCAATTAAATCATATTTAACTGAATTAAATAAATTAAACCAATCAATTAATTAAATATCATATATCCAATTAATTTTATATTTGAATCATATTCAAACATGTCTCTCTCTTTTAATCTATAGTTTTAATGTGCATCTAATGTACATTAAATATGAACTGTAGTATTAATTTAATTAAATCAAATTAAACTAATTAATTAATTCTCCAATTAATTAATTCTTTAATTAAATATCAAATATTTAATTAATTTTCTATTTGAATCAAATTCAAATAATTCTCTCACTAATTAATTTTGAATCACATCCAAAATTAATTTTATAACATAAAGTTTAATTCACCAATTAAACTTATACTATAATGTATCTACATACATTATCTTAATTGTATCAAATACAATATAATTCCCTTAACGAATTTGAACACACTTCAAATTCTATTCAAGACTATTTAACCTCAAAACCCTTTACGAGCTAGTAGGTGGACCTAATGGACCTACAGATCAGAAGCTCCAACGATACGAGACTAATTGGCTAAACTCATTAACCAAGTTAGTCAACATTCGTTAACTGTGGGTCACTCCACTAAAGACCCACAGCTGCACTCTTCTCACTATAGAATATTTCTGTGTCCACGGATATTGACCAATAACGGTAAGTCAATCCTTCACGAGTGTTCGTAACACCAGCTGGGTCAAATTACCGTTTTACCCCTGGGTTACCTCTGGATCCTTAAGTACCACTGATTCCTCTAATGAACAATCTGTTTATGATCCAATCAATAAACAGCAGTTCCTCTCGGGCCAAGAGAGGATGAGCGCCCTTATTCAAGACTCGGAATCAGCCCTTAAGGGAACACACATCTGCTTACCCCAATAGGGGAAGGAGTGAATTCCATCTTGTAATGTTATGTTCCCAGCCCCCACTCAATCTTGTCCCTGAAATGGTAGGCTTATTGAGTCGGCGAACTGACCACTCTCACCCATACAAATCTAAGGACAATCCCTCCTGAAAAGGGGTTCATAACATACTCAGGATTTAGATTGAGTTACCTAAGTCATCCTATTGAAATAGAAACTTAAACTAGTTAACGGTGTTACATCTAGTGGTTACTATTTCGCGGTCCGGTCTTATGCAAACTCATTGCACAGGATACCCCCACTCGCATGTCTCCTACATGGATGCTTTGGATCATTGCAACTGTATCGAATACAAAGTGGGTCGTATCACATAGTGTTACCAGGATAAGGTACCCAGCCTTATCCCTATATAGTACTATAGACCATTTAGGTTGTTACTTGAACACTGATCCCCGTATGTCCCCACATACTAGTTCAAGTTTCATCTAAACAACCTAGGATCTTAGTTTATTGGATTTGGGTCAAATTGTGCAATTTTAGTAACAATAACTCTTTATTGTACAAACCTCAATAACAAAGCATTGAGACAAGTGAACAATTTGTCACCATTCACTACCTACGAGTTTTAGGGCATAAAACCCAATAGAATTGTCCTTAGATTTGTATGGGTAAGAATGGCCTGCTCGCTGAGTCAATAATCCTACCATTTCAGGGGCAAGACCGAATGGGGGCTGGGAACATAACAGTACAAGATGGAATTCACTATTTCCCCTATTTTGCTAGTAGATGTGTGTTTCCTTAAGGGATGATTTCGGGGCTTGAACAAAAAACGCGTTGTCCTCTCCTAGCCTGAGAGGAATTTCTGTTTAGTGGTTAGACCCTAAACAGGTTGTTCATTAGAGGGATCAGTGGTACTTAAGGATCCAGAGGTAGCCCAGGGGTAAAACGGTAATTTGACCCAGCTGGTGTTACGAACACACGTGAAGGATTGACTTACTGCATTGATCGGTATCCGTGGACACAGAAATATTCTACAGTGAGAAGAGTGCAGTTTGTGGGTCTTTAGTGGAGTGACCCACAGTTAATGAATGTTGATTGACTCGGTTAATGAGTTTAGCTGATCAATCTCGTATCGTTGGAGCTTCTGATCTGTAGGTTCATTAGTCCACCTGCTAGCTCATATTGGGTTCTGAGATAATATAATCTTGATTATTAAAGGGAATTTAAGTTAATTGTATTTTTAATACAATTAATATAATGTATGGAGATACATTAGAGTATAAGTTTAATTAATGAATTAAACTTTATAATAAAATTAATTTTTGATATGATTCAAAATTAATTAATGAGAGAATTATGAATTTAATTAAATATGTGATATTTGATTAATTCATGAATTAATTAATTGGGAATTAATTAATTTTATTTAGTTTGGTTAAATGTGATTTAATCAAATTAATACTATAGTTTATATTAATGTACATTACGATGCACATTAAAACCATATGTTAAATGAGAGAGATTAAAATTGAATATGATTCAATTGTAATATTAATTAAATATTGGATATTTAATTAATGTGGATTCAATTAATGAGATTAATTGAATGACCAATTTAATTCAATTTAATATGATTCAAATTGAATTAAATACCTTATGTTATAATTGATTTAATTAAATTAATTATAATTAATTAATTAATTAAATTATTATTATTATTTAATTAATAGACAACCAAGATCGTTTGGATTTGATCCAACGATCTAGATTGAGTAGGGTTTTAACTCCCTCCCCACTTATCGTTAAATGGAGAGGGGGTTACCCAACTCACAGATCATTCTCTCAGTTTAACGCAGAACAGAGAAGAGAATTCTCTCTAATTTCTCTTCTTCTCTCTACCAAATTACAGCAACTTGCTTGCTGGAATTTTTCTCTTCCAAGACAAGTTTTGGGTTCCCACAAGCCAATCTCAGAGATCCAAGAGCGTAGCGGGTGCTCTCGAATGGTAGTGTCCATTGGAGGAATCCTTGGAGCATTGTGCTGTGATTCGACCTCCAAATCATGTAAGTGTTCTTGGTCACAAAATTTCCAGCATGCTTAATCTCAGTAATTATAGAAATTGTTTCTGTATTTTTATTTGCCAATGTACCGATTTTTCTAAAATTGAAAATCAATTCGAGATCATTCTTGATCGCTTCCGCTGCCAAAAGGGATTTCAACCCTTCAGTTTCTTCACACCAATGGATCTTAGTACGAGCATTATGTAGTGGGCATAGTGCCCTAGTTTATTGTATTTGGAACATTTTCTTACTTTGGTATTATTTAAATGCATATACATTCCACTCACTAGAGTTTTCGTGCAAGTGTGGGAGTTTGTTGGATTTTATGCCCTAAAACTCGTAGATAGTAAATGTAACACTTGACTGTTTATTAATAAAACGTTATTGATTATATATGTACATCTTGCCTCAAATAACCTCAAATCCAATAAACTAAGAACCCCTGATTGTATCATGAA
This sequence comes from Luffa aegyptiaca, assembly GCA_017139565.1. Taxonomy (NCBI): domain Eukaryota; kingdom Viridiplantae; phylum Streptophyta; class Magnoliopsida; order Cucurbitales; family Cucurbitaceae; genus Luffa; species Luffa aegyptiaca. Next base: position 27,729,178 of record CM029404.1, read on the forward strand.
TACTTGAACTTTATGTGGTAACATAAATGTGGATCAAGTTCAAGTAAACAGCCTAAACGGTCTATAGTATAAGGATAAGACTGGGTACCTTGTCCTAGGGACAGTATTAACGTGGTTCACTTTGTATTTAAGACAAATGATGTGACCCTGAATCGTTCATGTAGTGAAATGTGAGTGAGGACGTCCTATGCAATGAGTTTGCATAGAGACTGGACCACGAGATAAGTCACTTCACTTTATAACGCCATTTATTGATGAAACAGACTATCTCACGCGATGAGCTAGGTAACTCGATTTTAATCCTGAGCTAACTATGAACTCCTATTTATTCAGGATTGTCCTTTGATTTTCATGAGTGAGAGTGGTCCAAGTTCGCCGACTTAATAAGCCTACCATTTTGGGGATAAGACTGGATAGATAGCTTGGGACATAATCTTGCAAGACGGAATTCACTCCTACCTATATTAGGGATAGTAGAGAGGTTGTTCCCTTGAGTACTGACTTCAGGTCTTGAATAAGGGGCCTCACCCTCTCATTGGCCCGAGAGGGACTTGGTTCAATGGTTGAACCACGAACCCAATTGTTCATTAGAGGATCAATGTGACTTAAAGAACAAGATGTAACTTTAGGGGTAAAACGAACATTTGACCCAGCTCTAGTTACGAAAAACCTGTGAAGGGTCGACTTACTAACCATGATTATATCGAGTGGACATAAATATATCTACAGTGAGGGGAGTGCAGCTATGGACTATAGTGGAGTGTCCCGGTAGTTAACGAATGTTGAATAACTAGGTTAATGAGTTTAGCTGGTTATTCTTGAATCGTTGGATGCCATGATCTGTAGGTCCATTAGGTACCTCTACTAGCTCATATAGGAATAAACCTTGGAACAGTATAATAGGAGTGTTTGACACGTTCAAATTTGGAATAGAGTACAAATGTCGGTTATATACGGTATTAACGACATATTGGTTTAATTTCGAATTAAACTAAAATTTGGGAGTTGGTTGTATTTAAATATGATTTAAATATTAAACATGTGAATAGGGATTCATGTTCGAGGGATTGGATTTAAGAGTCGGTATTAAGGTGTAAACATAATAATTTAATATTTGATATTAAATTAATTTAATTAATTAAAAATGTTTAATTAATTATTTAAAAACAATTTTATTTAATATTAATTATTTAAGTTAATATTATTTAAAATAAAAAATTAAATTCATTTTTAAATTGAAAATTGATTTTTGTAATTCATTTTTAGGGAAAAATACACTTTTTGTCTCTAAGGTTTGGGTTAGGTTTCATTTTGGTCCCTAAGTTTTAAAACTCAACAATGTAGCCCCTGAGGTTTGGTTTTTGTTACGTTTTTAGTCCCTCCATCAAATTTTTTGTCAAATACTAACAGATGGCTGACGTGGCATTAGTTTTTATTAAAAAAAAATATATATTTTTTATTAATTTTTAAAATAAAATAATATATTAATTTTTTTTATTATATTTCTTTTCTTTTCTTCATCCATCTTCTTCCCATCTTCTTCTTTCCACACATCAAACCCTAAACAAATCTTGCAACCATCATCGTCGCCGCCAACTGCTCGCCGACCTCCTATCGCTGGATTTTTTTTCTCTTCCTTTCTTCTTCTTTCTCCTTTCCCTTCTTTTTTTTTTTCTTTCTTCTTCTTCTCCTCTTTTCACTGATTTAAAAACAAAAATAGAAACCGAAGGGGGAAACCCCCTTCGATTCTGGCGCTGGAGGGAGGGAGGGAGAAGGCCTCCCTCTCCGGTGCCGGAATAACCCCCTTCGATTTCTATTTTTTAAAAAAAAAATCAGTGAAAAGAGGAGAAAAATAAGAAAGAAAAGAAAGGCGGGAAAGGAGAAAGAAAAAGGAAAAAAAATTCCGACGAGCGGCGGCGGTGATGGTTGCAAGTGTTTATAGTTTGATGTGTGGGAAGAAGAATATGGGAAGAAGATGGATGAAGAAAAGAAAGAAAAAAAAGAAAAGAAAAAAATATTAAAATAATAAAAAAATATATTTAATATATTATTTTATTTTAAAAATTAATAAAAAAAAAATATTTTTTTTAATAAAAACAAATGCCACGTCAGTCATCTGTTAGTATTTGACAGAAAATTTGACGGAGGGACTAAAAACGTAACGAAAACCAAACCTCAGGGGCTAAATTGTTGAGTTCGAAAACTCAAAGACCAAAATGAAACCTAACCCAAACCTCTGGGACCAAAAGTGTATTTTCCCCTAATTTTTAATTTAAAAAATGATGGATTCTTAGGAGGTGGTGGATTACACCACCTCCATGCATTAACCATGCTTTAGACACCTCTCTAATCCAAGCTTAATCACCCCAAATTGCTGTCAATTTTTTTGTGCAATTTGGGTGCATGATTTTCCTCTATAAGTAGAGGAATCAGAGGAGAGAAATGTGCGGAAAATTCATACTGAAATGCTGCTAGATTTCTACCTTGAGGACAACCTCACAAAACTCTCAAAACTTGAGTTTTAAGTTCTTCCCTTCCTAATTCCTATTACTAGAGGTTCCCACAATCCGTTCCAAGGCCTGAGATTAGTAGAGAAGATCCAAGTGGTGGTTGTAGATCCATTGGTGTGAAGAAACAGAAGATTAGCATGAATTGGGAGCTCCAACAGGTTGGTGCATTCTGTCTCTGTTTCTGAACTTATGAACAACATGCTTTGTGTGATTAAATTGATGAAATTATATGTCTAAGATCCTAAATTGCTTCCGCATGTGTAATATTAACATTTTCATTTTATAGATATATCATACATTTTCATTCTTGGATACCAATTGGACTATGATGATGTTGATATTTTTTTTTAGTTGAATAACATTTGAGAATAGAGATACCATCCTCCAATCTCCTCGTCGAGAGTTATGGGAACCATGCTTACTGTCACGTCACGAAAATAAAAGTAAAAGGGACAAAATACACTTTTGGTCCCTGAAGTTTGGGTTAAGTTTCATTTTGGTCCCTGAGTTTTCAAACTCAACATTTTTACCCCTGAGATCTGGATTTCGTTACATTCTTAGTCACTCCGTCAATTTTTCTATTAAACACTAACAGATTGCTGACGTGGATTAGTTTTTATTAAAAAATATTTTTTTATTAAAATTTTTAAAATAAAATAATATATAAAATACTTTTTTTTTATTGTTTTTTTTCTTTTTATTCTCCCATTTTCTTCCTTAATCTTCTTCTTCTCCACCATTCAAACCCTAATCCCAACTTACAGCCATCACTGCCGCCCGTAGCTGCCGCTTGTCGCCGTCAACCGCTGCTCGCCGGTGATGGCGATTTTTTTTAATCTCGTTTTTTTCCTTTTTCTCCCTTTCTTCCTTTTCTCTCTCTCTTGGTCACGAACAATAGATCCTTCGTCGTCGGAATCGCCGTTCACGAACCTGAGATCTGTAGCAGTAGCATTTTCTGACTAAGATCTGAAGCCATTCGCCTGAAGTCGTGCCGGAATCGTCGTTCATGACCAAGATTAGAATCTGAAACAACCCAGATCTGTTTGAACGCCGCCGTTTCAACGCAGATCTGTTCAAACGCCGAGGACCACGGACGAATAATCCCTCAACTCCTTTGGTCGCCGCCATTTCAGTTCGTAAAACCCAGATCTATTTGAACGGTTTGAGGGTTCGTAAAACCCAGATTTGTTAAAACTCAAATATGTTCAAACGGATCTGTTTGTAAAATCCAAAACGAAGTTGAGGGTTCCAGTCGTTTCATTTCGGTGGTGGTGGTTTTTCGGCGTGGGTTTCTTTGGGTGGTGGCTTTTGCAGCGTCGTGGGTTTCTTCGTCGGCAGAGGTTTCTCTAATGGCGGCGGGGAAGAAGAGGATCCGAGTTTACAACGTGGAGAACTTCCCTGTAAACTCTCCAAGTCAAAGAAAAAAAAATCTCAACTGCTGGCCGCAGGTGACAATAGCAGGGTGGTGGTGGTGAATGATGGTGATGGTGTTGGTGAAGGTGATGAATGGTGGTGATGTTGTTGGTGAAGGAGGGAGAGAAGAAGAAATAAAATATTAATGTTATAAAATCAAAACCAAAAACCAGCACCAACACAGCAGTATACGGACAAGCAGAAGAAATCAACAAACCCAGATGACCAACAGACAGCAAACGAAGCAAGATATTAAACCAATAAATCAGAGAGATAGGGAAGAAAAAGAGCAACACAGCGAATTATAGTGGTTCAACCCCAATATGGGATCTACATCCACTGTAGACAATTCACTAGCTTCTTCAATGGGCAACAAATACAATCCAGAGGATAAAACCTCAACCAGAGAATTACAAATCACGAATTCTCACTAAAACACTCAGAGATACAAGCTACTCACAAAATGTGCTCCACCTTAGACTGCAAGGAATCAACACCAGTAGCTTGAGCTTCAATCGATTGCACTCTCACCAGATCATCGACTTCAGAGTCTTCGATTACCCGCAGCTCGACCACTCTCAAAAATGAAAGAATGATCCTCTCACACTCTGTCTTTCTTCAGCCCTACTCCAGCTAAATATAACCACTGCACACCCACAAACGAATTCTGTTGGAAATAATTCCCTGTGCAAAATTCTGCTGTAAAAACATACAAGCAAATCTATGCTTTAGGCTGAAAATAAATAATGCTGACAGAGACTGATGACTAGGATAATGAATTCAGTCAACCCATTTTTCTAACACATAAGAATGCTGACTGTACTATGTGTGCTGGCAAAATACTCCCAACAATTAAAATAATAACATATTTTTATTTTAATATATCTTTATTTAAAAAAATGAAAAAAAAAAACTAATTTTTTAATAAAAAATTAATGTCATGTCATCCGTTAGTGTTAATAGAAAAATTAACAGATAACGAAATCCAAACTTTAAGAATAAAAGTGTTATTATAAAAAAAAAAGAAGAATAATAATGTTGAGCAAAATGAAACTTAACCCAAAAGTAAAAATGGTAGACGTAATAAATTGACGAGAAATCTTATCCACTAATCATTGGTTTCGCCATGTTTGTAAACGACCTTTAAATTTACCCAATTTTCTTCTGGAAAAGCCTCGTTCCCGCAAAAGTCCGCCATTCCTGAAAGGTTCTGCCTGCGCACCAAGGAATTATTCCAGAAGGTCGTGGAAGTTGGCAGAGAGCTGAGTAATAAATCTCGTGTCTTCGTAGGCCGGCTCACTTCTAAACTTCCATGGCTCTCAACCCTAATCTATTTCCAAATGGGATGCCCGTTCCCTTCACCAACGAGCTTTTCGTATTGGCTAGAGATGGCGTCGAATTTGAGGTTGATAAGATCCCCGGGTCAGTTCCATTTCTCTTCTATTTCCTTTTCGATGCCAATTACTCGATTGACCATTCTAATTGAACTAGGCCGGGAATCTGCTGTGTGGATGATACCCAAAATTGTGTCATATTGACGGTTTCTTGTTTTTGTTTTCGTTCTTGTAAATTTTCCTGGCTGAATTGGTTATCTGATTTGCGAATTTGAGTTGATTCCGGGCATAGAGAAATTCTGAATGACCTTAATCTAGGAACGTCTTTTATAACTTTTTTTTTTTAGTTTATATTATGCTCGTTGGGGTTGTGATGTGATTGATTATATGAAGGTAGCATAATGTCAACGTGAGGAGGAGCCGTTTAATTTGGGAACTTGATTTACAACAATAGAGATTTTTCGGGGTTCTTGGAATTTTTCATTGCTTCGATTTATTCGACTTTGTTCAATTTGATAGTAATCCATAGTTTCTTCTTCTTTTTCATTTTCAAAACCAGTATCTGGTCATTGATCCGCCGTATGTAATTTACCGGGCTGAAGGTTTATGAACCAGCTAGGATTTATAGAACTTTATTTTTGGACTTCTAAGTTTTAGTACCTGGATCTTAAATTCTATGATAGAGGGGTTTTGAAGATCTCGGAAATTTTCCATCTGTCATTTACCATTTTTATATATTCATATTAAATAGTTTCGGGATCTTTCTCTTTTCAGAACCAGTTTCTGGCAGTTTGATTATTTTTATTTATGAAGGTATTCTGAACGAGGGAAGCAGGGTAGATTAGCTAGAATGGAAAATTTTTAAGAATTCGTTACTTGATTCTTTGAATAAATAATGCAGCTGTTTGGCGTATCTGGAAAATGTTGATACTTTGTTTTCAAAACCTTCTTATATCGGAATTCTTTTTCAAACTTCATGAATGTATTTTCTGACTTTTTTGAGTTAACATATTCAAGGATGGTTGGATGGTTTTAAGTTTTTCCTTATTTCAGATATGAAACGTTAGTTGTTTGTGTACATATTTATGTGTGTGTATGCACAAATGCGTGAGAGATCCATCCAGGCCTTTGTGCATACAGTCGACTTCTCATATTAAAAAAAAAAAAAAGGAATCTGGGTGTTTATGAAAGAGCCTTGCACCAGAGGGGCAATCTCAAATCTCAATGGCTACAATGCCAAAGAGCCATGAACTGCTTCTTTTGCTATTTTGAGGTACATTTGACTTTTTAGGGGTGAAAATGAAAGAATTTAAGGGGTGCTAATGTCTTAGGGGAAGTTTGGTATTCGGTTACATTCAACACTTCCCTTTGGGTTTCTGTGACTAAAGAATTTAGATATTATCATTTTTTAAAAAAGTTTTTATTTTGAACAATTGGAGCCCCTTGTTTTCTAGAGGGTTCCCTTTTTCCATTGTCTCTTTATATCCATTTTCGCTATGGAAGTATGTTTTTCTAGAAGGTTCTTTTTTCACTGTTTAACTATATATCCAATCTCAATTCTCAATGGAAATGAAAGAATTAGGGGTGGTACCTGAGGGGAAATTTGGTATTTGGTTAGGTTCAACACTTCCCTTTGGGTGTCTCATGTCTGTGACTAAAGAATTTTGTAATTATCTTTTATTTTTTATTTTGAACAATTGAAGCCCCTCGTTTTTTAGAGGGTTCTTTTTTTTCATTGCATTTTTCTATATTAGTATGGTTTTTTCATAAAAAGGAAAGAAAAAAGTCAATGGCTACCAGAAAGTTGGGGTCAGCAAGACAAGTATTTGTCAGGTGCCTAGTCAAGTAACAAAGAGACTATATGAGTTGGATATCCTGGCAACTGGCATGTTATTGCAAACTGAGCAAAGAGGGAAGTAGCTAAAGAGTATAAACACACAAAGCTGTTTAGATAATTGGCAGATAAGATATACGTGATTTTGTCCATAGAATGTAGAGTAAAACACTTGTCATTGGACACTTCACCATCTCCTCCTGTCAAATAACTTTCCACGTCTAGATCATCACAAATAAGGAAGTACTGGGGTAGGAATACCATCACAAAGCCTTACATATAGAAGAATGAGGTTGAAGAGCAAGCAGCTAAGTCTTACTTAGTGTCACTCAGTGGCCCTATTTTATTTGGATATGCTTTTGGATAAATGATTTATTTAAAAGACTTTACGAGGCTGTCTAAAACTTTCCAAAATAATCTTAGGTGACATAATATTCAGAGAAAATGTTAGAAGCTTTATTTGGGGTTGTAATGGCCAATGGAAGGGGAGTACTCATCAATCATCTCATTAACTGGAAAACAATCTCTTTGAGTCATGGTGTCTATTTAGGTGTGGCAGTTTTCTTTCCAGAAAATTCCTTGTGGTAGTGGTACAATCTATTGACAAGTAAATATGGGTTGAGTTGAAAAGGTCGGTCTACTAGGAAGGACAAAAGGTTTAGTACTAGGAGCCTTGACAATGGTGGCAATACCTTGTTTAGGGTGACGTCTAGGTTGGCTGTTAGTCCCTCAAGTTCATTTTTCAGAGGCTTGAGTCTTGACAGTGTGGCTGGTGATAAATCTTGCCTGGATTGGTTGGTATTTCCTTGGCTTGTATATAGATCTTGTTGCTTGATGGGCAGAGGAGGTCCTAGTCATCCTCCTTACGGAGATAAGGGAGAAGTTTCATGGAAGACTACTTATTTAGCCATCTTGTGGAATATGTGGTTTGAATGGAAGAGTAGGATTTTTGAGGTGTGGAGAGGTCTTGGTAGGAGGTCAGGTCTATAGTTAGATTTAGTACTTCCCTCTAAGTGTCAGTGACAAAGGAGTTTTGTACTTATCCTTTATTCCTTACTTTTAATATCCTTTCTTGTTAGTTTAGTTTTTGTTTCGGTTCCTTCTAACCCTTGCTGGTTTTTTGTATGCTGGTTGCATATCCTTTCATTTTCTCTATCGTTTTTCATTAAAGAAAAAATATTTTGTCTGGACTGAGACAAGAATTTTCGATGATGGAGAGTTAATGGAAGAAAGCATTTGGGATGGGTCACGGGATGAAGTAACTATTCTCCATTCTAAGCCTGTTGTTCTATGATGCAGAAGGTTCTTATGTTTCTCCATCTCGTGATGTTTTATTTTTCTCTATCTTGTGGGGCATTTAGCTTGAGATGTATGGTATGATTTTTAGAGAGGTTGAGTGGTCAGGCAGATTCTTGAAACAAATTTGCTAAGTCTTGTTTTCAAGATTGGAGCCCCGTTTTTCTTATGTGGTTAGTTTGGCTTGGCTCCTTGTCTTTTTAAATGTCCTTTTATTGTGAAGCTCCTTTTCGCTTTATTTGAAAAAAAAAAAAAATAAATCCTTGTGTTCCGAGCCCTTGTAATCCTCAGTTGGAGTAGCTTTCTGTTAGCTCCTTTTGAGGCTCCCCTTTTTTACTTTTTATTTGAAAAGCTTTTTTGTATGTACATTTTAGAGGTATAATGAAGCTTCCATGTTGCCCCTTTTTTCCTATGCCATTTTCCCTTCTGAACAGTTTTTGTGTTTGTTATACCAGAAAAAAGAGATAAAAGTTTTTATCTGATTCTGACAGATTGTTTTATTAATAAATGACTACGTTGTATCAATTTGGATGAGCTTGGTTGTAAATGGTAGAGATGGTGCATAAGTGTAATGGATAACCCCTCTATTTCAGGGCTAATAGTGACCGTGTTAAAGCAAAAGGGATTATTTACTTGTCAAATGTCCGCATGGTGTTTGTGTCAAGTAAACCGGATCCATACTTTACTGCATTTGACATGCCTCTGGTATGGACTTTCACTCTTTATGTTTACTTGCCTTCTTGATGCGTTTTGTTCTTAGAATTGTCTATCTCTGGAGGCTGACCCGTGGAAATTTTTCTTGCATTAACGAAAGGGGTTTTCAAATTCCTAAGAAGATGTATTAAACATACTCCCTTCTTGTACTGTATTTTCATTGTTAACAGACAACCTTTTTGGTCGTGAATCTATCTTTAAAGCATTTAACCAACGCCCTGATATTAAGGATTTTTTAAAAATATTTTTATAACTGCTTTATATTTATTCTAATAATAGCAATCTTGGTTCCTAAAAAACTATTTAAATTTCCCCCAAGACTTTTTCAAAAAAAAAAAATTCCCCCAAGACCACGTGGTTTTCCTCCCTCAGATCACCCATATTTCCTTCGACTTTTTACCTCTTCCCAAACCATAGATTTATTTGAAGATAGATTTATAATTTATTACAAATTGAAAATTTACAATTGACCTTTCCCCCCTGTTAGCTGAATCAGTTTCTTGTTGAATTAATGGCATAATTTGTATTTTTAAAAACCAAATTTAGACTTTTCACCTTTTTTCCTAGCAATTATTCTTGTACTTCTGTCTTCCTTGATAACCATATCATCCCAATGTTCAGTGTTCACGGATGTTCTAATTCTAATTGCATCAAATGAAAATCGATTGTCATGGATTCTCAACGCTGCAGCCTCTAAGAAGTTATTGGACCACCCCAAACTCGTTCAGCAATCATCTTGGGTGTGATTCACCACAATTTGCACAAAGCATATTCCTTCCCTTGGGTCCTTGCTCCTAAGCAATCATAAAGAATAGTTTTTGAAGCACATTGAATGAAACCCCTCACAATTCTCTCTCCAATTACTTCAAAATTTCATTTTTTTTTTTCCACATCCTCGAAGCGAGACCTCTCCTTAATCCACCCTATAAGATGGGATAACCTCAGGCTTGCCATGCTTTTGAGCAACCACCTTTCAAGCTTCTGAAAAACTCTTCTTCTTCTTAAAACTTTTCATTGATAAATGAAAAGAGATTAATGTTCAAGTATACAAACTCCACAAGGGAGTGAAAAAAGAACCAAAAACCAAAAGGAAACAAAAGGAACAATAAAGGAACCCAATAAACAATGATAAACTAAAAAGAAACTCCCATAAATAGCTAGAAAAAACTAAAGAGCAAGCAAACACAAAGGAAAAAACCCAAGAAAAAAATTTGCAACAAAAGAACTTTATAAGCCAAAAATAACTCAGAGGGCAGCTCCCCCACATGGGAGTAGAGAAGAGAACAAATGAAGCTTCTAATCCAACAATTTCTGCCACTCTTTTTAACCTTCCAGCAGAGCACTCTTTAACCAACCAGAGAACTTGATTGTTGGCTCACGAAGAAAGAAGAAATTATTAGGAAGAGCAACTCCTCTTTGCTCAAAGGCTAAATGAAGAAAAGAAGCCCATCTTCATCCCTCAACCACCTAATTTGACTGGAAATAAATCTTGCCATGCATAACCACCGAATTTAATTCCATGCTCACCAAGCAAAATTTGATTAATCTTACCATCTTCACTATTTCCTTTCTTCGAGCAGCTTAGATATTGTATCAGTCTTGTTGGAAAGGGAGCCTTGTTAAAGCAATGATATGTGCTGGAGTTCTCAACTCGAAGCAACTGATGAATACTCCTATTACTGATTCTTATAATTATGTGTTCATATTTTTTAGTCCTATATAGCTCTTGGATTGCGTTATTCTATTTCACATTTGTTGCATTACTATCCCAATATTTTGCTTGTTTCTTTTGCAGCTCTTTGTTCATGATGAAAAATTTAACCAGCCAATATTCTTCTGCAACAATATCTCTGGATTAGTTGAACCTGTAAGCATGCCAACCATTAGATCTCCTCTTGTTTAGTATGTACGAGTCCTACTTTATACAAGCCTAATGAATAGCTTATTACAGGTGGTGCCTGAAGACCAGCACAGGGCTCTCTACTCGACACACTCATTTAAGATTTTGTTCAAGGAAGGGGGATGCGGTACCTTTGTGCCACTCTTCTTCAATTTGTTGTCTACAGTGAGGCAATACAATCAACACATGAATGCAGGTCCACGAGTGGATCCATTGCAGGCTGTGCAAACTCCTGTCGATGAAATGATGAGACATGCGTAAGTAACGTTGAGTCTCGTTGAATTCGATCTCATAGTCAAGTTGGAATCAGTCATTTGAATATGTTTTTGCTGTTTAACTTGCAGATACGTAGATCCAAATGATCCGACCAGAATCTTCTTGCAGCAGCCGACGACGGAGTCCCAGTTAAGGAGGCGCACATACCAATCCCAACCAGCTGAAAATGCAATGTGAAGTTAGTTGCACAACGAGCTCATGAAAATAGATTTGTTCGTCGGTTGTTTCTCTGTAATATATAGAATAAGCGAGGGACTTGATGATGGAACGAGTGAATACTTGTACAGTTGATGGGTTTTTGAATTTATAGTTACGGTTAGACCCAATTGTTATCTACTTAAGCTTCAACTTAACTCTTCCAGTCTGTTATATTGCCTGTTGGTGGATGATAGCATTGGCATAAAGTAGTATTTATTTTAATTAATATAATATATGTGTACAACGAAAATAAAACAATAGGATTTTATCTTGGTCTTGTGAGTAATATGGCTTTGGACTGCTATTGGCTTTTTGCTTTTGGAGTTTGGCATTAATTACCCTTTGTGGCTCCTTTGGGGGTTAATTGGAAAAAAAATAATTTTTTTAAAAAAATTTGAGAAATCAAGGTGTTTTGAAAAAAATTGGCGAAAACAAGCCAATTTTTTGTCGTTTATTGGGTTCCGTGGCTTGAAGTCACGGAACATTGCCGGAATTGACTGGTCAAAGGTGACCAGTCAGTAATTTCTGGATCCGTGACTTGAAGTCACGGATCCAGCTTTTCACTTTTTTTTTTTTTTTTTTTTTTTTTTTTTTTTTTTTTTTTTTTTTTTTTAACTTTGTAGAAATAACCAGACAGTGTTATATATATATATATATTAAATTTCTATCCTTTTTTTTAGAATAATATTAAATTTCTATCTTTTTTGGATTAATTGGAAAAAAATAAATTATCAATTAACAGTAAATTTTAAAAACGATAAAATAAAAATTTAAATTTCTATCTTTTTGGGTTAATTTTTTGACTTATTGAAATGATTGTATTTTTTTTTCTATTAATAATGATAAAATAATTGTAATTTTTAAAATTTACTTTTAATTGATAATTTTTTTTCTTCAAATTGTGATAATTGAAAAAATATTACCTTGTAAAATCATGATTTTTTTTTTCATTTTAATATAGAGTTTTTTTAACCGATAGCAACGAATTGTACGATTATAGATTTTTTTATTCCAAATGTTAAATTACAACTTGTAAAATCATGAAATTACATTCTTTTTACAAATTTTGAAAATTAATTTTATATTTTAATATTTTTTTCTTTTTATTATATAAATCAAATTATTGGACTATTATTATCGATAACATACTTATAATTGGAAAATTACTATTCTAAATTTACTGCATTATTGTAATTAAACTTTTAAATGTTTTTTTTTAAAAAAAAAAAGATAAACAAACCATGAAGTAAAATATGACGAAGTTGAAGATTAATTAACGTTTAATAGCACCTTGTTTTCACCAAATTTTTTTCAAAACACCCTGGTTTCTCAATTTTTTTTCTAATTAACCCCAATTGGTTGCTATAGATTAAAAAAAACGTTACATTAAAATGAAAAAAATAAAATTAATTAAATTATAATCAATTGATAACCAAGGTAATATTTTTTCAATTATCACAATTTGAAGAAAAAAAATACAAAATTATCAATTAAAAGTAAATTTTAAAAATTACAATTATTTTATCATTATTGATAGAAAAAAATACAATCATTTCAATAAGTCAAAAAATTAACCCAAAAAGATAGAAATTTAAAATTTTATTTTATCATTTTTAAAATTTACTTTTAATTGATAATTTATTTTTTTTCCAATTAACCCAAAAAGATGGAAATTTAATATTATTTTCAAAAAAAAAAAAGATAGAAATTTAATATATATATATATATATATATATATATATATATATATATATATATATGGTTATTTCCACAAAGTTAAAAATTAATTAAAAAAAAAAGTGAAAAGATGGATCCGAGTCACGGATCCAAAGGAATTACTGACTGGTCACCTTTGACCAGTCAATTCCGGCAATGTTCCGTGACTTCAAGCCACGGAACCCAATAAACGACAAAAAATTGGCTTGTTTTCGCCAATTTTTTTCAAAACACCTTGATTTCTCAATTTTTTTTTAAAAAAATTATTTTTTTTCCAATTAACCCCTCCTTTTGGTGTTTGGTAAACCTTTGGGGCTGATTAGATCTTCACGAGTTGGTCTACTTCGCTTATTTCCGTACAAATATTATTGGTCCTAATGATTCGAGAGGTAGAAGAATGAAACATAAGTTTGTTTTAGAAACATTATGTCAAATAGTCAATTTCGAAACCTATATTTCACAAAAACTCTTCTTAAGATTTTATCATGGTTTAATATTAGGGCTGGTTGCATAAATAACAAAATGGGACAAAATATTAGCAAATATAGCAATCTGGAAAAATAATTGCAAATATGACAAAAAATTACCTTCAGATCGTCTAAATGACCAAAATACCCTTCCATCGACGATAGAATTCTATTGTCGATAGAATGCGATTGAATTCTATCGCTGATAGAATCTATCAGCGGTAGAATTCTATCCGTGATAGAAACCTTCTATCACCGATAGATTCTATCAGTGATAGAAAACCTTCTACCACGGATAGAAATGATCACAGATTGATTTCTATTAGTGATTTCTATCCTTGATAAAAGGTCTATCAGTTATAAAAATCTTCTATCACTCATGTAAATCTATCAATGATAGAAACGTATCACTGATATGAATCTTCTATCACGGATAGAAAATTATCATTTTTGTTTCTAAAACCTATGTCATTGATTTTGTTTTTATAGATGCTGAAACGAAACAATATGGAAATTGAATCGGAAGAAAAGAAAAACACAAAGCGGAAGTTGAAATTTAAAGAATGGGAGACCTCAACAAAACAAAAGAAGAAAAAATAAAAGGTATGTACAAATTATCATGTAATCAAATACAATATTGGTTTCTATCAAATACACTATTAGTTTCTATTAACAATAAATTTCTATCAGTGATAAAATCTATCACGCTGATTCTATCAACGATAGATTTCTACTGATAGATTCTATCAGTGATAGAAATCTATCACTGTGATTCTATCAGCGATAGATTTCTATCAATCTATCACTGATAGAAATCAAAACAGGGACAAAATAGGAATTAAAAAAATTATTTAAAAAATTTGCTATATTTGTAACTTTTTATAAAACTTGCTATATTTGCAATTAACCATTAGATTTTAGCCACTCATTACAATTTTCCTTAATATTATCTCTCCATATTTTTATTCTTCATTTTGAATTTATTTTTCCTAATATACATATTTTTACTTAAAAAATTTGTTTCCTACATTTATGATAAATATAATTTGAAGAAATATAGCGTTTTAATCATTACCTATAATCATTATGATTTTTGAAAATAGATTTAATATATTTACTTTCATATTGACTTTCATATATAACCACATATAATTCCCCAATGTTGTGTTTACATATATTATTTCATCTACTATGAATTTTGTCATATACATTCGATAATATTTAATCATTTTCAAATATATATTCAATATATATGTTTGTCACGACCATTATGTCAATGGTAAATATATACTTGGTATATTGGCTAAATTATATATGTATATATCCTTGAACTGTGGAGTTTGTTTTAAAAATGCTCATGAACTTTAAAAAGTTTTTAAAATACCCATGAACTTTAAAAAAAAAAGTTAAAAAATACCCTTGCCGTTAAGTTTTGGAGGGAAAACGTTAAAGTTTTAGTTTTATTAATACCCTTGAATTTTAGAAAAAGGAAAAAAAAAATTCAAAATACCCTTATTGGAAAATGCTTCTTTTTTCCTCCTCTCACTATAAATTCTTCCTCCATGAAAATTAATGCAAAATTTTGCTTATAAAGGTTGTGTACAACATAACACTAGATGAAAACAGTGTTTGAAATCAAGTTTTCTCTTTTAAAAAGTGTAAAGAAGATAAGTAGGAGCAAAAAAAACACACACATATATATTATTTCCATTTTGCTTTCTCTGTTTGTGTATATTAGTGATAAGTAGAAGTGTCTAAAAGGTTGTGGGTTTGGTCCAGTTTACAAAGATTAATTAACCAAAAGTTTTATAGATGATTTTGTTCTTATTAATATTTAAGAAGTGTTAGAACCATTATACAACAATAGTTTCATTTACTTTTCGTAAAATGAATATAGAGAAAGCTAATGGGTAGTGGTTGGTGAGGAAGTAATATTGAAAATGCTATCAAAAAAATTAAGTTGATACATACTACTATAAGAGAATATCTTAGTAATGTTGGTTTTGAGAAGTATGACCTCATGTACATTCTAGAAAAAAAATATATATATAAAATGAAAACGTTAATATGAAATTAGATACTCAAATTGAACTAAATTTTATGTGATAATCATTGATAGACAATAATACAAATAAAATTCTATCAGCGATAATTGTTGATATCATTGATCGAATTCTATCACCGATAGTCCCTGACAGACTTCTATCAGTGATGACATGTTTTATGAGTTTTTTAGTCATTTACATGAGTTGGTTATTAGGTTTTGCTATATTTACCAATAGTTTTAGATTTTACTATATTTACAATTATTTTGACCTATTTTGTTGTATCTCGGAGTGCCTGTAATTTAATTCTAATCAAAAGTTACCGAATGAAAACAAAAATGAAAGAAAGAGTGGAGTAAAGCTCCCATACCTGGATAATGCAAATTGAAGCTCCGTTCATCTTTTTTTCCTTTATCAAAGATTTTTTTTTTTAAAAAGTCTTTTAGCAAAGATAACTCCACTAAGAGAGTCTAGCTCAACGGTAATTGACATGTACCCTTGACCATGAGGTCAAAGGTTCGAATCCCCCTCTCAAAAGTTGATGTACTAAAAACAAAAAAGAAAAGATAACTCCACTGTTTATAGATTAATTTCCACCGCCTTTTCCACCGTTTAATTTTATAATGTTTTCCTTTTCCAACCAACCTAACTTTAAAAAAAGAAATATATATATATATATATATATATTTACTTGATTGTTAAGTTAAAAGGAAGGACAAGATTGGGATTTATTTCTTTCATTCTTTTTCTTACTTAATTCCTCAGTTAATTTGAATAAACTTTAAATTCTAAAAGATAACTAAGTAAATTTAGATAAATTTTTAATATTGCAATATTAAGTTAACCCAGTTCATGATAATCTTGAAATTCATCTTAAAAATTAAGCTAATTAGGATAAGTTGATACTTTTAAAATTAACTCAAACAACGTAATATGGATTCATAAATAATAACAATAATAATGAAATACAACCCCATTCTTATATAAACTTTTTAAGCACGAGCTCAGGATATTACCCTTTTTTTTCTTTTTTGCAGATCCCATCTTCCTCTCCAGAAGATTTTAGTTTTTGTGAGGATTCTGTTTACCCTCAATGGCTTCCTCTACTACAATGGAGGATTTAGGTGTACCTAATTCTTTTTGATCTTTAATGAATTTCTTGTTTCACACAAAAAGAAAATTTTATACCTAATCATTAGCAGAATTAGGTTGTTGATCGTGTTGTACACTTACATCTTTGGCTTCGGAGGTACATTATGAAGCTATTTGTCTTTAAATGTGTACTAAATTCGTATTCTTTAATCAACTTGAATTTATTGTAAAGTTGATTGATTAACTTTGGTAACTTATATGTCTTGGAAATTAATTTCGTGGATAACCAATTGGTTTTTTGTTTTCATGAATTTGGTTTTTTGTTTTCATGAATTATGTTTGTTTTCTCTCAAACTTTTTTATAATGGTTTTCATCTTTGTTAAGGATGTTGGGTTTTATACCCTAAAACTCGCAGATAGAAAATGTAAATAGTTGATTATTATCGATAAAGTATTGTTGATGTTATTCAACAAAGGTTGTTGAACTATGTTGTATTAGTTTTGTTCTAATAACCCTAAATCCAATAAACTAACATCCTAGGTTGTATTATGTGTCTTGAATTGTATGTGGAGACATGTGAGGATCAATGTTCAAGAAACGCAATCTAAAGGGTCTATAAGGATAAGACTGGTTACTTTATCCTGGTGACACTATGGATACGACCTATTTTGTATTTGATACAAATGCAATGATCCAACGCGTTCGTATAGGTGACATGCGAGTGGGAGTATCCTATGCAATGAGTTTGCATAAGATCGGACCATGAAATAGTAACCATTGGATGTAACTCCGTTGACTAGTTAGATTTCTATTTCAATAGGATGACCTAAGCAACTTAGACTTAATCTTGAGTGTATTATGAACTCCTGTTCACGAGGGATTGTCCTTTGATTTGTGTGGGTGAGAGTGATCAGTTCTCCGACTCAATAAGTCTACCATTTTAGGGACAAGATCGAGTGGGGAGTTGGGAACATAATAACACAAGATGAAAGTCACTTCTTCCTAACTTTAGGGTAAGTAGATGAGTGTTCCATTAAGTGGTATCTCCTAGACTTGAACAAATGACCCTACCTTTTCACTGACCCGAGAGGAGTTTCTATTTAATGGTTGGACCTTAAACAAATTGTTCATTAAAAGAGCACCGGTACTTAAGAACATAGAAGTAATCCAGGGGTAAAATGGTAATTTGTCCAACTGGTGTCACGAACACTCGTGAAGGACTAACTTGCTGTTATTGGTCTATATTCGTGGACAGAGAAATATATCTGCAGTGAGAAGAGTGAAGCTATGGGTCTTTAGTGGAGTGTACCCACAGTTAACGAATGTTGATTAATGTGGTTAATGAGTTTAACCAATTAATCTCGTATCGTTGAAGCTTCTGATCTGTAGGTCCATTAGGTCCCCTTCCTAGCTTGTAAAGGGTATTAAGGTAATTTAGTCTTGAATGGAATTTGATATGTTCAAATTCACTAAGGGGCCATTTGTTTGATGGGAATCCAAGATTCCTATGAAATGAGCATCTGGATTACCTCGTTTGCTTTGTAGTAATGTTGAATACCTAGGAATTTCGGGATGCCCGGGCATCCTAGGATACCCATATGGAAGACATTCAAGAAGCTTTAGATGCCCTCATGAGAGATGGATTTCTAAAATTCCCATGTTGAGGACATCTTCGGATGACATTTTTACCCCTCCATTGTTTTAATATGTATATATGTATGTATGTATGTATGTATTTTTATTTAAAATAAATTAATATATTCATACACTAAGAAATAATCACGTGTAACTAACCATTTTTTAAAATTTTACATTTAAATATAAAATAAATCATAGTTATATTGAATAATATTTCAATGGGAAAAATACACTTTTAGTCCCTGAGGTTTGAGTTAGGTTTCATTTTGGTCCTTGAGGTTTCAAACTCAACAATTTAGTCCCTGAGGTTTGAGATAAGGAGCAATTTGGTCCCTGCCATCCATTTTACCGTTTAATCTAACCGTCTGCTGACATGACACTATTATTTTAATTAAAAAAATCAATTTTTAATTTATTTTATATATTTCCTCTATTTCTCTCTCCTCCTTCTTCCTTCCCCCAATCCCTTCTTCTTCTTTCTTTCTCCCACCAACTATTTCTTCTTCAACCATTCTCCGGCAGCTGTCAACACCGACCGGCGGCTGCCGGCGGTGATAATTTTTTTTTTAAATGTTTTTTCCTTCTTCTCTTTCTTTCTTCCCTTCTCTTCTCACCTCTATTTTTAATAAAAAAAAAACAGAGAAACGGAGGAGGGAGGAGGAGCTCCCTCCTTCTCGTTTTGGCGTCGAAACAGGGAGGAGGGAGCTCCTCCTCCCTCCTTCGTAGAAGGCACCCAGTCAGTGGAGTCAAGTCTCACCCATCAAGGCACCCTCTGTGTGCATAGCACTCTAAATACCAACTCACTGGTGGGGTTGTTGGGTTTTATGCCCTAAAACTCGTAGATAGTAAATGTAACATTTTGACGACTGTTTATAATAAAGAGTTATTTCCATTAAATAAAGTGTTATTGATTTTAAATTATTAATATTGCCTAAATAACCACAAATCCAATAAACTAGTAACCCCAAGCTATGTTATGAAAACTTGAACTTTATGTAGTGACATAAAAGTGGATCAAGTTCAAGTAATAGCCTAAACGGTCTATAGTATAAGGATAAGGCTGGGTACCTTAATCCTAGGAAAACTATGTGACCCGACCCACTTTGTTTACAGTGCAAACGATGTGATCCTCAATCCTTCATGTACAGACATGCGAGTGGGGGCGTCCTTTGCAAATGAGTTTGCATAAGGCCAGGACCGAGAAATAAGTCACTCTTGCTTTATAATGTCGTTTACTGATAAGACTGACTTTTTCAAAGCGATGACCTAGGTAACTCGATCTTAATCTTGAGCTAACTATGAACTCCTGTTTATTAGGGATTATCCTTTGATCTACATGGGTGAGAGTGACTCATCATCACCGACTCAATAAGCCTACCATTTTGGGGATAAGACCGAGTAGATAGCTGGGGACATAGTCCTACAAGACAGAATTCACTCCTACCCTATCCAGGGATAGTAGAGAGGTTGTTCTCTTAAGTGCTGACTCCGGAACGTGAACAAAGGGATCTCGCCCTCTCATTGGCCCGAGAGGTTTTAGGTTTAGTGGTTGGACCACAAACCAATTGTTCATTAGGGACTCAGCTAGAGACTTAAGGAACAAAATGTAACTTCAGGGGTAAAACGGACATTTGACCCAAATTTAGTTACGAACAACCTGTGAAGGGTCGACTTACTAATCATGGTTATATCGGGTGGACAGAAATATATCTACAGTGAGGGGAGTTCAACTATCGGGCTATAGTGGAGTGTCCCGGTAGTTAACGAATGTTGGTTAACTAGGATTAAAAGGGTTTAACCAATTAATCTCGGATCGTTGGAGCCCATGATCTCTGCTAGCTCATACGGAATAAACCTTAGAACAAATGTGATGAAGAATTTGAAACGTTCAAATTCATTATAGAGAGTTATCGTTAAATTATGTTCGATAAATTTAACGTTTAAGTTTAATTACGAATTAAACTATAAAATATTGAGAGAGAATGGAAATATATTTACCGGGTTTGACAGATAAAGGGATTGGTGAATAATTCAATATTGGTTATTGAATTAATAAATTAATTAAATAGTTTAATTAATTTAAATTTTATCTAAAATAGTTTTATATAAAATTAATTTGAATTTAATTTCAAATTTGAAAATTGAATTAAAATTCAATTTTAAAGCAATTAATAAAATAAAAACTATTTTCATTTTTAGGAGGTGTAGTGGATTAACATGTAATCCAAAGAGACCCTCTCAAATTGACACCTTAATCCCTTGTTATATTGATGGCAATTTGTTGTCATATTCTGAGGCTTCATTATGCATGTTTAATTGCTTTAAAAGAAGTTGAAAACTCAGATGAATTTGGTCTTCTTGCTGGAAAAAGTGCTGAAGAAGTTTTCTCTCAAAAACACATAACTCTCTCCATTTTTCCTCTCAAATTCATCACATCTAGAGTCTCGCAACTCGTTCTAAGGCCGGAGAATAGCGGGGAAGACTCTCGTGGTAGTCCTAGAAGTGTTCGTGATCTCAATTCATCCTCGGAGCTCTCGAATTTCTCATCCAGAGGTTGGTTTCACGAAACCCTGTTTTTCGGTTTAGTTTTCAGCATGTTTTCTAAAGCAAAATTAATGAAATTGAGAGGTTCTAGATCCAAATTGCTTTCGCTAGTGTCTTGTACAATCCTTCAGGGGCGTCCATGGGTTTTTAGTCAGAACTTTACTTCCACAGATAGTAGATGACACCTAGTCTGCGAAGCCGAGTCCTGCCCATTTAACTCCTCATCTCAGTCTATAAACATCTCAATTCTAGGTGTTTAATTGCCACGGTCCCTACTAGGATAAGTAACCTATCCTCATTTCGTATTAGGGCCCCTATTAACAAGTTTAACTTGCAACTTAACCATCAAATTTCTTTCCCATAAAGGTTTTCGAAGGGCTAATCTAACATGTTCTAACTACCTCGCCTTTCATCTCATTCAAGCATAGATATCATAACTAACATCCAAAACACTAAATAGAAAAGGCATATGCATATTTTAAACAATCAGCAGCCAATATCAACACATCGTAATCCAAGTGACATCACTAAACTTAGCCTCGTTATTCACTGTAATGCTACCGAAAATTCGACAGCATAACGACATACGTGTAACTAACCCCCAAATTTTTTGGTCACCTGTAAACAAGAGAATACATTTCTATATTCAAAATTGCCCAACTACAAACTTCCACAACACTTCCGGTCAATAGAACATACTCCAACTTCCACAAACAAAGCGAGTTAGGTCTCGCATCCACAACTCAGCCATATAGAACCTCTTAACTTCCCCAACATAGAGCATTCAAAGCATTCAAGGTTTATCCAAGCAGGATATTCTATACTTCTCAACACAAAGCATTCAGAGAATTCAAGCACATCTTGAATATTCCTCATACTATTTTTAAGTCAAAACTAATAAGAGAATTAAGCATACCATACAGGCCAACACAAATAACCAAGGTGTCCAGTATCGCCACACACACATAATCCAACATCCCATATCACAAACTATACATTTGCATTCACAGCATGCAACAATTCATAACAAGTAATCTCAGCCTAGCCAGGGCTATCTGAGCAGTAAGGTTACTTACCTAGTGAAGAAGATACTTGATTTACGCACCAACCAACTCATTCAATGCGACGCCGCTCACGCCACAAGCAACTCAAATCTAAAAATCACAAGAGAGCTTTTCAAATTAGAGGCATCCAATTCTCATAATTTTCTTTAGATCCAACTTAAAGTAAAGAGGTCGAAACTCACCAAAAAGAGATCGATGCTTGTTGTCTGGCCTTCCAATTTCACCTTAATTCGAAAATTCGGCCTCCTGTAACTATGGGTACCTCGAAATCATTAACCAAACTCAATGGCTATTTATCTACATCGCTTAAAACAACCAAAAATAGACTTAATTCACTTACCCATTGTTGAAACTCGCCGGAAAATGCTAAAACAACCCATAAACGTTGTTGTTTGTGCCACTCTGCACACCCACCGGAATTCGTGATTAGAAGCTGCTGTAACGCCAGAGAACACACTGAAAAATGAGTGGAAAACAGAGAGGGAGAGATAGAGAGAAAGATCAAACTGAGGGAGAGAAGGGAAGAAAACCCACACGAAATCACCGCGAACCTCAAAACCTACTGTCGTGAGTCGCGCCTGGCACTGCTGGACTCGTCGAAGGTTGGACGGAGATGAGAGGGACAGAGATCGAAGAAAGAAAGGGAGAGAGAGGTGGTGGCTATTGGTTTCTGTCGAGAGAGGGGAGAAAGAGAGGGAGAGTACGTATATCGAGAGGGAGAGACGTCTGAGGGTTTGCAAAAAAAACTGATTTTCTTTTCTTTTTTTTTAAGGGTTGTTACATCATACTAACCTTAAAAGAGCTTTCGTCCTCGAAAGCAACTAGTCCTAGAATAAGTCTGGGTACTAGGCCCTCAATTCATCTTCTCTTACTCGAGTCACTTCTTTAGTCCTCTAATTCCACCATAATACTTTTACTAAATCAAGTATTTAATCCCTCAGCACAATAGTTTCGCCATAATCCTAACTGAATTCTTTTTTTTTTCCTTCCTCATAAACCAAATTTTCACGTTGTTGCAATTTCTAGATTCAACACATTTGAAAGGTCCTTTACAAACTTTCTTAGCAATGATGCATGAAACTTGTAACGCCCCAGAAATTTCGACAGCATAACGATGTAACTACAATAACTACCAAATTTATACTTTGCACCAGATACACAAGATTAACACACTTCTATAACCATGACGATCCATAGAACAATTTTCCACATCACTTGAGAACAACATCACATATCCAAACTTCCAAATAATAAGGACGAGTCAGACCTCGTATCAAACATAACTTGATTAAGTCAATAAGGCCACAACACCTAAGAGAAAGACATTGTACTTATTACACATTCAAGAGCATCTCAAGGCACATGACAAGACAAATAAACCTCAATGCAAAAACTCTACGGTAAAACAGCGCCAAAACTACCACAAATCTCTGCTCAACATCAAAATAATAGATTAACAGAACAAAATGCATTAGCCAACCAGAGACCACATTACAACTATTAAAAAAAAACTAAGAACAACACTAGCTACTGATCTCTTCCTCAAGCCTCCTTTCCTCACCACCAAGCGTCAAGAAAAACTTAATTCACCTGTAAAATTGTTGTTTGAGAGGAGCTCAGACCTCTAACCTTTTGATCAAGGATACATATCAATTACTACTGGGTTATGCTCACTCTTCCACATGACGGATGACCTGACAAGGGACAAAGTGTGTAAACTTGTTAAACGATATACAATTATCCAAATTGCTAAATAACATTCCATTGACCTTGGTTGCCCTATAGCAAAGTTCATAATAACATTTTTATTTTAAACCCTTGTGTATCTTGGTACTACTAAAATGTACTTAAGAAAGGTGCTTTGTGTGTCTCTTTTAACAACTCCTTCTAAAAGGGGTAATCCATTGGAACACATAGTCTCCCTTGGTACTTCAAAGCGAGCTACTAATGAAGGTAAGGTCTCCTTGACTTATCTCTCTCAGGTAGTTACCATTTTAGGTCCCCCTTGTTGGGCATCAACAATTTGCTGTCTTAAACTAGACACCAGTGAGAGTTGAGTCAACCATGCTGGGGTATCTTCCGCTGGCAACTCGATTTCTAGACGATCAAACTCTCCTTGCAATGGACTATGAGATGCAACCAAGGATATCACTTGCCGCACTTCTACTAGCGCATCACTCACTACATTCTCCTTGTTAGGATGCTAGTTGTTCTCACAATCACAATCCTTCATCAGTTCCAACCATGTAGTTTGCCTTATGTTGAGCTTTTCCTATGTGAGGCAGTGTTTCTTATTCCTATTAATGGTGAGTGCCTGAAGCTCTTAACACATTTTTCACTTAACGTGAAAGTGCTGATTTCTGTGAGTCAATTGGGTTCTAAACTAAAAATATTCTGAACAAACTTCCCATAGTAACTTGCTAGACTAAGGAAACTGCAAATCCCTGCCACTATATTGAGTCTAGACCAACTACAGCTACCTTCACTTCTAAAAGGTCCACTGTTTTCGGAACAGAGAACTTACAATAATACAACGTGCATCCTCTAAAAATTGAGCAACAAGAAGAGATCTTTTAAGAGAGAGATTTATTCGGGATAAAATCTTATCAGTTACATCCAATCACAAACTACACAAAAGTTGTCCCTTTTTTATGGGGATTCACCCATCACATTATTACCCTTAGTAACCATGTGCTTGAGAAAGGAAAATTTGCCCAATCGCAAATCGTACTTAGAAATTTTGGCATATAGCTTGCTACTTCTCAAGGTCAATGGATTTGGAATTCCCTAATTCCGATAAAGCGGAAGCGTAATTGGGACCGATTCGTAGTTAATTTTGTTTATCCAAAAATACCATTACATTAGCAAAAATCATAGAACAAATTCTATAGAAACTTAAGGCTAAGCATACAACCTTAGAACTAATCTAAAGGGGAGAAGCAAACATACCGTCGTCGTCTCTAAAATATCAAGAACGTTTTTCTTGATTTTGGACCAAGCGTCAACAATTGGGACACCACCAATTGATCTTCCCTGCTATAACTCTAAGATTAGGAACGTAGTTGTGGGACTACCTAATCTTGAATGGGAAAAACTCTAGAGAGAAAATTCTCCCTAGAGTTCTTGGTTGAGAGAATATGAGAGGGAGGCAAGAATGACCTTATGGTGGCCATATGTTGTATCACCTAAACCCTAGGTTTAGTGTTCTATTTATAGGAGAAAGGCCATGAATAAAATATTCATTTAAAATCAATTATTTTCATAACTGATTTAATCTTTTCCATAATTAATCGATTTCATAACCAATCAATTCCATAATTGATTAATCTTTTCCATAAATGATTGATCGCTTCCATAAGTGATTAAATCATTTCCATAAATGATTGATCACTTCCATAAGTGATTTAATCATTTCCATAATTGATTAATTTCCAATTAATTAATTCTTTAATTAATTAATCACCAATTAAATATCATATATTAAATTTCAGACCTTTTATTAGTTAGTTAATTAATTACCCAATTAAATATTCAGGCCTTCAATTAATTAATTCTATAATATGAATCAAATTCATATTAAAATTTGAACTTCTTCAAATTCTCTTATATCCTATAAATTTAATATGAATCAAAATTCATATTAATATTTGAACTTCTTCAAATATTTATTTCTCTCATAATAATAAAGTTTAATTTCAAATTAGACTTTATATTTTAATGTATCACTATACATTATATTAATTTGTATCTCATACAATTAACTTAATTCCCAATATGAATTTGAACTATTCAAATTCTCTCAAGATATAATTGTTTCTAATTACTCTTTACGAGCTAGCAGGGGGACTTAATGGACCTACAGATCAGATGCTCCAATGATATGAGGTTAACTGATTAAACTCATTAATCAGGTTAACCAATATTCATTAACTGTGGGTCATTCCACTAAAGACCCACAGCTGAACTCTTCTCACTGTAGAACATTTATGTGTCCACGGATATAGACCTATACCGGTAAGTCAATCCTTCACGAGTGTTCGTAATCACAGCTTGGTCAAATTACCATTTTACTCCTGTGGTACATCTGTCTCCTTAAGTACCAGTGTTCTTCTAATGAACAACCTGTTTATGGTCCAACCATTAAACAGAAAGTCCCTCTCGGGCCAGTGAGAGGGCGGGATCCCTTTGTTCAAGTCCCGGAGTCACCACTTAAGGGAACACTCATCTACTTCTCTTAGACGTGGGAAGGAGTGAATTCCTTCTTGTGTTGTCATGTCCCCAGCCTCCCACTCGGTCTTGTCCCCAAAAAGGAAGGTATATTGTGTCGGTGTATTGGCCACTCTCACCCATGCTAATCAAAGGACAATCCCTCATGAGAAGGAGTTCATGACACACTCAGGATTAAGACTGAGTTACCTAGGTTATCCTATTGAAATAGTAACCTAACTAGTTAACGGTGTTATATCTAGTGGTTTACCATTTCATGGTCTGGTCTTATGCAAACTCATTGCATAGGATACCCCCGCTCGCATGTCTACTACATGGACGCTTTGGATCAATACGTCTGTATCAAATACAAAGCGGGTCGTATCACATAGTGTTACCAAGATAAGGTACCCAACCTTATCCTTGTACTATAGACCTTTTAGGTTGTTACTTGAACATCGATCCCCGTATGTCCCCACATACTAGTTCAAGTTACATACAAACAACCTTGGATCTTAGTTTATTGGATTTGGGTCAAATTGTGCAATATTTAACAACAACACCTTATTGTAGAAACTCAATAACACTTTATTGAAACAAGTATACAATTTGCTTACATTCACTATCTACGAGTTTTAGGGCATAAAACCCAACACATCTAAACTTTCTTAAGATACTCCTTATGTTGCTCCTTAGGCTTAGCATAAACCAAATACGTTGTCTATCTATGATGAACAAGTCTAGAAAACTCTTGAAAACCTAGTTCATGAGATCCATGATAGTTGCAAGGGCAATCATGAGCCCAAAAGACAATACCAAAGACTCATAATGGCTATACTTGGTCCTGGGGATGACTCTTGAAGATATTAACCTCCTTGATCCACAACTGATGGTATCCCGAGTATAAACTTGTCTTTTATGATACTTTTGCTCCTTGAAGTTGGTCATAAATTATTCATGCGAGGAGAGAATCCTTGCTCTTTACTGTCATTTATTCAACTCTGGTCAACCGAAGCATAGCCACAGTAGATCCGTCTTTCTTCTTATGAAACAAAACTCTTATCATTCCTATATATATAGACTTCCTCGACTCTGTTGAGTTGAGGCCACCTTGTATGAAGTTTTAGGAACGAGAGTTGTTCCCAACTCAGGCTCTTTAATGAGGTCTACCTCTCATGTTGATGGTAAACTTGGAAGGTCCAACCCACTTTATCTAATACTGGCAAATCTCTTCCATTCATTTCAAGTCGGCTTAATTTCTCATCCCAATCAAATTGATGGATTCATTAGTTTCTTGTACTAATTTGATTCCAATGTCAAAATCTCTCAAACTTCGACAGCAAGCCCGACAATCTACCTGTCACTGTTAAAGCCTCAAAGTCCCCTTCCAATAGTTCCTTGGCAACTATTGCTAACAGTCACACTTATTAAAAGTTGTTTCCTCCAACTCCTATGTAAATTTAAGATAGATGTTTGTCAAAGGACTCTTCCAATATCTAGTTTGTCCCAACTTGATCCTTTCTTTTTGGAGGAAAATTCTCAAACTAAAGTTGAGTTTCATATCTAACGTCTCTTATACAATTTCTTTCCATCTATACATACAAGGGTTCTAGCTTTGCAATAGTAACAAGATTCCTTGTGCCATTTTAAGGACTTCTAAAAAGAAAATCACATCGTAGAAATCACGCCATAATCATGTACTTGGAGTCTAAACATCTTAATTTCTTTTGTCTTCCAAGATAGCAAAACTTTTCCACACTACTTTTCCTTTTCTCACATATATATATATATATATATAGTCATCAAACTTAAGATGTCATCCTTCACTTCCCGAGTGAGAAACACCTTCAACACCAAAAAAAAAAAAAGTCTCCACTTTAATATTCTCATAGATCTTTCGTTTGGAGTTTCGAAATGAATCTATGGGGAGATTTTGCTTTAATTATGTGGCCTTGCTTTTAAACTCCAAAAATTTTCTCCTGGACCGATTGAACTTGGGTCTCTTTCATCGTAACAGTGGAGCGAATCAAATCAAAGCCGCGTGATGGAATTCACTCCTTCCCGACTCTAGGGTAAGTAGAGGTGTGTTCCCTTAAGTGGTGTCTCCGGGTCTTGAACAATGGGCTCTGCCCTCTCTATGGCACGAGAGAGACTTTTGTTTGTTGGTTGGACCTCAAACAGGTTGTTCATTAGAGGAGCACTGGTACTTAAGGATAAAAAGGTAGCCTAGGAGTAAAACGGTAATTTGACCTAGTTGGGATATGAACACACGTGAAGGGCTGACTTGCTGTTGATGGTCGATATCCGTGGACACAGAAATATATCTGCAGTGAGAAGAGTGCAGCTGTGGTTCTATAGTGGAGTGAACCACAATTAACGAACATTGATTAACTTGGTTAATGAGTTTAGCCAATTAATCTCATATCGTTGGAGCTTCTGATCTATAGGTCCATTAGGTTCCACCGGTAGCTCATTTAGGGCGTTGAGGTAAATTTCTAAGGGAGATTTGTATGTTCGAAGGTGTTCGAATATTAAGTTAAAATATGAATTTGATTCATATTAAAACTATAGGTTAAAATTAATGCGCATTAGATACACATTAAAACTATAGTTTATGTGAGAGAAATATAATTAAATATTTGATATTTAATTATACTATTAATTAATTGGTGAATTAATTAATTATTAGTTTTGATATAATTTAATTAAATTTTGATTTAATTAAATTGCATTAAAACTATAGGTTATGTGGGATAATTATATAAATGGGATTTATATAACTAAAAATTAGATTGATTGTTAATTTAATTATATAATTAATTATTTATATTAATTATTTATTATTATTTTCCTATCAGTTAATATTAACTGAAGGGAATTAGTCAATCCCACTACCCTAGGCTTGCTCCACGTATTTGAGAGGTTATTAAGGGTTTTGTTTTCATCGGTTAACCAACTCCTGATCAGTTTTGTTTTGACGTTTATCCTTGAACCTCTCTCACGCAATCTCTCTCTCACTCATAGTCCCTCTGCGTTTTTCATCTTCTAAGAAACACAAAGACCAAAATTCTCCCAAAAACCTTAGAGATTTTTGCTCCCACTAGCATCCTCAACCTTATTCCCAAGGAGAATACCGGTGCAACCTTATTGGTGGTGTTCGTGGGTGTTTTTACAGCAAAATGAAGGATCTTTGCTGCTGTTTTTGGGTAAATTCATCAAGGGAATTGGTGAAACGGACGAGATCTTCAAGCAAAGTAAGGTCTCCTAAACCCTTGATCATTAGGATCATTTAGAAATTTATTTTAGGGTATTTTCTAATAGATCTTGCATGTTTTATAATCGTTTTACAACAAGTTTTTTTCTTGTTTTGTTGCTGTAAATATCTTTGCAATCCGTATTGGTTTTTCTTTTGGAATAAAAAATACAGTATGGTTTGATTGTTCTTCCGCTGCGTAGGGCTTTAATCCCTGCATTATGAATGTGATGTTTTGTTAAATGTTTGAAGTTATGTATTATTGTGGAAACGAAAGTGTTTGGTGCTTAAAGGAAGCTTTACCAACATGAAGTATATGCTTAAGAGTGAGATTAAAGTAGCCAGTATAGACAAGAAAAGGCGAGCAAATCTTAAAGGGAGTAAAGCTTTTCAAAGGCCACTAAATATCGAAGATGGTGTCGCTTGAGTAAAACCTTAAAGGGAGCAATACATCATGACTACTTTGTGGAGTCCAATGTTTGGCGAACTTGTAAGGTATTTTTCAATTTTTATGAGACGCTCCGAAAAGAATGAAAAGTGAAGAGACGGAGTATAAATAATAATATGAAGAATTCTTTTAGGTTACCTAGCTTTGTTGGTGTGAACGACAAAGACAGTTAAATAACGGATACAATAGCTAACAAAAAAAGCTATAAAATACCTATTATAGTTTTTTTCAAAAGTCCTAACAGCCCATGTTATTAAAAGTCTGGGACTTTTTATAGCATTTTTGCAGAGCTATAATGGATGCTATAATAGAGTATGGAAGTATAGCTTATATACATTGCTAAGAAAATCTTTTGGGAAAAATACACTTTTGGTCCCTGAGGTTTGGGTTAAGTTACACTTTGGTCCCTGAGTTTTCAAACTCAACAAAATTACCCCTGAGGTTTGAGATAAGGAGCAATTTGGTCCCTGTCATCCATTTTTCCGTTAAAAACTAACGGCTGGCTGACGTGGCGCTGTTTTTTTTATTAAAAAAATATTTTTAAATTTTTTAAAATAAAAATATATTAAATTAATTAAAAAATATATATTTTATTATTATTATTATTTCTTTTTTACTTTCTTCTTCTTTCTTCCCCATATCCCAGGTCTCATAACCTTTTTCTCCATAGCCTCACCGCCGGCAGCCGCTCGCCGGCGGCAGGCCGTCGTCGCCGGCGTGATTTTTTTTTTCAACCTTCCTTCTTCTTCTCCTTTCTTCTTTCCCCAAACTCTCTGTTTTTTTTCTTTTTTTTCCTCCCTTATTCGTTTTTGGCGTCGGAACCAAAACGTCGTCGCCGCAAGAAGCCAAGATCTGGCGTTCGTGAAACGCCGCAAGAAGGAACCACCGTTCGTGAAACGCTGTTGCTGTCGTTCGTGAAACATCCAAATCTGAAAAAAAAAAAAAACCCACGAACAGGCATCGACGTGGAACAAGTGTCCAAAAAAACCCAGATTTGAAAACATCTTACGCGCCGCTGCCGGAAATCGAATGGATCTGGAACGAACGTCGATCAACCGTCGCGCCGCTGCCGGAAATCGAACAAACGCCAAAACCCACGAACGAAACCCACCCTAAAAGCCTACTGTACCGCGCCGCCGCCGCCGAAACCCACGAACGAAACCCACCATGAATACCCGCCCTTCGAATGCCGGCGAACCCAGCAGAAGAGAGAGAGACGAGCTGGTGCCGTGGGTTTCTTCTTTTTTTTTGTTGAAAAAAACACTGAAGGAAGGGGATAGAGGAAGAGGGAAGAAAAAGAAGAAAAAGGGAGGAGAGAGAAGAAGGAGAAAAGGGGAGAAAAAAGAGGAAAAAAAAGGGAAAGGTTGGTTTCCGACGGCAACGGTCCGGCGGCGGTGACGGCGACAATCCGGTGGCCGGCGATGGAGATGATGGTGGCCCGGCGGTGGAGCTTGAAGTTGAATGAGAAGATAGGGAGGAAGAAGATGAAGAAAAAAAAAAAGAGAAAAGAAAATAATAAAGAAATATTTAATATATTATTTTATTTAAAAAATTAGAAAAAATATTTTTTAATAAAAAAATAGGTGTCACGTCAGCATTCTGTTAACATTTAACGGAAAAATAGATGGAGTGACTAAAATGAAACGAAATCCAAACCTCGAGAACTAAAATGTCGAGTTTGAAAATTCAGGAACCAAAGTGTAACTTAACCCAAACCTCAGGGACCAAAAGTGTATTTTTCCCAAACCTTTTATAGCTTTTTTTTATTAAAGCTATAATTTGTTTATATAGCTAAAATATTGTGCTATCTTTAACATATAATAGCATTTTTTTAATGCTTTAATATAGTGTTTATAGCTTTAATATTATGCTATAAAAAAAATTATTTAGTGTTTTCTAATTATTATAATTATTATAACACCCTTTTGATAGCATTTCTTTTTTGCTGTGTAAATTTTGTTATAACTTTTACTCATAGCTATAAAAGATATAACTCTTTTTTTAACAATAATTTTTTTTTGCTAGAAAATAATTCATTTTAAAATCTAAATTTCATTTAAATTAAATAAACTTTGATAAAATTTACTTCAAATGCTCATTTTTAGCTAAATCCACACACAAGAAATAATTCATAACACATTAAATACCATGACTTCCATTCATAATTGAAATTTCATAATCAATTTACATTACAAAATATGGTATTCAATAGTTTCCTAGAATAAAGAAGTCATCCAAATGATACAAGATGAAGTATTCACTAGATGTAATTCCCAACAACATATATTAGTTCATAAAATACAAAATTCACTGAGGGTTCAAGATTATAGTATGATGTAGTTGAGTTGTCATCTTTGATCCTGGATAATGTATCACTTCATTCACCTACATAAATATATGATTGGGTGAACACCAATTAATAGTGAATTAGATAAATAAAGAAATTCTTTAATAAATGTAAATAAATCTAAAAATTAACATACTAATAGTCACTTTGTCAGATGACCACCCTAAAGTAGCACCTGTAAGAAAGATTTAAGTACAAAAAGTGAGAACATTGTAATGATTCAAGTCCTGCAATTTGCAAATAATAATAACAAATCTAAGTAGTCCAACACAAAAAAGTTGATTCAAATAAACTAATGCATTTGCTACCCATTGTCTTTTCCACACTTTACCCTTGGCCTATTCCGAAAAATAATAGAATCAAACAAACATGTTACTTACAATAAGCTTCAACATCCATGACACAAGAAGCTGATCGTTGAAATACTATACTTAGAAATATATTAACAAGAAGATTTGTTGATGTGAAACTATACTCGTGATCTAAATTAACATAAACAACCACAAAAATTCAAACTGCCCCCTCCCCCCAAAGAAAACAAAACTTAAGTTTAAAGTGTCTTAGTTTGGAATTTCCAGCTTCAAAAATCTCAAGAATACAAGAGAAAACACTCCAAAACAAATGTACACGTCCATCCCTACCCTCAACAAAGAAGAAATTGTTTTTAGACCAGAAGCAAACATATATATTATAAATACTGCAACTATATTGACAACAGACAATCATGCAACATCAAAGTAATAATACCTAGAGTAAACTCCACAAGCTAGAATCCAGCACAAAGTTCATAAAAACGATGCAAAAGGGGGAAAATCAAGATAAAAATATAAGCTTTACCGTGGAGTTAAAAAGCAGTAACGATAACACAGTCTAGTTCTTAAAAAAGCACACTGAAAAATAATAATATCTAGATAAAAGATGCTAGAATCTAGATTCTACAAGTATATCTCATTTAATTCCCTTCAACCAAATAACCTTCGTGAGCGTACAAGTAAACAAGAAATAAAGCTGGAAAGACAAGTAATAGAATTTTAGGTAGTTAAAAACAAGCATGGCTAGAGAGAACAAACATGACCTTTTAGCACTTAGTTTATGTTTCAACCATTGTACTCAGAACAGGGTTTAAGGTTTATAATTTAGGAGGTGACAACTAACAACTTCTAGTTGGTCAAAAGCAAAAATGAACAAAAACTCAAATAAACGACATGATGAATGAGAATGCAGAATTCTAAGGCACTAATCGGTTGCCAGAGGAGAAAGTGTAGGGAAAAAAATTGTAGATCCAGCTCATTGGAAGAAAGGCATACAAAAATGAATCAACAAGATATAGGAATGACATGATCATGTAAAAAGACTAAACAAGTTAAGATTTGAACTTACAGAACACTTATATAGGACTAGTCTCTCCATCTCCCTGCTTAGAAATTCCTTTATATTTGGCCTTAGGTAGTTTGTCCACCTCAATCTGCAACTTTTCCCACATCGGTTCAGTCCTGTAAATCACAAGTCCACGTCCAAAATAAAAAGATGGGAAGAAATTATTTTAAGATCAGACTAGAGCAAGATAGTAGTAGTATTATGTTGTTTGAGATAGGCATACCGGCGAGTTTGGGGAGGGCTCTCCAGCTGCCATGGCCATGTTTTTGGATATGTTTGATGAGCTTTTGGTCTTCCTCAGGGGTCCAAGGTCCCTTTTTGAGGTCACTCTCGTCACAGCCAGGGATCCTTCCCATTTCCTATGCTTCACTCTCTTCTTCTTCTTCTTAATTCAAGTTTTGGGCTAAGTTGCCTTGCCTCCTCCATTCCAACCTATTAACCCATATCTTTCTATTTATACACAACATATATATCTTTGTTGTCCACATGGAAGGCAGCTGACGTGCGCTACTACCCCATTTGCCACCAAAAACTATTCAATACTTTTTCCTCTTGTCTGAAATCCCAATAATGTCCTTCTCTCCACCTAACCTTGTGGAATAATGTCCTCTCCACAATACATTAGCACAGTAAAAAGGAAAGTTGTGTGGAATCTCCATCTTCTTAATTCTCTCTAAATACTCCATGGTTTCCTATCTTGTTTGCTTTAGCAAGAGAAGATTGACTGCTTGCCCTCATATTAAAGCCATCAAAATAACACCTCAGACAAGTGGCTTAATTGGACCAACCATGCTCCCACCAAGCATGAGCATTAGACAAAGTTGGAAAAAAGGGGGAAGTATAAATTCTTTTGACTTCCTGACTTCTCGAACAGGCATTGGTAGCTTGAAAATAATAACTCCGCAACCGGACAAACTAAACTGATATAGCATCTTAAACCCAAAAAAAATATCTAACTGAATTCTAAATACTACAAGATATTTTTTCACATCCAACATTAATAGTTTACAATTAAACTATCAATTCACTCATTTTAATGAAGACAGAATACGTTGAACGACAACACCACTTTTGACATAATTATGACTAGGGTTTGAGGAGAAAACCACCCTGCACCAAACACAATTCAACATAGAGTAATGTCTTCTGTTTCTTCCCCAAACAAGGTAGAAATGCACCAATAATTACAATAAAAAAAAAAAAAGAAGAAAATGGGGAATTGCATATAAACTATCCAAGTATGCAACATGATCAATTTACTCCAGAATTAACCTTTAACTAGATACACTGGCATTGTAAAAGGCTTGCATACAAAGAGGGAATGAGGCCAAGAAAGGCAGCCTAATTCCCTATCATCAACTTAGAACATATACCAGCGGACGTGATTGCTTATTACACGGCCATGAAGGTAACCCAAGTATTCTAACTTGTACTCTCCAGTACTATATAATATAATTTTATTTAATAATAATGTACTTGTTAATTGTCAAATATGGTACATAGGCAAGGGAGAAAATCATAAGAAAAATTAACAAGAAAATAGAGATGCACAAGTCCAGCGTAGCACTGGGAAGGAGCGGAGAGGGAGTGCTGGCAGGACTATTAGAGGAGCAAAACTTATCTGATGAGGCAGTTGTAGATTTCATTATCAATCTTCTTTTTGCTGGAAACGAAACTACTTCTTAAAACAATGCTTTTCGTTGTCTATTCCTAACCCACTCACCTAAAGCAATGAAGCAACTTGTGGTACGTCCTTCTCAAGAAATAAGAGAACATCGACGTAGTGGGAGAGTTGTTAGACAGCCTGATCGCTATTTGGGTTTAACTGAAACTCCAGTCGTCATACCTGATGAAGGGATCAAGGATCCATTAACCTTTAAACAGACAATGGATGACGTTGACAAGAACGAGTGGATTAAAGCCATGGACTTGGAAATCGAGTCCATGCATTTTAATTTAGTATGGGATCTTGTAGATCAACCTGAAGGGATTAGACCCATAGGGTGTAAATGGATCTACAAGAAAAAATGAGACGCTGTTGGAAAGGTACAGACCTTTAAGGCACGACTTGTGGCAAAGGGTTTTACCTAGCGGGAGGGGATTGACTATGAGCAAACCTTATCCCCTGTTGCTATGTTGAAGTCGATTTGGATACTTTTATCCATTGCCACATTTTATGATTATGAAATATGGCAAATGGATGTCAAGACTGCCTTTCTGAACTGCAATCTTGAAGAAAGTATCTACATGTCTTAGCCAGAGGGGTTCATTGCTCAGGATCAAGAGCAAAAAGTTTGCAAGCTTAAACGATCCATTTATGGATTAAAACAAGCGTCTAGATCCTAGAATATGAGATTTGATACTGCAATCAAATCTTATGGTTTTGAACAAAACGTTGATGAGCCTTATGTTTACAAAAGGATCATCAACAACTCCGTAGCTTTCTTAGTACTGTATGTGGATGATATCCTACTCATCGGGAATGATGTAGGTTATCTTACTGACATTAAACTATGGCTAGCAACTCAATTCCAAATGAAAGATTTGGGTGAGACATAATATGTTCTAGGGATCCAAATTGTTCGGGACCGAAAGAACAAAATGCTAGCCCTGTCTCAAGCGTCTTATATCGACAAATTGTTGGTTAGATATAAGATGCAAAATTCCAAGAATGGGTTATTACCTTTCAGGCACGGAATTAATTTGTCTAAGGAACAGTGTCCTCAGACACCTTAAGAAGTTGAGGACATGAGACGAATTCCCTATGCCTCTGTAGTAGGCAGCCTAATGTATGTCATGTCGTTTACTAGGCCTGATATTTGTTATGCAGTAGGGATTGTCAGTAGATATCAATCCAATCCAGGATTCGATCACTGGACAGCCGTTAAGAATATCCTCAAGTATCTTAGGAGAACGAGGGACTATGTGCTCGTGTATGGCGCTAAGGATTTGATCCTTACAGGATACACTGATTCTAACTTTCAAACCGATAAAGATTCGAGGAAATCTACATCGGGGTCAGTATTCACTCTGAATGGAGGAGCAATAGTATGGCGTAGCATCAAGCAAGGATGCATTGCAGACTCGACCATGGAGGCCGAATATGTAGCTGCTTGCGAAGCAGCGAAAGAGGCAGTATGGCTTAGGAAGTTCCTGGCTGACTTAGAAGTCGTTCCAAATATGCATCTGCCTATTACCCTATACTGTGATAATAGTGGTGTAGTTGCAAACTCAAAGGAACCTCGTAGCCATAAGAGAGGCAAGCACAACGAAAAGAAATATCATCTCTCCCACAATTCCCTATCTTTCTCCATACTCGTGGTATACGTCTGGTAGAAGGGGATGTGGAAGAGATTTATCGTGGTCTCTTGTCAAATAAATTTATAATCCACGATTCCTAATGCTAACTTGTAGCAGTAGTGGTCGGGGTCGAACACAGGGAACAACAGGTTTCTTTCTAAATTCTTTTGTGTTTTGAAGTAACCAAAAATGGGGTTTTGTGGATAGAAGATAAGAACATAAAATAAAGGCGAGAAAATAAATGTAGAAAATTAAATGCAAGAAAAGAAAAAGGCGGGTTAGATGATTTTACCACAAGGATTAATACTATATTCAAGGTGGTGTTCGGTGTTGAGTTTGATTAATTCCATTCATTGATTATCAATGGATTTTAATTAACTATCTAAGTCTAGTGTACTCTAGAGTTATCAGGAGTCGTGTTCTACTATCACGGACAAGCCAACGCACTTAGTCCGATTCTAGCCTAAATCTAATTAACTGGGCAATTAATTAAATTTAAATTGCATTGAGAACTAACTAGATTAGTCATGCATGCAATTAGGGGGAATTAACGTATTTATTACAATAACTAAATCTCCTAGCTCTAGGACACATGCCAAGTACTAAATCTAAGAAATTACTCTTAAACATAGTTTCATGCAATCCTATTTTACTACTTTTTGTTAGCAAAATCGTGGTCGAGGTTGTCAATCTCTCCTAACATTTACTAAATTTGTACGCATAGAGCTAGAATCACAAAGACAATTAATTAAACGATTAAGAATAGAAATCTCATAAAATTAAATCAAACTTACACACCGAGGTCTCGATTAGAGCAATCTGAGCTTAGTTGGCCATAGACAAGCACACGTCAAGCTCAAGGGTTGATCAACTGACCCTTAGACTAAGAAAACTTAAAAGAGAGCTTGAAAGTAGAGAGGAAAAACGACTACACAATTAATTGAAATTGAGATAATACAATCCTAAAACTAAGCTACATATTTATAGATGTCTTTAGCCTTGAAATCATCTGAATTTGGTTCTGAAGCGAGGGCTCAAAATAAGAAAAATCGCCGCTCAGATAAGGAAAGCAGATTCTGAAATTCTGCCTAGAGTTGGGACGCTAGGCCCATAACGTCTTGACGCTAGGCTGCTGTCTTGCGACGCCGAGCAGCGTCTCGACGCTGAAGCCTCGGGTTTCCAGCTTGATTTTGTGCCCACAGTTGACTTTTTGAGTTGACCTCGATTTTTGCCAAAATTTTACTTACTTTTAATTACCAAAATGCCCTTTTTGACTCTGAAGGCTCCGAAATTACTTATAACAATATTATAGTAAAAAATCATCTTTTTTTTTTTTTTTTGTATATAATAACATAAAGACAAGCAAAATTTAGAGAAATTAATATGCAACAATTTGATGCTATCAGGGATCTCTAGCAGTTTGCAACTTCACAGAAACTCTCCAAGGCAAAAATCTCTCTCTATCTCTCTCAATTTTTTTTCACACAAGTTCTTTGTGAAATCCTTTCCCAAATTCAAGAAGGAAGGTTCCCACAAGCCCTACCTCAAGTGCTCAGAGATATAGGAAGGTAATCTTGTGACAGTGTCACTTTTGGTCTTTGTAGCTTTACTGTGTTCGTGACCTTTCACCCAAAAGGAGTTGTTGCTGTAAAATCCAAAGTCATCAACGAGAGTAAGACTTCTAATCTCTTTCATTGACTCTTTACAGTAACCCAAATGAGCATGCTTAATCTATAGAAATTAAATTGGGATTGTTCTATTTTATTTCTTTTGCCAATGTATTGGTTTTTTCTAAAACGAAATTAAATTGCGAGACAGTTCTTAGGCTTTCGCTAGAAATTTTAATCCTACAATGGACACATTTGAATTCCTACCCAAATTCCAAAAATAAAAACAAGTTTTTTAAAAAAATTATTTTTTTTAGTTTTCAAAACTTGACTTGGTTTTTGAAAACATGAGAAGGTAAATAACAAAAAAAAAAAACAATAAATAAATACTTAAAAGGTGGGAGTAGCCTTAGCAACCACTACAAATGTTTCTAGCTTTTAGCACTACGTCTACTTGTGCTGGATTCCATCATGTTTGACCACCAAGAGAAACTTGTAAAATGTTTGATCTATATATTTGTAGTTGGAAGTCCATATGATTTTGAATTAATGACTTGAGTTGAATTTGGACATTCTATTACCATGTCTAATCCTCAATTGTCATTCAATTAATTTTTCCACAAGTGTTAAGATGAAGGAAAGAAAAAAAAAATCATCAAAGGGATGTCTAGCTAATCCACTGATATTGTTGCAGCAATAGGTTCTTTTGGAAGTTCTTGACAAAGTTTGATGTCTGGAAGAGATGACAAAGTTTGTTTCCTTATCATATTGCCTACTATCACCGAATGCACTTGCTAAATTTTCTTTTATGCTAGGGTTTGGTTTACTGGTTGTCACATTTTGTTGAGAGTTGACTATTCATATTTTTATCTACATTTATGTTTGTGTTGATTGATGGGAGAATGCATATTTCAGTTGTGAACTTGCTTTTTGTTTGAGAGTTGTTTTCTTTTATGCTACCGTTCTTTTCCTTGTAAGTTCTTTTTTTCTTATAGGTATCATATTTCATCTTAGCTTTCCAATTTTTTAGGAAAACCTGTTATCTCAGCCTACCTACAGGTATCATGTTTCATCTCTTTATTATGTTTTAGGTTTAAGTATGAACTTGTTTATTTTAGTTTATGTGTACATTTTTGTTTGGTTTTTCTGATTTTCGAAAATAAAAGGAAGTAAAATACCAACAAGTATAAGTGGAAAAAAAATACAGATAGTAAAAGTAGTGATGAGTGAAGCAACTATCTAGTAAGGCCTCATAACTTGCCACTTAGCTTTCACACTCATAAATTCATGAAAGGTCATGGCTACTACACACTTGTTAATAATTTTACTTTATATTTTAGTACTGTACATCTTGCCTAATTGGCTACTTGTAGCATGATCTCACATTCTAATAGTAAACT
Organism: Luffa aegyptiaca; assembly: GCA_017139565.1. Taxonomy (NCBI): domain Eukaryota; kingdom Viridiplantae; phylum Streptophyta; class Magnoliopsida; order Cucurbitales; family Cucurbitaceae; genus Luffa; species Luffa aegyptiaca. The sequence goes on from CM029404.1 coordinate 27,769,158, forward strand.
GGATTGCATATACTCTACTTTTAGGAACAAATCAGCCGACAACTGACTATCTAGGGAAGTAAGGTTGGGATGACAATGTTGCCACTTTTGAAATGATTGTTTCAAACAACCATGGAGATTACCAACTTGCAAATGGCTATGGAAAGCATGAGGCAAGTCTTGTTCTTCAGGTAAATTCCATTATTTGTAGCAATTTTAAAGTTGGTTAAAAATTTATTTGCATTTGTATTATGAGGCTAGTCATGTACTTTGTGAAATGGTTCATGAAACAAAAGAGAAAAAGAAACTAACATCTAAAGCTTATTTGAAATATATTTGGTTCCATGTATTTCTATAGAGATGTTTGAGTTACTTAATCATAAATTTTGTTTCAATGAAAAGTTTCTTTGGACTATTTAATTTCTATGTTTGGATTGAGTGGAAGACTGGTTTCATGATGCTTATGTAAATTATATTGCCTTTTGATGGTTATGTTATCACACTATACGATTTGCACTTAATGATAGAGAAACACACAGAGAAATAAAAAGGGAAGGGATCCCAATTGATCAAAGGAGGGAACATGGTGTAAAACTCGTAGATAGTGAATGTAAACAAATTGTATACTTGTTTCAATAAAGTGTTATTGAGTTTCTACAATAAAATGTTATTGTTAAATATTGCACAATTTGACCCAAATCCAATAAACTAAGATCTAAGGTTGTTTGTATGTAACTTAACTAGTATGTGGGGACATACGAGGATCGATGTTCAAGTAACAACCTAAAAGGTCTATAGTACAAGGATAAGGCTAGATACTTTATCCTGGCGACACTATGGATACGACCCACTTTGTATTTGATACAAACGCAATGATCCAACACGTTCGTGTAGGAGACATGCGAGTGGGGGTATCCTATGCAATGAGTTTGCGTAAGATCGGACCGCGAAATAGTAACCGCTAGCTGTAACACCGTTAACTAATTAGGTTTCTATTTCACAAAGATGACCTAGGCAACTTAGTCTGAATCTTGAGTGGATTATGGACTCCTGATCACGAGGGATTGTCCTTTGATTTGTATAGGTGAGAGTGGCTAGTTCGTCGCCTCAATAAGCTGTGTGTGAGAGAATCTCAGAGAATGCGAGGAAGCAGATGAACTTCTGTTCTGTGGAACTTTTTCAAATCAGTTTTTCTGCATAACAGGAGAGAGAGGGTGTAACACCAACATTTAAGGTAAATCTCAATTTCTCTAATTATGAGTTTAATTGAGTTTAATTGTATGGAGTTGATGGAAAAAATGATTTATCTTTGATGGATTTTTATTATTAAGTGTAGCTAAGTGGCAATTTCGTAAATAATGTGAGGTTAGAGAAACCCCTAAGTCATTCTCTTTATTTAAATGGAGCCACACGCAACCCTAAGTCAAGCCAAAGCCTCCAAAGACATCTTTCTCCTCCCTTCTCCCTTGGGTGCAGAATCATGTGTTAACTTAGCTAGTCACCTTTTCCCTTGGATACGATATCTGAAATACTTTCCACTTTATTACTTGATAGTGTATACTTGCACTCGAGCAGTGTCATAGCACACGCACGTCAATCTTACCTTATCTTTCTATTCTTAAAGTATCATGCGTGTGAGTATATGTTAATTAGAACTGTTGAGATTACCTCATTCCCTTCCCTGTGTTCTGACCCTGGAATGCTCCAAGTATTACTTGGTTATGCATGATTTATACTTGGATTCATGCATAGCTGATATATTCTCTGATTATTTTGCATAATAATAAGTCGTTATTGTTCGAACCATTTTCTCTTTTAGGTGTTGAGGTTAAACTCTTATTTAGTTACCGTATTGTGTGCAAAGGTTAGAAATACCAAGCAACCTTTGTTCCCAAGAGGCTTATTTTAGATAATGTTATTTTGGGCTTCAAATGCATCCATGCCCTAAATAGCAAAACACAAATGAAAGAGGGGTTCATGGTGTTGAAATTTGACATGAGTAAGGCCTACGATAGGGTGAAGTAGGTTTTTTTCTTCTTCAAGAAAAACATGGAAAAAATAGACTTTGAGGAGGCTTGAATAAAGAAGGTAATGAATTGTGTCGAATTAGTCCAATTGTCAGTTTTAATCAATGGCATCCTAGGGAAGAGTTTAAGCCTAACTTGTTGGGTTTTATGCCCTAAAACTCGTAGATAGTGAATGTAAACAAATTGTATACTTGTTTCAATAAAGTGTTATTGAGTTTCTACAATAAAGTGTTATTGTTAAATATTGCACAATTTGACCCAAATCCAATAAACTAAGATCCAAGGTTGTTTGTATGTAACTTGAACTAGTATGTGGGGACATACAGGGATCGATGTTCAAGAAACAACCTAAAAGGTCTATAGTACAAGGATAAGGTTGGGTACCTTATCCTGGTAACACGATGTGATACGGTTCGCTTTGTATTTGATACAAACATATTGATCCAAGGCGTCCATGTAGTAGACATGTGAGTGGGGGTAACCTATGCAATGAGTTTGCATAAGACTGGACCATGAAATAGTAAACCACTAGATATAACACCGTTAACTAGTTAGGTTACTGTTTCAATAGGATGACCTAGGTAACTTAGCCTTAATCTTGAGTGTGTCATGAACTCCTTCTCATGAGGGATTGTCCTTTGATTAGCATGGGTGAGAGTGGCCAATACGCTGACTCAATATGCCTTCCTTTTTTGGGACAAGACCGAGTGGGAGGCTAGGGACATGACAACACAAGAAGGAATTCACTCACTCCCACTTCTAGGAGAAGTAGATGAGTGTTCCCTTAAGTGGTGACTCCGGGACTTGAACAAAGGGATCCCGCCCTCTCACTGGCCTGAGAGGGACTTTCTGTTTATTGGTTGGACCATAAACAGGTTGTTCATTAGAGGAGCATTGGTACTTAAGGAGACAGATGTAACACAGGGGTAAAATGGTAATTTGACCCAGCTGTGATTACGGACACTCGTGAAGGATTGACTTACCGGTATAGGTCTATATCCGTGGACACGAAAATGTTCTATAGTGAGAAGAGTTCAGTTGTGGGTCTTTAGTGGAATGACCCACAGTTAATGAATATTGGTTAACGTGATTAATGAGTTTAATCAGTTAACCTCATATCATTGGAGCTTCTGATCTGTAGGTCCATTAAGTCCCCCTGCTAGCTCGTAAAGAGTAATTAGGAATAATTATATCTTGAGAGAATTTGAATAGTTCAAATTCATATTGGGAATTAAGTTAATAATATAATGTACAGTGATACATTAAAATGTAAAGTCTTATTTGAAATTAAACTTTATTATTATGAGAGAAATAAATATTTGAAGAAGTTCAAATATTAATATGAATTTGATTCATATTAAATTTATAGGATATAAGAGAATTTGAAGGAGTTCAAATTTTAATATGAATTTGATTCATATTATAGAATTAATTAATTTAAGGCCTGAAATTAAATATATGATATTGAATTGGGTAATTAATTAATTAACTAATATAAGGTCTGACTTTTCAAAAAAAAAAACTAATATAAGGTCTGAAATTAAATATATGATATTTAATTGATAATTAATTAATTAAAGAATTAATTAATTGGAAATTAATCAATTATGGAAATGATTAATCACTTACGGAAGTAATTAATCATTTATGGAAATGATTTAATCACTTCTGGAAGTGACGAATCATTTATGGAAAAGATTAATCAATTATGGAATTGATTAATTATGGAAAAGATTAAATCAGTTATGGAAATAATTGATCTTAAATGAATATTTTATTCATGGCCTTTCTCCTATAAATAGAACACTAAACCTAGGGTTTAGGTGATACAACATATGGCCACCATAAGGTCATTCTTGCCTCCCTCTCATATTCTCTCAACCCAAGAACTTTAGAGATAATTTTCTCTCTAGAGTTTTTCCCATTCAAGATTAGGTAGTTCCACAACTACGTTCCTAATCTCAGAGTTATAGCGGGAAAGATCAATTGGTGGTGTCCTAATTGTTGACGCTTGGTCCAAATCAAGAAAGACGTTCTTGATATTTCAGAGACGACAACGACGGTATGTTTGCTTCTCCCCTTTAGATTAGTTCTAAGGTTGTATGCTTAACCTTAATAATTGATTTAGAATAGTTTTCTAAATTTTTGCCAATGTATTGGTATTTTGGTAGAAACAAAATTAACTACGAATCGGTCCAATTACGCTTCCGCTTTACGGAATTGGGGAATTACAATCCTTCATAACTGAAGCCTGAGGCAAGGGGATCCACTATCGCCTTTATTTGTTCCTATTGTGCATCGAAGGACTCTCAACTTTGATTAATAGGGAAGAATTTCCTAAAGAACTTAAAATGTTTGAGCATCAATAAATATTACGCCACTCTAACTCACCTCTTTTTTTGCAGATGACAATCTTATCCTCAGTAGAGCCTCCAGTAGTGATTGTGAAACCATCAAGAAGGTTCTAGGTATATATGAAGAGGTGATGTGGAAAACTATCAACCTTGACAAGTCATCCTTTATGACTAGCAAAAATGTGAGAAGACCCAAGCGAATGAGCTTAGCAAAATCCTGGGTGTCCCCTATTCAAAAGAGATTAGAGATTACTTGGGCATGTCATCCCAAAATGGAAGAGATAAAAGTAAAGTTTTTAAGAAGGTGAAAGAGAAAATCTAGAAAGTTCTCTAGAAATGGAAGGAAAAGCTATTCTCGGTGGGAGGGAAGGAGATCCTCATAAAATTCGTTGTCCAAGCTATCCCCAACTACACTATGAGCTATTTCAAACTTCCCAAGTCGATATGCGAAGGGGATCAATAGATTGTGTGCATTTGTTTTGGTGGAGATCAACTAAAGAGAAGCATAAGGTGCATTGGATAAGCTGGAAGAAGTTGTACACGAGCAAATAATCAAGAGGAATGGCTTTAGGGATAGAAAGTTGTTCAATTAGGCATTACTAGCAAAAATTAGTTGGAGAATTATGAGAAACCTAGATAGTCTCTTAGCCAGAACTCTCAAAGTTATTTCAAGGATGGGAACTTTTGATAAGAGTCAAATATGTCATATATTTGCCCCTTAATCTTAGTTTATTTCTTGTGAAAATGAACATATTTGGATCATATTTGTTATTTCCCGAGCCTAAAAGTGAAAAAGTATGTAATTCAAGTCTTGAAGAGTCTAAATATTCAAATCATGCATATTTTGTGGTTAAAAGAGCTAATTTTATAAAGAATTGGTCAAATTTTCGTGTTTTGTAGAAAACAGAGAAATAAGCAAAATGCGACTGTATTTCTGCCAAGGCAAAATAAAAATACGACCGCATTTCTAGTCAGAAGTTGTCTTCCTTGAATTTCCACGAGATAGTAACCTCTGAGCTTTTCACGCACCAAACTGTTGCCTTTTGATAGCGCGCATAACGAGTTATCTTTCCTGGTATATTTTAGTTAGTCTTTGAGAATTATTTGGCCAAAATCATGCACTTTATGTTTGTTTTGTAGGAAATCAAGTATTGGAGCAAATTGGAGCAATTGGAAGTTGATCGAGCGTTTGGGACCTAAAAAGTGGCAAAAGAAGTGAAGAAGAATCAAAGTAAGAGCTACAACAGCCAAGCAACCCGAGTGCATAGCGACGAGATGCTGTCTTTTGGCGTCGAGATGCTGCTGCATAACCCTTTCAAGCCAAAATTCCCGGGAGGGTAGCGTCGAGATGTTGTCCTAGAGCATCTCGACGCTACTAATTATTTCCTTCTTTATTCGTGGCAGCAAGGGGACAACGTCTACGTCTCGACGCTGTCGGTAATTCTCCTATAAATAGCTTATGATATTGCACGACCAAGGGGAGTTCAATTTGGAGTTTTCAGCCCTAATCTCATCTAAGGACCTTTTGTGGGAGTTGGAGCAAAGAGGAGGAGCGGGATTCAAAGCTTTAGCTCATGGAGATCGTGACAGGGACGTGCGACTTCAATGGGATTAGAGTTTTATTCCTTTCTTTCCTTTTCTTTAGGAGTTTTTATGGCTTTACGTTCAAGCTTAGATTCTAACAAGGATATCATGAGTAGCTAGGCTTGTAACTTAGGGATCGATGTAGCTTTTTTGGTATTTTATGGACTAATTTGTGGATGTTATGCCATTGATTTCATTTATGCAATTTTATTCTTAATGCCTTTAATTCTTTGGCCATGAATTGATTGATTTATTTGTTTCTAAATCTTGCTTGGAAAAGGGAATTTAGGTTAGATCTTGAATTGCATGACTAGAGTAGTCCTAAGAGTCGGGAGATTTAGGATAGCTTTAGAAATCGTTAAAGGATTAGACTTAAAGTCTTGCATGTAATTGAACTTAGATAGGGATATTGAGTTCTTTACATGTTCGAGAATTATTTATGCTCAGGAGAGATAAGTCTGAGTTTAGTTTATCCTAGACTTATGAAGCATTGCATATTATTACTGTTGGGTTTTATGTCCTAAAACTCGTGGATAGTAAATGTAACAAATTAATTAATATCAATAAAGAGTTATTGAAATTATTCAATAAGGAGTTATTGAATTTGTTATTCTTAGTCTTGCAATAATTAACCTTAAATCCAATAAACTAAACATCCAAGTTTGTTTTATGAAACTTGAATTGTATGTGGAGACATACGGGGATCAATGTTCAAGTAACAACCTAAAGGGTCTATAATATAGGGATAAGGTTGGGTACCTTATCCTGGTGACATTATGTGATACGACCCACTTTGTATTCGATACAAACGCATTGATCCAATGCGTTCATGTAGTGGACATGCGAGTGGGGGTATCCTATGCAAATGAGTTTGCATAAGACCGGACCGTGAAATAGTAACCACCAGATGTAACACCGTTGACTAGTTATGTTTCTATTTCAATAGGATGACCTAGGTAACTCAATCTTAATCCTGAGTGTGTTATGAACTCCTTTTCATGAGAGATTATCCTTAGATTTGTATGGGTGAGAGTGGCCGGATTCGCCAACTCAATAAGCCTACCATTTCAGGGATAAGACCGAGTGTGGGTTGGGAACATAACAACACATGATGGAATTCACTCCTTCCTGTCTTGAGGGCAAGTAGATGAGTGTTCCCTTAAGGACTGATTCCGGGTCTTGAACAAGGTCGCCCATCCTTTGCTGGCCCGAGAGGAACTTTCTGTACTGGTTGGACCATAAACGAGTTGTTCATTAAAGGAATCAGTGGTACTTAAGGAGACAGAAGTAACCCAGGGGTAAAACGGTAATTTGACCCAACTGGCGTTACGAACACTCGTGAAGGATTGACTTGCCGTTATTGGTCTATATCCGTGGACACATAAATATTCTGCAGTGAGAAGAGTACAGTTGTGGGTCTTTAGTGGAGTGACCCGCAGTTAATGAACATTGGTTAAATTGATTAATGAGTTTAGTCATTTAACCTCATATCATTGGAGCTTCTGATGTGTAGGTCCATTAGGTCCCCCTGCTAGCTCATAAAGGGTAATTAGGAACAATTAGTCTTGAAAGAAATTTGAATAGTTCAAAATCCATTATGGGAAATCAAGTTAATTGTATAAGATACAATTAATATAATGTATGTGATACATTATAATATAAAGTTTAATTTAAGATTAAACTTTATTAATTGAGAGAAATACAATTAAATACGATTTAATTGTAGACTTAAATTAAATATGACATATTTAATTTAGTAATTAATTAATTGGAGAATTAATTAATTATTTAATTTAATTGAATTTGATTTAATTAAAAACTATAGGTTATGTGGGAGATATTCATTTAAATATGATTTAAATGAAATTAAATAAATTTGATTTAATTATTGATTTAATTAATTAACTAATATTAATTAATTAAATGAATCTCCATCCTATTAGAATTGGGAAAAGTAATTAATTATTAAATAATTAAATATATCCCTAACCTATTATGAATAGAAAAGGGATATGACACTCTATATAAAGGACATATAACCTTCCCAATTGAGATAACTCATAACACAAGACTTTGCTCTCAAGTAAAATTTCTCTCTAGGAATTTCACAACATTTTAGGGGCTGTTTGAGACGCTGAATTGGTTATAATATCTGGTGGTTATAATAATATGGGGATTATAATAGTCTGGGGGTTATAATAATCTGTGTTTGGGGTGCAGATTATTATAATCTGGGATAAAATAATCTGGTGTTTGGGGTGCAGATTATTTTAGTCTGGGATAAAATAATCTATGTTTGGGATGCAGATTATTTTAGTCTGGGTTAAAATAGTCTGTGTTTGGATTGCTGATATGTTTAACATGAGATTCTGAATCAAATGTTTAAGTTGACTGTTTTTTTCTTGACTTTTTTTTATTTGTTTATTTTCCTCATACAACTTTGTATGTCAAATATTATATTTTGCAAATATCAATAAAAAATTGTTTGGATTCAGTTGTAAAAAAAATAAAGTATTGGGTATACGGGTTAAATGATGTGTTTAACTTAAAAGGAAACAAAAATAACCTAAGGTAAGAGTTGATTTTCTTTGTTTTAGGGTCATGATTTTTTCACAAAAGAAGTCATTTTATGATTTCATATTGGAAAATCATATTTGTTTCATTTCTGTATTTTCAACGTAAAAATGATAAATGCTTATGTACAAAGAAATTAGATAATAAAACTTCATATTTAATAAAACTCCATATTTATATATGTAAAAAGACAACTGAGAAATTGGTAAGTGTTTCTAACATGGAATGACCAACTGAGAAACTGGTAAGTGTTTCTAACATGGAATAACCAACTGAGAAACTGGTAAGTGTTTCTAACATGGAATGACCAACTGAGAAACTGGTAAGTGTTTCTAACATGGAATGACCAAAAATCGCTTTTTTCTTTTTCTTTTTTCCTTCTTTTTCATTTTCTTCCTCCATCTTTATCTTCTTCCTCCATGTCCATCATCTTCATCTTATTCCTCCATTTCCATTTTCATCTTCATCATCTTCTTCCTCCATTTCCATCATCATCTCCATCGTCTTCTTCAACCTCAAACTTCATCTTCATCATTTTCTTCTTCCTCTAACCCTAATGCCGGCAACGTTTTCAACGACTTTTCCGGCGGTTGCCGCAAATTTTTCGACGACCAAAATTTTTTTCCTCGTTTTCTTTCTTTTCTTCTTTTTTTTCTTTATTTTCATTTCTTATATTTTTCAAAATGAAAATGAGAAGAAATATGAAAAAAAGGAAAAAAAATCGGTTGCCGGAAAAGTCGTCGGCGATCGCCGGAAAAGTCGTCGGAAAAGTGGTCGGCGACCGTCGAAAAAGTTGTCGAAAACTTCGCCGGCCGACGACGACCGGCGGTTGTCGGAAAAGTCAAGGAGTCGCATGGAAGAAGAGATGAGAGAGTTACTGTAGAAAATGGATAAAATAATCGGATGAGTTGAATGATGGTTACTGTAGAGAACGGATAAAATAATCGGGGGTAAAAATAACCCACCTCACCATTTATTTTTGTTGATGCCCCAAACACTGGATAGGTTATAATAAAGGGGGTTATTATAACCTATTCAGTGCCCCAAACAGCCCCTTAGTGAAATTTTTTTTCCCCAAAATTCAAGAACACCAAGTCCCACAACTTGGTTCCTAGTCCTAGAGATATAGCAGTGGAAGATCTCGATGGTAGTGTCCCTACTGTGATCATATTATTCTTGGTGGGAGTTCATTGAAGAAAGTCTTCAACAAGTAAGTATTTCATTCTTTTAATTATTAGATTTAGATCTAATGCATGTTTAGCTTAATTTTTATATAGAATCGTTCTATATGATTTTCCAATGTATTGATATTTTAGAAAACTTAATTAAAATACGAATTGGTCCCAATTCGCTTCCGCTAACGGAATTAGGGAATTCCAATCCTTCAATTACATCCACATAATTAATTCGTAAACCCAATAAGTGAAATCAATTCCCTAAGTGTTGTCCTCCATTTGAATTTACATCTCTTGTGACTTGCTTTAATTCATTCTTTGCCTCACGTTCTTGTCTCTAAATAAAATCGAATAAGAGTAATCACGGTAGTTAATTAACTAGAAACCCAATCTAGAGGACGACACTCGTTTAACACGAAAATCACTATATTAAAACTTGACCCGTACACTTGCGGTAAGAATTTTCCACATCACCTTTGACTTCGATTCAACTTGGGCTACCTGAAAACATGAATTTCGGCAACCTCCTAACCATTTGCACTTTATAAAAGGGTTCACTAAACATGAAGAACTCAAGCTGAACCCGTAGGGAAGATTTGAGTATTGCGACAGACATTTATTCAAGCCCTAGAGTCGTGACGCCTCAAATCTCTCAACAAGACCTGTTCTTAAACCTAGATTAGACTCAAAATTGTGAGTTTGGCCTGAGTACCACATATTTCCCTTGTGAGAGGAGAAGTAGAGTGGAGAGAGAGCTCTTGAGAGTGAAAACCCTAGATTTCCATTTATATTCTGCATTGTTTTATTTTCGAGCTTTGTATTCTTTTAATTCTTTTGTAATTATGATTTCTTATTCAATGAAAAGTTATATTTTTGTTTCATTCTTTATTATGAGTAGCTAAATTCCTTAGAGAGATTCGGTTTAGTGAATAGCCTTTGTGGATGGATTAGCTTGAAAGTTAGTGTGTTTGCACCAAAGTCAATTTTTCATTTCTCTCTTTATTGATTTCATTGATGTATTGTTAAACTTAAACTGGTCATTTAGACTTAGCATGTAATGTGAGTCCAATACTGAAAGGGTTGAGCAATATCAATTTTCATAAAGGGGATATTGATAAGGGTAAAAAATATACTTATTTTACCCTTATATTTAGCTCATTATCTTGTCAAAATTGTATGTTTTGGATCAATTTTACTGTTACCGAGCTCAAAATATGTTAAAGTTGATAAGTTAGGAAGTTGAGAGCCACATTTGTCAAATTATGCTTATTTGTGCCTAAAAAGACTCAATTTGATGGGAATTTGACTAAGTTTGTTGCTGTGCAGAAAAAAATAGAAGAAGCTGGAAACTGCCCAGAAATGCGACCGCATTTCTAGGAAGGCAAAATGAAATGCGACCGCATTTCTGGAAAAACAGAAGCAGTTCCGAGTCTATCGTGGATTGTTTTGAACGAGACTATTGCGCACCTAACCGACTGTTTTGACCCCGAATTCGACTGGGCTACCTACCAGCACCTATTTCGCAGCTTCTCAACCACTTCCAACACTATATAAGCTCGTGATTCGAAGTCAAATCCAAGCAGAACTCATTTGGAAGAAATGGGTGGTGACAAAACCTTAGTTGACGCCTATGAGTAGGGATGCCCGAGGTCCTTCTTAGATGACTAAATTCTAACCTTAGTTAGACATCAAACCTTAGGGTTTGTAGGGATTTTCACCCAGTCCCACTTGTAAAAGCGAGAGAGTGGAGTGTCGGGCGAACTCTAGAAGGATTGGATAAAAGAGAAAAAAACCTAGTATTTAGCTACTGTCATTATTTTCAGCTTGTGTTACTTTTCATTTATCTGTATTCTTTATTCTTTATTTCAATGAAAAGATATTCATTTGCACTTTATCCCACCATGAGTAGCTAAATTCCGTTGAGGGGTTCAATATGGTGAATTCCCTTATGGTTCAATAGCTTGAAAGTGTTATTCGCTTAAGTTTCTATTCAATGCATGTCATTCTTTATTGATTATCATTCTGATCTTGCTGAGTTTAAATTGATCACTTAGACTTTGCATGCTATGTGAGTTTGATCTCGAAAGGGACAGACGATATCGGTTCTCAGAAAGGTGATATAGGAGAAAAAGCTCGAAAGAGATTGTTCGGTGGTATAGGGCAAGCTGCCTAAGACACCCTATATCAACTATAGGGTTATAGATTGCATTCGTGAATTATCTATGTCAGAGTCGAGTCATAGAAATGTGCATAACGGTACTCACTTAGCCTTCTAACGGTTCTTGGGAGCAAGGCCAAATAGAAGTTAAATCTGACCCAATGCATTGATTAGGCTTAAGTTGAATATTCTATGATTAAAGTTATTTGCCTTTGGGATGAAATTATATTGAATACCTCGTTTTATTTATCATTATTATTTCTTTATTTATTTGTTTTCACTTATCTTCCAAAAATCAATCAACAATTATTTCTTTGGTTACCTATTTTAAGCAATCATTTGAGCAGTTTCTTTTTCAAATATGAATTTCCAATTTAGTCCCCATGGGAACGATACCCTTGGAATACTTCTAAGGTTTTTTTATTACTACGTGCGATAGTGTATACTTGCACTAAGGTTGACTGAATTTATCTTTATTATTATCTATCATCTTATCTCACAGCCATCATTCAGGCTCTGCCGCACCAGATATAGGAGAAATGTTTAGACATAAGGAATTCAATGTTACAAGAAGTAACAACTATAGGGTTAAAGGTTGCATGCATGATTTATCTATGTCAAAGTGTAGCCATTCGACCTCGCTTAGCCTTCTAACGGTGCTTGAAATCAAGGCCAAATAGGAGTTAAACCTGACCCAATGCATAGGTAGACTTAGGTTGTTAAGCAAGCTAGTAATTAAGGTTAATTTAACTTGGGTTGAAACTAAATTGAGTCCCTGCTTATCATTATTGTTTTCTTTTACAAATCAAACATCCAAAACCATTTCAATCACTTGGTTACCTTTGTTGCACTTAAGAGCAGTTTTCTTCTTAAAATATAGTTTTATACATAGCCTAGGTGGGATTGATACTTTGGAATATTTCCAATCTTTATTACTACATGCTACAGTGTGCACTTGCATTTTGACTAAAATATTTTCTATATATTTTACTAAGTCATTGTAGCATTGTTGATTTTAGTCGCATCAACTTTCTAGAGGCTTCGATGGGCAACAATCCTTCTTTAACCTGGGGGAACATTGTTTGGGAAAGAGAGTTGCTCAAAAAAGGGTATAGATGGAAGGTGGGGAATGTAAGATACATTATGATGATCAAGACCCATGGCTTGATAACGGGGTGATGGTATTCCAATCCTAATAAAGGGCAATCTAGTAGGCCAATATGTCAAAGATATTTTAGATGATCAAGGAAAATGGAAGGAGAAAGAAGTCTTAGAAAACTTTGCTCTGCTTGATGTTGTGACAAATTTGAATTCCCCCCATGGTAGAACTATGGCGAAAGACAAGGTTATATGGAGTAAAGAAAAAAGAGGAGCATTCTCAACTAAAAGCACTTATCACTTGGCCACTCAAATTCATAGCGGTGGGAAGGCTTCTATATCAGACCAGAGTTTATCTAAAGTTAGATGTAGGAAACTCTAGAAAGCAAAAGCTAAATCGAAGGCAACAATCTGTGCTTGGAAAATTTTGCAAGGCATTATCCCCACCAAGGTGAATATTTGGAAAAAAAAAAAAAGGGATAGATGCTAATCCTCTTTGTCTGTAGGAAATTTGAGGAGTCTACGAGACACTTGTTTTGGGAATACAAGGTAAGTAAGGCCATTTGGAAAAAGGTTCATTCTTCTTATAGAGGAATTTTTCTTTCTTCGTAGATGGAATTGGAATCCCCAACTATTCTGGGATTGAGCATATGGAGAGCTAAAGGAAGATGACCTATCTAAAGTGATTACAATCCTATGGAGCGTTTGGACTATCAGAAACAATCTCAACTAGAACCAATAGTGATCAACTTTCCTAAAGAAGTAGTCTCGGTCTCAATTTCCAAGCTAATTGAGATCAACATAGATGAGAATTCGAACAAAGTTATTAACACAATAATTATGGTTTCATTTATTTTTACCTTTTTACCGTTTTCCTTTTGTTCCTCTCTGTGTAACTTTTCTAGTTGTTACCTTCTTCCATTTGTATTGATACACGTGGACACTATTTTGGCTATTTATTGAAGCTACAAGGCTCAATACGATTATGCTGAGTATTTCCCAATTTCATTCTCTTTATGTTATTAGCACATGGCATCAGAGCTCTAAGGTGCTTCTTCTAGAATTTTTTCCGTTATGGCGTCATCCTCCATCTCTTCTTTAGTTGACAACACAATGTTGTCGTCGGTGGTCTCTTCCATGGTCACCACCCCTCTCAACACTCCCATTGTTTCCTCCACCGTGACTACTCCGATTATCTCTTCTACTATGACTCCGCCTATTCTTCCCCAGAGAATTCAACTAAATACTCCAATCCGACCGTTAAATCCAAATGTTGCCCCCTTCTAAGGCCTGCCTCAACATCCGAGTGTTTCTCAGAATCAATTTGCACTGAACACCGGATTCCAATACCCACCCCAATCGACCTCTAATCTTCCTTTTTTTCCTCCATACAATACTACCCAACCCTTCTTCCCTGTTTAACCTTCGACCTCACCGTTTCCTACTTTAACCCCACCCCTCAACATAAACTTGATCGACTCAAACTACCTATTGTGGAAAAATCAGCTGCTCAATCACATCATTACCTTCGACATGGAAAGTTTCATCAATGGGACCCCTGCTCCTGTCAAATACTTGGATCCGGCGCAAACTCAGGTAAACCTCAATTTCTGGTTTGGCAAAAGTATAATAGAATTCTGATGAGCTGGATTTACTCTTCCTTGACTGAGGACAAAATTGGTGAGATTATTGGTTGTGTTACTGCTTATGATATTTGGGAACATTTGCGTGTTGTCTATGAATCCTCGTCTACTGCTCGTATTATGGCCTTGTGTTCCCAACTTCAGAAAATAAGGAAGGATAATCTAACTGTTTCTCAATACTTAGCTCAGATTAAGGATATTGCTGACAAATTTTCAGCCATTGGTGAACCTCTGTCTTATCGGGATCATTTAGCTTACATACTTGAGGGTCTGGGTTCCGAGTACAATCCTTTTTTTACGTCAATACAAAATCGTACAGATCGCCCATCTCTTGCTGGTGTTAGGAGTTTGTTGTTTGTCTATGATGCTCATTTAGAAAAGCAGTCATCGGTTGATAACTTAAACCTTCTACAAGCCAATGTTGCCAATCTCTCTGTTTCTTCCAATACTTCCAAACGCCAGTCGCAACCTCCTCTTAATTCTAGGCAACCCTCATCCTCTACCTTCAGGCCTTCTTTCCCCCCTTCCTTTCCCATTCCTCAAAACTTTTCTGGTCCTGGTGTTTTGGGCCGACCACAGGCTCCCCCGCGTCCCTCCAAATGGACTTCCAACAATCCAAATCGTCCTCAATGCCAAATTTGTGGCGAGATGGGACATACTGCCTTTGTGTGCTACAATCGCCATAATCCTATGTATCAAGCCCCCTCTGCCTCTTCTCCTCAAGCTTTCCTCAATCACTTCCTTCGACCGTCTCAATCAAATCATGTTACCTCTTCACACACGGATACAACACCACAAATACCCCCTTCAGCAGCCTCATCTCATCCCGATGAAAATTGGTTTATGGACTCTAGGGCGACTCACCACATGACACCTCATGTCTCTACCCTTCAGCAACCGTCCCCCTACTATGGAAGTGAGCAAGTTGTAATCGGCAATGGCACATCCATTCCTGTAAATCACTTTGGTTCTGTTTCCCTGCCTTTTTCATTGTCTTCTCGTTCCATTCAGCTAAAATCTGTCTTACACGTTCCACACATTTCACATAAACTTATTAGTATTGCCAAACTATGTCTTGATAATCGTGCTTTTGTGGAGTTTCATTCTGATCATTTTCTTGTGAAGGATCTACTTACCAAGACAGTCCTGCTTCGGGGTCATCTTAAAGGTGGCCTATACAAACTCTCCTGCCCGACCAGTCAGTCCACAGCTCCATCAAGTCTTCAACCAGCAGTCTATTTTTTCTCTTTTCAAGATGTTAACCTTTGGCATCAACGTCTCGGTCATCCTGCTTTTTCCATTGTTAAGAATGTTCTTACACATTGTAATTTTTCTTTCAAACAATCTCATAGCCAATTTTGTAACTTTTGTCAAATGGCAAAGAGCCACAGGCTACCCTTTTCATCTTCTATTTCCCGTACGTTCAAACCTTTTTCTTTGGTATACTCGGATGTTTGGTGGCCTTCTCCAATTCAATCTATCAATGGTGCACGTTATTTCATTCTTTTTGTGGATGACTGTACTAAATACACTTGGCTTTATTCAATGAAGTCTAAACATGATGTGTTGTCTATATTTCTTAACTTTAAGTCAATGGTTGAAAATCAATTCAGTACTACAATTAAGTCTCTTCAAATCGACGGTGATATTGAGTTTAAGCCCTTATATCCTATTCTTTATTCTCACGACATTTTGCATCGAGTCTCTTGTCCATATACTCCTCAGCAAAATGGTAGTGTTGAACGAAAGAACAGACATATTGTTGAAGTAGGCTTATCACTTCTTGCTCACTCTTCCATCCCTCAGTGTTTTTGGTCCTATGCTTTTCAAATGGTCGTTTTCCTTATCAATCGTCTCCCTACACCTTTTCTCAATTATTATTCTCCATACTTTCTGCTTTATGGTCATTATCCAAATTACACCTTGTTAAAGTGCTTTGGTTGCTCTTGTTTTAGTTTGAGACCATACAATGATCATAAACTGCAGTTTCGCTCTCGGGAATGTGTTTTCATAGGATACAACTCTTCTCATAAAGGATACTTGTGTCTTGATGTATCTTTTGGGCGTCTCTATGTGTCTCGTCATGTCGATTTTAATGAGACCTCTTTTCCTTTCAGAAATCGTGATTGTTCCCCTCTTCCTCCTGTTAAGCAATCTTTCCCAGACTACTTTTACCCTCTAGGCTCTATCTTGTCTATGCATTCCTGTCCTGCTCCTTCTCCACCAAGTACCATGCCGCCAGTTCCTTTGTCGATTCCTCTTGCTCACAACCATTCCATCTCTCCATCTTCGTCTATCCAACCAATATCTCCAAATTCATCTATGTCCTGCCCTTCATCTTCATCGTTACTCTAGCCTTGTACCTTCTTTTTACCCTCCCCTGTCTATCCTAACTCTCCATCTTCTAGCGTATCTTTATCTCCAGCTTCCAGTCCTTTACCTACAACCACTCCTGCTTCCGCACCCTCATCACCACCTCCCCTTAATCTAAACACTCACCCCATGGTAACCAGGTCAAAAGATGGGATCTTCAAACCTAAGACTTGGTTGGTTTCTTCTAATGTTTCATCAATGACTACTCTTTCTGAACCGAAAAATCATTGACTAGCACTTCAAGATCCTAAATGGAAGGTTGCTATGGATGTTGAATATAGTGCCCTCATACGCAATAACACTTGGTCCTTGGTTCCATTGCCAGTGATGTGGAATTTTCCTACCGCAAGCGCACGGGTCAAGTAATAATAAAGTGTTCGTATAAACGACTGTCGTCCTCTGGATTGGATGTTTAAGCAAATCAAGTATTGTGAATTATCTTGTCCAATTTTATTTAGGGATCAAAAAGTGATGAATGAATGATAAGAAAACCAAATCAAAGCAAGTAAAAAGTGTGGAATTTCAATTGGGAAAACTACTTAGGGAATTGATTTCGCCGATTTAGTTTAGGATTGATTTTAAGGAATAAGTAATTATGCACAATGAAATTATGAGCCAAAGACCCTTTAATCACAACTACCTCTCCCGAGTATAATTGATTCACATGCAAATTAACCAACTTGATATCCCTATCTAAGTTTATTAATCATGCAAGGCAATGAGATCTTTTAACCAATTCCAAAGTTAATCTAAAACCGTCACGAATTAGAAACTAAACTTTAGTCATGCAATCTTGAGTAAGTCTAAATCAAATCCCCTCTCCCGAGCTAGATTCGAAACTTAAATCATCCAACTAATGGCCAATTAATTGAAAGCATTAAATCAAGATTGCAAACATAATAACATTGCACAACTTAAACCATAAATCAATCCATAAACACAATCAACTACATCAATCCCTAAGCTTACAAGTTTAGCTACTCATGATCAAAATTACAAGCTCAACTAAACATGTAAAAGCCATCAAAATCTAACTAAAGTGAGGGAAAGAAGAATTAAACTCGTTGTAGGCCGAGACCGAACGTCCCCGTCACGATCCCCACGAACAATGGGTTGATTTCCGAATTTTCCCCTTTGCTTCAGCCTTGAATTCCTCTGTTTTGCCTCTGTTTACGGCTCTAAGAAGTCCCAAAATTGGCTCCCCCCAAAAAACCTAGCCGAAAATAACTATAAATACTGATTTTTCGTCGTAGCGTCGAGACGCTATCCAGACAGCGTCTCGACGCTGCCTCTAAAACACGCGCGTCTGGAATGGAAATAACGGTAGAGTCGAGACGCTATTGTCACAGCGTCTCGACGCTGTGACACTGCCGCCTCTTCTAATTAAGGAAAACCAGCGTCGAGACCCTCCAAGAGTGGCGTCTCGACGCTGATGGGCAAAATGCCCTCTCTTGGCTCCTTGTTGCTTGAACTTTCCGGTTCTTTGGCATATTTTCACGTCCTGAACACCCGATTAATTCCAATTCCACGTTTTAGCTCTAATCATCGCTTTCCTACAAAATAAACAATAAAGCACAATAAAATGGCCCAAAAATCATAAAAGACTAGCTAAATTAAATAAGTAAAAGTAGCTAGCTATGCTCGCTATCAAATACCCCCAAACTTAAGCTTTTGCTAGTCCTCGAGCAAACTACAAATCAAACACACAGTAGAAGAATGGATGCAATAATCATAACTCAATCCTCAAGGTTCAAAAGTCAACAGTCAAGCAAGCAAGAGACATGCACATAAGGACCAATGAGGGAGACAAATTAAAATTTTTCCAAAATTAACTTGCACAAGCGAGATCTAACTCAACAAGATCAGACTCTACTAGCCCGGGATTGGATTATTAAACTCTCAGCTCATCTTCCCTCTACACTGGCACTAAGGTTTCACTAATGAGTTAATGAAACAAATTAGTTTGTTTTCCTCCCACTTAGGTGCTTTTAATTAACAATTGAATGAAGCATGTATATGTGGCACTAGCTTTCACACACCCATTGCAGGGACCCTTAACCTGAGTTTTCTCTGATTGGCCTAACTGATCACAACAGGGGTAGCTCTTTTTGCCTTAATCTTTATTAACCATTGCATATTGCGCGCATAAGTCATGACTTTTTTCTTTTTCAACAATAACAACAAGAATGATTTTTCGTTATGAACAAGATAAGCAGATATTCTTTCATTTTCTCCTAAGCCAGATCAAACATGCTAATTTGCAAAAAAATTAACTCTTTAGCTCTACCCTACACCTATCGAGGTGACAACAAGCATATGAACCCAATAATTCGCTCCTAAGCATTCAAATCCAAATCTAGCCAAGACAAATACTCTACTCATGCAAGCCATCTCCTAGAAAAATTTTAAAAAGTCTCCCTTTTTGGGCACTCATGCTTACAACTCATCACAAGCTTGAAAATTGACAAGAAAGCCTATCCTAGGACATCATAATCATGCAAAAATACATCCAGACAACAACCATATGCTTAATTCAAAGAAAGCTCAAAACTATAGCCCGAACTCAGATGCTCAAGGGCTCCACAAACGTGCTACTCCACCCCCAAACTTAAAACATGCATTGTCCTCAATGTATAAAGAAAATAAGGCATAAACAAGCATGAGAACAATAAAAGAATGAAAGGAGTGAATAATACTGGCCTGGATTGATGATGACTTCTTGCTTGAAATCTTGAAAGCTAAAAAGCAAAGGAGAGAAAGGAAACAAGACCTACAACACAAAAACAAACAATAAATCAAAAGCAAACAGAAAAGCACAACTACACTTACTTGGGTTGCCTCCCATAAGCGCTTGTTTAACGTCATTAGCTCGACGTGTTGACCATGCTTCAAGGAGGCTTCTTTTCTGTGAATCCAACAGTGGTGCTCTTTCTTGCACCTTTCTTGTAGCCCATGAAAAGCACGTCCGAGTGTCCCTTAGAGTCTTCAACTGCTTTAAATATTTCTTTGTCATTCCTGACTCTTACAGTGAGCTCCCTGCGCTCAATATCAATAATCACTCGCCCAGTGGCGAGGAATGGTCTTCCTAATATGACAGGCATTGAAGGATTTTCTATCATGTCCATAACATATAAATCAATAGGGAGGAAAAATGTACCTACTCTGATTAAAACATTTTCTACAATGCCAACTGGTCTAACCACAGACTGATCAGCCAATTGGAGCTTTACAGGAGTAGATTTAATCTCACCTATGTCTAACTTTTTGCACAGAGATAGAGGAATGATATTGATGCTAGCACCTAAATCACATAATGCTCTGAAAGAATAAGTACCAAAACTACAAGGAACAGAAAAACTCCCTGGATCTGCTACTTTTTCAGGTACTTTCTGTTGTACTCTGGTGCTGCATGTGGAAGCAAGATATACGGTGTCAACCTTCTTTTCCTTTCGCTTCTTTGCTAACCACTCCTTCATGAACCTGTTATATTGTGGCATCTCTAATGCCTCTGCAAAAGGAATATTAATGTTCAGATTCATAAAAGCATTCATAAATTTATCAAACTGAACCTGATTGTTCTTTTTCTTCTTTTTCTTTTTCTTTTCTTTGGGAACCATCAGTGTGGGAGAAGGAATAGGAGACTCAGGTTCAGGCTTTTCAGCCTCATCTGATGATGTGTCCTCCTCAGCTTCCCCTGTAGGCGTGTCATAATCCTCAGAATCAGGCTCCTCTTCAGCTTCCTCCTGATGAACAGTGATTGCCTTACAGTACTCCATCTGAGTTTTCTCCTGTTCAGCTGGGGCCTTACCTTTATTCATGGTACTTACAACACTTACCAACTGTCCCAGCTGAGTCTCAATGTTCTTGATGGCAGCACTGTGGCCATTCACCGTGGTGTTGATGGCAAAAACTGCCTCCTCCAATTTAGTTGTCCTGTTACTAGACTCTGCAATGAAAGCTCCAACAAGATCTTCTAACTTTTTATTTTCTTGAGTTTGAGGGGCAAACCCAGGAGGATTAAGAACATTCTTAGTATTTGCATAAGAGAAATTTTCATGGTTCCTATTGTTAGGGTGATAATGTGTAGGTGTAGAATTATTATTATATCCCCTAAAATTAGAATTTGATACATACTGAACTTGTTCAATGGTCTCCTCCTGAGGTCTAGATGCCAAAGCGGCAACTGATTCAATTGACTGTGCACTCCCTGTACCTGAAAATTTCATAAAAGCATTAGCAAGGGAAGTCATCTGGGCCTGGAGTGCACTTACTTTATCAACCTCAAACACTCCAGCAGCAATCTTTTTGGGTGTAGACCGCTCAGATGGCCACTGATAGCTGTTGGTGGCCATATCCTCTAAAAGTGTGCGAGCGTTTTCCACGGTCTTGGACAACAGAGTCCCACCTGCAGCTGCATCAACAATCGTTTTTGTACTAGGAGTTAAACCATTATAAAACAATTGAACCTGGAGCCAGTCGGGGTAGCCATGCTGAGGGCACTTCCTCAGTAGCTCTTTAAATCGCTCCCAAGCTTCGAACAGCTGCTCATCATATTGTTGTTGGAATGTCCCAATCTCGGTCCTCAGCTTGACCGTCTTTGCAGGAGGGAAAAATTTCTTCAAGAAGACCTGGACCAAAGCATCCCAGGTGGTGATGCTCCCAGGGGGAATGGACTGCAACCAATCCCGTGCTTTATCTTGCAAAGAAAAGGGAAATAAACGTAAGCGAATAGCATCCTCAGACACTCCATTAATTTTTACCGTCCCACAAATATCCAAAAATGATTTAAGATGAGAATTTGGATCCTCGGTGGGCGATCCTCTATAAGCACAATCTCGAGCCATCTGAATGAGACCGGTCTTCAGCTCAAAGTTGTTGGCATTGATCGGGGCATAGACAATCCCCGATTGTTGCCCCTGAAACACGGGCTGGAAGTAATCTCTTATAGGCCTAGGCTCCTCAGGTGGATTTTGGTCAGCCATTTGAACAATTTCTCTATTTTCTCTTCGAATCCTATGAATTGTTTTCTCGATCTCGGGATCCAAAGGTGCCAAAATCAAATCTTTATTACTTCGCATATAAAATCAAAACTACCCTAAAAAGGAAAGAAAACAAATAAGGAAAGAAAATAAAGAAAAGAAAACAACTAATCTAAATATGGAAAATATAATCAAGAAAAGGAAACAAAATAGCCTAATATGGAATGCAAAATAAATATGGCAAAACACAAATAAGGAATCTAACAAATAAGGAAAAACTAATCTGAAAAGGAAAGAAAACACTAAAAAGGAAAAAGAATCTATCTATGGAAAAAAAAATCAAAAAACCTAAACTAGAAAAACAAATATGGAAAGAAAAACAAATAAGGAAAAAAAATGCAAACAACCTAGAAAAGTAAAAATACACCCTAAATTAAGATCAAACAATTTTTTCACAATATCAATCTAGCTAAATGTGCCAATCCCCGGCAACGGCGCCAAAAACTTGATGTGGAATTTTCCTACCGCAAGCGCACGGGTCAAGTAATAATAAAGTGTTCGTATAAACGAGTGTCGTCCTCTGGATTGGATGTTTAAGCAAATCAAGTATTGTGAATTATCTTGTCCAATTTTATTTAGGGATCAAAAAGTGATGAATGAATGATAAGAAAACCAAATCAAAGCAAGTAAAAAGTGTGGAATTTCAATTGGGAAAACTACTTAGGGAATTGATTTCGCCGATTTAGTTTAGGATTGATTTTAAGGAATAAGTAATTATGCACAATGAAATTATGAGCCAAAGACCCTTTAATCACAACTACCTCTCCCGAGTATAATTGATTCACATGCAAATTAACCAACTTGATATCCCTATCTAAGTTTATTAATCATGCAAGGCAATGAGATCTTTTAACCAATTCCAAAGTTAATCTAAAACCGTCACGAATTAGAAACTAAACTTTAGTCATGCAATCTTGAGTAAGTCTAAATCAAATCCCCTCTCCTGAGCTAGATTCGAAACTTAAATCATCCAACTAATGGCCAATTAATTGAAAGCATTAAATCAAGATTGCAAACATAATAACATTGCACAACTTAAACCATAAATCAATCCATAAACACAATCAACTACATCAATCCCTAAGCTTACAAGTTTAGCTACTCATGATCAAAATTACAAGCTCAACTAAACATGTAAAAGCCATCAAAATCTAACTAAAGTGAGGGAAAGAAGAATTAAACTCGTTGTAGGCCGAGACCGAACGTCCCCGTCACGATCCCCACGAACAATGGGTTGATTTCCGAATTTTCCCCTTTGCTTCAGCCTTGAATTCCTCTGTTTTGCCTCTGTTTACGGCTCTAAGAAGTCCCAAAATTGGCTCCCCCCAAAAAACCTAGCCGAAAATAACTATAAATACTGATTTTTCGTCGTAGCGTCGAGACGCTATCCAGACAGCGTCTCGACGCTGCCTCTAAAACACGCGCGTCTGGAATGGAAATAACGGTAGAGTCGAGACGCTATTGTCACAGCGTCTCGACGCTGTGACACTGCCGCCTCTTCTAATTAAGGAAAACCAGCGTCGAGACCCTCCAAGAGTGGCGTCTCGACGCTGATGGGCAAAATGCCCTCTCTTGGCTCCTTGTTGCTTGAACTTTCCGGTTCTTTGGCATATTTTCACGTCCCGAACACCCGATTAATTCCAATTCCACGTTTTAGCTCTAATCATCGCTTTCCTACAAAATAAACAATAAAGCACAATAAAATGGCCCAAAAATCATAAAAGACTAGCTAAATTAAATAAGTAAAAGTAGCTAGCTATGCTCGCTATCAGCCAGCTAATAGAAAGACCGTTGGTTCCAAGTGGGTCTTCCGCATAAAACTTAAACATAATGGTGAAATTGACCGATATAAGGCACGTTTGGTGGCACAAGGCTATACTCAGGCTTACGGTATTGATTATTTTGAGACGTTTAGTCCAATTGTGAAGTCCTGCTACAATTCGGATTGTGTTGTCATTGGCAGTGTCCTATGGTTGGTCTATTTGTCAGTTGGACGTACATAATGCCTTCTTGCATGTTGATCTCAAGAAGGAGGTTTTTATGCGACAACCAGCTGGTTTTGAGGACCCTACTTATCCCAATCACGTTTTAAAACTCCACAAGTCTCTCTATGGCCTCAAGCAAAGCCTTCGCACTTGGTTCTCTAAGTTGAGTACTTGTCTTATTGATTGGGGTTTTTCTGCGTCCAGGGCCGACTCTTCGATGTTTGTTTACAAAAATAGCTCCAGCATGATCATTTTCTTAGTCTATGTGGATGATATACTGGTAACTGGAAATAGTATGTCCTTAATTCATCGTTTTGTTTCTGATTTAAATGCAAAGTTTTCTCTTAAAGACATGAGAGATCTTTCCTTTTTCTTGGGAATACAAGTGGTTCGTTCAGGCAACGGGCTCCATCTTTCACAACAGAAGTATATATTGGATTTGGTTTCTCGTGTTGGTCTGTCTTCTTGCAAGCCCTGTTCATCTCCCATGGTTGCTGGTCCTCCTCTTTCTTTGTCTGATGGTACAATGTCGGTTTCCCCATCTGAGTACAGAATTTTGGTGGGCGCCCTACAGTATTGTACCTTAACTCGCCCAGATATCAGTTATGCGGTTAATAAGCTCTGCTAATTCCTTCACGCTCCAACTTCTTCTCATCTGCAGGTTGTTAAACGACTAATCTGATATCTTAAAGGTACATCTCAACTCGATCTCATCCTTTCTCCATCTGTGGCTCATTCTATCACCTCCTACACTGATGCTGATTGGGCAAGCTGCCTAGATGATCGCATGAGCACGTCCGGATACTGCGCTTTCTTTGGAAATAACCTTGGGTCGTGGAACTCCTCTAAACAAAAGGTTATTTCCAGATCGAGTGCCGAATCTGAGTACCGAGGTTTGTCCAATGCAACTGTTGAAATTTCATGGGTACAGTCGGTTCTTCACGAGCTCGGAATCACAACTTCACCTCCCTTGCTCCTTTGTGACAATGTTAGTGCCACCTACATTGCTACCAATCTGGTGCTGCATCAAAGGACCAAGCATATTGAAGTAGATCTTCATTTCATAAGGGAAAAAGTTGCGCGGAAACAACTGATAGTTCGATATGTGCCTTCGGAAGATCAATTAGCAGACATTATGACAACGAGTTTACCATCTCCACGCTTCATAAATCTTCGTACCAAGCTAACAGTGGTTCCAAAACCGTGTTAGCTTGAGGGGGGATATTAACAAAAGATTCTTGTTGAGTTGGATGCAGCTGAGGTGATTAATCTCCTAGTCGGGAAAGAAGAATATTTCAAATTTGCTGGAGGAGATTCTCCAAATCTCTGATTCGATCGATGATGTGTCCTTTGCAAAGTGCACGTGATCGAGCAACGAAGCATCCCACCAGCTAGATCGTGCAACGATCTCTAGAAATGAATTCTTTTGCTAAAATTCTTCCTCCATAGAGGAAGAAGAGTTTGGTTGTAGAATGGGTTTTTGGGAGTCAACTTTTCCCAAATGGGTCTCCTCTTTGATGGAGGAGGTCGGAGGACTTTTTTTTTTATATTTTTTTTTGAGGACACTTGTACTTAATGAATTTTGCTATAAAAAAAGAAGTAGTAACATTCCCACTAACCTCCTCGGATAATATTTTTGCATTACAAAATTTCCTCAATATGGTTATAAATCTGTAAATTTACATTAGAAAAAGTCTAGAATTCTTATAATTCCGACGTCAAGAGTTTTGTTTTTGAGGGACGTGAAACGTGTTTGACCAGTATTTCCAAAAACCAACAAATCTTGCGCAGAGAATTCTTATTAATGAAAATAGTTTGGTATGCGATGTCAATGAAAATGCATATCTACGGAAATAATCATCAGATCAGCATCCGAATTGGCGAATAAACCTGAAATCAAGGCATAACAAAGCTGAATCGAGGAAGGGAAGATAAGCGATGGCCAGTTTGCTGAAGCCTATGCATACGCATCGGCATCCGCGTTCCCATCCCGTACTCCATCAATCACATATATATCACAACTTCAAGCGCCCCGTAGCTCTAATTGGATATCAACCACGCCATCAATTCATTCGAAGCAGCCGAGTCAAGTGCAATTATGAAGACCCTGGCAGCGAACAGCCTCCTCGTTCTACTTCTACTGCTTTGCAACTCTACTCCGATATCGAGAGGTTTCCACCTGTCTTTCCCTTCTTCTGCGTTGCGGCTTTATATATATATATATATATATATATATATATATATTTGTTCTTTTGGGAATTTGTTGCTTTTTTCATGATTGTAATCTAAAGGCCTGGTGAATAGTTTGCAAGTTATAATTGTTTTCTTGAGTTAACTCTTGCTAGTTCAACGTTTTCTCGTACTTTCCTTTCTCAGCCCTGCTTTGATTCATCCGCAAAGTGTGTGTATTGTTACGGTTGCCCCCTCTTCAATAGGGTCTTCCCTAGAAATGCTTAAAGGTGCGAATAGAGAGAACGTGGACTTTGAGGGAGTTGAGATGAGCTTAGCATAGCGAGAGATGAGGCTTCTGTCACCAAATAAGACTATGGAGTAGCTAATTTCGGCCACCGATACAAACGTGCAAGAAATGTATGGTAGACAACAAAACGACTATCTTACATCTTATCATCTCCCAGCAAGCACAAGGATTGGTAAGACTGTGAACTTAGATCCTTAGGTTCAGAAAGCATGGAGTGAGAAGTGACTTAGTCCGAAGATAAACTATTTAATCTTTACAAGGAGGGAAGTGAACAGTTGGCTGATTGATTGGCAAAGACATGCTCCGCGAGTATATCTGCTTAATACCTTTTTTATTATTTCAATAGCTGGCCTAATTGACAATCGCGTAACAAAAATTCTCAATGAAAGCTCGGTTTCGTATTAAAAAAAAAGCAGAGAAGGAAGGGAAATATTGATTGGTGAGATGATATGCCAAGATGAGAAGAGCCTTGAGGTATCTTTATGGCTTACCAATGGATTGTACTAGGACATGAAGGAACTGGGACAACTTTTTTTTTTTCCACTTAGGAAATGGAACACTCATTGATTAGATAATTATGTTAGGCTCCAAATCGTGAATACTTATGTAAAGAAGAACAAGAAGGGAATTTCACCCAGACAGTTAGTTAGTGGGGAGGGGTAATGGGCGTATATGGTAGCAGGGAGGAGGGTACGTTAGTATTTTGGGTTAGTAGTCAATCCTCTCAAACAGGTTGGCAAGCTTGTATATATACGTACATATATATACATTTTGGATAAGAAACAAGTTCATTGATGTATGAAACTTACGAAAGGGACAAGGACAAGGAGTCCGAGGAGGGTAAATGAAGCTTTCCCAATTGGTTAAAAGGGAAATGTAGGGGCAGGAAACAAAAAGATTAGAACATTTGCACAAAGATATAGCATAATACATGATCAAATAAAAAATCTTATCAAAGTTTTGTTTATGATCCTTGAAGACTCTTTGGTTCCTTTCCTTCCAGAGAATCCAAAAGAAGGCACGAGTGATGTGCAACCATAGCAATGCCTTCATTTTTGAAAGGAATATCAACTATAATCATAGATAAGAAGGTTCTGATGTCACTGGGGAAAGTCAGGAACCAGTCGAAGGAAGTGCAAAGGATCTGTCTTCCTTTGACAAAGGCAGTTTGGTTGTCTGTGATGGTAAGGGGAAGGGCCTTTTTAAGTCTCTCGAATAGGACCCGAACAATGAAATAAAGACAGGTAGTAAGACTGATGGGGCGATAATCGGCCATAGATCTAGCATCAATCCTTTTCAGTATCAAACAGATATAAGTCTTGTTGAGGCTAACATTAGTAATACTATTCTTGAAAAAATCTTGGAACACCTCTCGATATCATATTTGAGGATGTTCCAACATTTTTTAAAGAATTCAGACACATTCATCAGGCCTGGGAGATAAGTCATTTCCAAGGAGGTTTACGGCATTCAAAACTTCAGTTTCTGTGAATTCCTTCTCTAAATCAGCAGATAAGTGACTATTGATGAGGCTCCGATCAATGCCAATGTGGAAAGAATCCAGATATCCAGATTTCTTATAAAGCTTGCTGTAAAGAATCAATAAGTTCAAGATACAATCTCATCATCACTTAAAGGACTTGTACCTTGAATGGAGAGAATTTCAGTGATGGTGTTTTTCCTCTTTTTATTAGCCATAATCCGATGGAAGAAACTGAAATTTGTGTCACTATCTTCAATCCATCTGTTCTTACGTTATTGCTTCCATTCCCTCTCTTCCATCGTAGCCAAAGATAACAATTTTGCTTTCATTAAGGTTCTTTGAGTAGAGTGTACAGATGTAATAGATCCTAAATCTTCCATGTCATCAATAATGGCAACTTCAGACAACAACAGATTCTTTTTAGTAGATATACAGCCAAAAATGTCCTTGTTCCAAGATTTGAGCCTCTCTTTCACACTTTTTAGTTTATGGATGAAACCATGCCCTTGCCAGCCACTGAGAGGAGTGTTTTTCCACCAATAATCTATCATAGGAACGAAGGATTGGTGTTGGAGCCAAATATTTCCGGAGCGGAACAAATAGGGGCCTCATTTATAACTACCCATAGAGAAAATAAGGAGGAAGTGATCGGATGTGGGCCTATGAATTCTCCGAACACTAGCATTTGTGAACTTCTCAAGGATTCCATTGGATGAAAGGAATCTATTAATTCCATTTGTGAAGCACGGATACGGACATGAGACACGGACATGGTGACACGTCATTTTTTTTTAAAATCTAGGACACAGACACGACATGGACTTGTTTAGTAAAATATACATTTTTATACAAGAAGGAAATTCGAAATCAATCCTTTCATGCATTTGTATGCTTAAAAAATGATTTAATGTATTTCACACATAAAATTTATTATTTTTATCATTTAGTATTGTGTCTATTTAGTATTCTTAACAAGTGTTCGATATGAACCTATATTGACTTTGTACAACTAGTGTTTGCCACATATCAATTGTGCTAAGAAATCTTGGATATGTGTCCAACAAGTGTCGGAGTGTCTAAGTGTCCGACACATGTCAGATACGGACACACTAGCAACTAAAGTGTCCGTGCTTCTTAGAATGAGAGTCTTTGTAGGAGTATGATTATCAGACCAAGTATATTGCCCATTTTGTAAGGGGAGATTGTGAAGCTTTGTATCGATAATGAACTGATTAAAAATCTTCATGCTACGGGTGATTTTACCATTTGTTTTTCGTGTGCCCAATGTGAGACATTGAAGTCTCTAGCTAAAAATCCATTTTTTTGTGCAAAGACAAGAGAGGTCGTATAATTCTTGCTAGGAAGGTGGTCTCTCTTTGTATCTAGTGGGTCCATAAATACCTGTGATCCAAAACTTTAAACCATCAACAAGGGTTAGATGAAGTGGAAACGTCTGTAGAACAAATCATTCCAGTCCTAAACTCATCGAATCAATGTTTACCTTTCTCATTTCTCACTCTGTTTGTATAACTAAATGCCCTAAACAAACTCCCTAACTAATTACTAATATACCTTTATAATATCTCTAATTTCCTTCTAATGAAATTCCTATCAGAAACGCAAAGGCCTTCCAAACCATCAAGGATGCATTACAAAAAACTTCTCCATCAAGCAACAATATTTGAAATACTATAATCGTTAAAAGGCTGTGAGTGTAAGGGTTTCCAAAGATATAACTTTTTTCTTGAATAGGCGGTTGTTCCTTTCTCTCCATAGAATCCAAAAAAAAGGCCTTAATGATGTAGAGCCATAGTTTCTTCTTCTTTTGTCTGAACGGATGAAAGCTTCTTAATGAGCATTGGCCATAGGGTAAAGCACCAAATGAAAGCTTCCTTTATAAAGATCCAGAAGGAGTGTGTAAAAGAGAAAGAGATGAAGATGTGATCTGTTGGAATATATCCGAAGTAGTAAGGAGATACCTTACAAATTACAAAGAGGAAAAAACCCACAGAAGCCAATTTTTTTTTCTTTTCTTAAATCTCTCCAATTTAAACAAAACTTTGATCTAGTTTAGTAATGTTGCAACACTGAATGGTCCCAACTATACTTAGACCTTGTAATATTTGCCAAAAAAATACCTCCTGTAGAAGAGAAAATGATGGGGGCCTCAAGCTATCGGGATGGAAATGTGTTTACTATCATATTTATTGACTTGATGCCATGGGTCATTAATATAGTTAGTTTGTGACAAGTGCACCTAAGGAGCATGGACACAGATTTGTTCATACACGCTTTGAACATGTGTCTGACACACAAAAAAACATGCCCAATATTTTACTATTATTTTCTTTTTTCTCTTGGACACGTCTGGGAGACGCTTGAAAATTAAAACTTATTCAAAAAAAGATTAAAAGAGAAGTCCATTAAGCCCGACATAAAATTAAAAAAAAAAAATAAAAAAAACAAACTTTTAAATAGGAAATCCTAAAAAGTAAAAAATCATCTTAAGGGATTGTGGTTGGGGGTTTGAAATTCACCACCTACTTTGCCAACTACAAGAGAGCCACTTCACCACCACCCACTTCATACCGGCTATTGCAACTGCAAGGTTTCGTCGTTTTTTTTAAAAAAAAACTTCATAAAAGACTGAAGGTATAGAAGACCTCTAAATTCTTATGTTTCCAAAAAATCATATATATTTATCATTTATAAACCATTAGAAGACAACTTCAATCTCTAACCATAGCCAATAAAATCCTTTGAGCTTTTCTATTGTTGAGGATGAATCAATACATAC
This sequence comes from Luffa aegyptiaca, assembly GCA_017139565.1. Classification (NCBI taxonomy): domain Eukaryota; kingdom Viridiplantae; phylum Streptophyta; class Magnoliopsida; order Cucurbitales; family Cucurbitaceae; genus Luffa; species Luffa aegyptiaca. Next base: position 27,799,906 of record CM029404.1, read on the forward strand.
ATATATTCCATTAAAAAAAAATGTGTCCCCAACTTGTTTGTGTCCTACTTTTATTGAAATTGACATGTCGCCGTGTCCTTGTCGTGTTATGTCCATGTCACGTGTCCGTGTCTGTGCTTATCAAAAGTGCACGATAGCTGTTTGATTGACCTCTATTCCATGAAAGCATAACAACCAAGTGACGGGCCTTCAATAGTAAAAGTGCATGAAAAGAAATGTGTAAGAGTTGGGGGACTTAGATTGATTGGAAAATGTTAATTAGCTTTTGTGGGCCCAACTTTTAATTGAGTGTGACGTTGGGTGAGTGAGAAAAGTCATTGGAAGGGTATAAATTAGAGTTAGCATCAGTTAGCATCATAGAGAGGGCATGTTTCTGATTCAGTAGGATCTGACAACTTAAAGGGAGGGAACCTTGCTTCTTCCTTCTCTACACCCCTTGTTTATAAATGATACCAAGTTCTATTATCTTGCTATCGTAGTAGGTTTTTGGTTAAGCAAAATGTCTTCCAAGTTTTTCTAGTTGTGGGTTTTCAGCCCAAAAGCTCGTGGGTTTTGTGTGGGTGTGACCATCTTTTGGATTCTTGGGTTGGAGCATGTTACTTATTTCATGGCTTTCTAGGCCTTCAAGTCCAAGTATTTTTGGAATTACTCTTTTTCAGTTTTGTTGCAATTGGGGAGCTTTTTGTAATTTCCATAGTTGGTGCACATCTTTCTCTTGTACTTTTCGACATCTTAGCAGAAAGTCCCTTGTTTCATGGAAATCTATATAGATAGATAGAAGTCCTTTGTTCCTTGGCAATTGAGATGTGTGTGTATATATATATATAAAGCATAGAGTGAACGAACCAACATAGGCCACTAAATGCATATAAGAAATGTTCAATTTTATTATTATTATTATTATTTTATAAAAAACCAACTTTCCTTGAAAAAAAAAATGAAAGAATACAAGGGCATAAAAAAACAAGCCCACAAAAGGAAGTCCCATTAAAGGGAGGAACTGCAATCAAATAAAATAATACCTAACCCATAATTACAAAATAACTTCAGCATTGACGCCCAAAGAGAAACATGGAATCTAGAAAGGGACCAAACACCACAAGGGCCCCCCTCTACGCTTAAACACTCTATTGTTTCTCTCCCCCTACAAACCCCACAACAATGCACCCACCTTGACTTGCCACAAAAACTTCCCTTTCTCATGGAATGGCGAATGGAGAAGGAACTCTTCGATCAACTTCTTGTAATCTATTTGTCTAACAAATTGAAAACCGAACGTCTAGAAGAAAAAGCCCCAAACATCTCGAGCAAAGTCACATCTATGATCCAGATCTTCCCCATCCTCTGACAAAGGATGCAAGAAAACGACAGAGGATTCAATTAGAGAATTTGCATCCTATCACTCATCCATTACAAGTTGAATGGTTGCTAGTATGAAGTAAATTTAATCCTTATTCTCAAAGTTTGTGTTCTTGCATACCGTTGCTAAGCTGAAGTTTTTTTCTGTGTTTCCAGATTACTAACTGAGACAGTTAGGCAATCACAGGAGGCCTGGGGTGGTTTAAAAGACTGGACAGAAGTTGAGGTGATCTCCAATTACCATATCTTTGTTTTTATTGATTTTCATGTTTCACTAGCAGTCAATTGCTTTCCATACATGTATTGGTACATATCATCTATGGCAAATATACTTGTTTTTGCAATACTTTTAGTACCTTCAATCTACATTTATGAAATGAAATCCCTAATTAGCCAATTTATTGATGTTTGTCAAAGCATTTGATGCTGCCTTTGGCCTCAAAATAAACATCAGAAAATCTACCATGGTGGCATCATTCTCAGATGAAGCAGAAGACTTTGAATCATTATGGGGTTGCCCCATTACAAGTCTCCGTATGACCTATCTGGGCCTTCCCCTTGGAGGATTTCCTAGAAATATAAGCTTTCAGGATCCTGTTGTGCAAAAAAATATCTTCTAGAATTGGCAAATGGAATGGGTGTTGCTCTAAGAAGCATAGACACTGACACACGACACGCGACACGACACGACATGGACACGTCGACACATCAATTTCCAAAAAAGTAGGACACGACACGTTGGGGACACGTTAATTTTTTTTTTTTTAAAAACATATATATGTGTGCATATTTTGACATATTATGAATATGATAGGCCTTAGCCAACAATTTTATTTATCAACATCAACCGGGGAAGATTCGAGAGCTCCCCTCTCTCCCTAGTTTCTCAATCAGAGAAATACAATTCAAAATAGCCAAAAAAGATACCTGCCCTTTACACAAGCATTCCCTTATAACACTCCTCTACCCAACGTACAGAAGAATCACGTGGGCCCCCCCCCTAATCCTAACAAACTTGCTAATCTCCACTCTCTCTCTTTTCTTTCTTCTTCACCACGCGCCTCCTTTCGTACACCTTGGTTATCCGGGGCCTATCAATACCGCCCCCCCAAGAAGCCACCTTGTCCTCAAGGTGAAAAGATGGGAATTGGGTACTAATATCGGCTGCTGACTCCCACGTTGCATCATCCTTCAAGGCATTTTCCCATCGAATGAGAACCTCCAGTGTGTCATCTCCCAGTAAGGATTTTCGAAGCCCCAATAATTCCATGGGTTGAGTCTGTACATTGAGGTCACTTCTCAGCTGAGGGGGAATTGGACATACCGGTAAATTGTGGCCCACTGCCTTCCTTAAGACCGACACATGAAAAACAGGGTGGATCCCCGAATCTTTGGGAAGAGCTAGCCGATATGCCACTGAGCCGACCCGCTCCAATATTTGATAGGGCCCAATGAACCGGGGTGCGAGCTTCGGGTGTTTGTACCTTCCTAACGAGGACAGCCGGTAAGGTCGTAACTTGATGTAAACCCAGTCATCAACATTCAACTGGACATCACGCCGTTTTTCATTTGCGCTCTTAGTCATTCGTTGTTGTGCTTTCCTCAAGGACTCTTTTAACTGAGCAAGCATCTGATCCCGATCTCGTAACTGTATGTCAACCTCCGCTACAGTCGAAGAATCTGCCACATAAGGTAAAATTGGCGGAGGTGGCCGGCCATAGACAATCTCAAAGGGAGTAACCGCTGCGGACACGTGGAACGATGTATTGTAGCTAAATTCAGCCCAAGACACCCACTTAGCCCATTGCGCAGGATTCGACATGGTGAAACACCGAAGATAGGATTCCACCCCTCTATTGACCACCTCCGTCTGACCATCAGTCTGAGGGTGATAAGTAGTGCTTCTCCGAAGTTGAGTGCCTAAAGAGCGGAACAATTCTTCCCAAAATAAACTTGTAAAGATTTTATCACGGTCAGATATAATACTACGCGGGCACCCATGTAAACGGACAACTTCTTTAATGAAAACAGCAGCCACAGAAACAGCAGTAAAAGGGTGTTTAAGTAATATGAAATGACCATATTTCGACAATCGATCCACAACCACTAATATAGTATCATACCCGTTGGATTTTGGCAGCCCTTCAATGAAATCCAGGGAGATGTCCTCCCATATTTTGTCCGGAATTGGTAAAGCCTGGAGCAGACCAGCTGGTTTCAAGGTTAAGTACTTAGCTTGTTGACACATCGAACAATTTGCAACGAAAGTGTGAACCATGGCTTTCATTCCACGCCAATAGACCTCCTTGGATAAACGTTGATAAGTCTTTAAGGCCCCATGATGGCCTCCAACCGGACTGTTATGAAACTCTCGAAGAAGAAGAGGGATCGTAGGAGAATCGGGTGGTAACACTAACCTTCCTTGATAAAACAATAGCTTCCCACGCATAGAGTACCCTGCTGGTGCTGCTGTATTAGATTGTAGAGCTTGGCAAATGCTGGCCAAGTGTTGTCTTTCTGAATTTGCTCCTCAAAGATCGCCGGATTGATACCTTCAACAACGCTCAATAATCCCAGCTCCATGGCCGGAGGTAGCCGAGATAATGCATCCGCTGCCTTGTTGTCTAATCCTCTTTTATATTCGATACTAAAATCATACCCGAGCAACTTTGCTATCCAACGCTGATAATCACCGGCAATCACCCGTTGTTCCAACAGAAATTTCAAGCATTTTTGATCCGTTCGCACTATAAATCTTCGGCCCAACAAGTATGGTCGCCACTTTTGTACCGCAAACACAATTGCCATCAATTCGCGTTCATAAACCGCTTTGTGGCGGTGTAAAGGAGGTAGTGCTTGACTGAAGAAGGCCAGCGGTCGCTGCTCCTGCATCAATACCGCGCCAACCCCTACCCCTGAAGCATCCGATTCTATTACAAATGTCTTAGAAAAATCTGGCAATGCTAACACCGGAATGGATGTCATTGCGACCTTTAATCGGTGAAAAGCTTCCTTTGCGTTTGGGTTCCATCCGAACTTATCTTTCTTTAAGAGTTGAGTTAGAGGGAAGGCAATTGTTCCATACCCCTCCACGAATTTACGATAATAACCCGTGAGTCCGAGGAAACCGCGTAGTTCTTTAACATTTCGGGGAGTCGGCCAATGTTGCATCGCTTCTATTTTCTTCGGGTCAGCAGCTACACCCTTTGCTGAAACCAAATGTCCTAGATATTCGATCTTCTCGGCCCCAAACTGGCACTTCTTGAAGTTAGCAATAAACTGATCTGCAATTAAAATATGTAGTACCTGAGACAAGTGAGCAGTGTGATCATGAATATTGCGACTGTAAATCAGAATATCATCGAAGAAGACCAGCACAAATTTTTGTAAGAAGGGTCGAAGAATGTCGTTCATAACCGACTGAAATGTGGATGGTGCATTTCGTAACCCGAATGGCATCACTAGGAATTCGTAGTGCCCTTCGTGCGTCCGGAATGCTGTCTTATGAACGTCGGATGGTTGCACTCGGATTTGATGGTATCCCGATTTAAGATCTATCTTAGAAAAGATCGTAGCGCCAAATAATTCGTCCAAGAGCTCATCCACGACTGGTATGGGGTACTTGTCCGGAATAGTAACTCTATTCAACGCCCGATAGTCCACACAAAATCGCCAACTACCATCTTTTTTTTTTTACCAATAACACTGGGCTTGAAAATGAGCTTCTACTTGGCTGTATAATACCTGCTAATAACATTTCTTGCACCAAACGTTCAATCTCATCTTTTTGAAACTGTGGATATCGATATGGCCTCACATTAACGGATCCAACCCCAGTTTCTAGCTCAATCCTGTGCTCCTTACTTCGGACTGGAGGTAGGGACACCTGAGGTTCAAACACAGCCTTACACTGCTGTAATAATCCTTGTAACTCCGATGGCACATCCTCAAATTTTGTTGTTGGGTCTACCAATCCTTCACCCGTCGCTGGCGCTTCCATGGAACTCAGCTCTACTAGAATGCCTTGATCGTCTACCCCAAACGTTTTCATCATAGACTTGAGAGAGACCTGGGATTTTACCAAGCTACGGTCTCCTCGTAGTTGAACCAGCCAACTCCCAATTCGGAAATCCATTATAGATAATCGATAGTCGAACTGTATTTTTCCCAACGTCTCCAACCACGAAATTCCCAAAATCACATTTGCACTTCCCAAGGGCAAAGGAAGAAAGTCATGAATAATTGTTAAATCAGAAATAGTAAGAACCACACCTTTACAAATGCCCGTGCTCGGTATCGGACCCCCAGTGCCCAATACGATGCCATAGTTGGGGGATGATGAAATTGGTAACCCTAACCTTTGCACCACTTCTGAGGTAATAAAATTATGGGAGGCACCACTGTCTATCAATACTACCACCCCATGCTCACGGATTGTTCCTCTAACCTTCATAGTTTTAGGTGAATTCAACCCTACCATGGAGTTTAAGGATAATGCAGCTACCTCCGTATTTTCCCCCAAATTCCCGTCATTCATCGTCACTTCGGTCGCTACTGCTCCTTCCTCTTGATCTAATTCCTCAACAACGTCATCCTCACCTTCTTGTACGACCATGACTTGTAATTCTTTCTTTTTGCATCTATGCCCCGGATAAAATTTCTCGTCACATTTATAACAGAGCCCCCTTTCCCTCTTGATTTGTAGCTCCTTATCTGTCATCCGCTTGGATACCGGCGTTCCCCCTCCTTTCACCGCCGACTCACGAGCCGGTGTCACCGTTGTCGATGACCCTGTAGCCCCTCAGATGTAATTCAAAGTAATCGTTCGTGACGATGAGGCATTTGACCCACTCGACTGACTCGACCCTCCACTGGACCCACTCTGGGCCGTGTTGTTCTTTGGGCTACCCGTTGATACAGAGCCCGCTCTTTTCTTTTGCTGAACGTTATTGTCATCTTCAATTAATTGGGCCTTGATCATTTTGGCCTTCAAGCCCACAGGTTGGAATTTACGCAGTTCACTTTGGATTTCTTCCTTCAGCCCACATTCGAACTTACTCTCCAGCACTCCTTCACACACATCTTTTAGGGTTGCGGCGTACTGCTCAAATCGCCGTCGATACTCCCTCACAGTGGTCTCCTGCTGCAGCCGCATCAAACGGGCATACCGATCCCCCTGAGAAGTTGGTCGGAATCTCTCTTGCAGCAGCGTCCGGAATTCTTGCCAGCTACTCATCGGTGTCCGATCCTCCTCATATTGATGCCAAGACAGGGCTTCCCCTTCCAAACACATCACCGCTGCTTCGAGCTTATCCCTCTCAGATAATCGGTTCACCACAAAGTACCTTTCCACCCGGTGCAACCATCCATCCGGGTCTTCATCTTCCTCTCCTTTGAAAATCGGCATCTCTAACTTCCTTAGTCTCATATCGAACAATGGAATCTCTCTATTAGTCGGCGCCTGGATTCCCTCATTTCCCTTTGAAGGCGTTTCGCTGCTCACCTTGGGTTCCTCACATTTCTGGCTCGATTCCTCATCCATCGCTCTCTTACCTTTATCAGTTACGGTCCTTTCCGAGGACGGGGATCCTTTCTCGGTACGTACCATTCCTTCTAACCGAGCAAACATTGCTTTCATCTCTTCTCTAACCATTGTGAACTGGAGATCTAATTTCGCGTCAACATTTGCCTGAGCCTCTCCTACCTCTGCAATCTGCGTCCCCAAGCTCACTTCCATATCCACTTGCTTCACGCTCAACTCTGAAAGCTTCTCTTCCAGCGCACTAATCCTTCCTTCCATCTTTCCCACCATTCCCCAGGAAGGTGCTCTGATACCAAAATTGATAGGCCTTAGCCAACAATTTTATTTATCAACATCAACCGGGGAAGATTCGAGAGCTCCCCTCTCTCCCTAGTTTCTCAATCAGAGAAATACAATTCAAAATAGCCAAAAAAGATACCTGCCCTTTACACAAGCATTCCCTTATAACACTCCTCTACCCAACGTACAGAAGAATCACGTGGGCCCCCCCCCCTAATCCTAACAAACTTGCTAATCTCCACTCTCTCTCTTTTCTTTCTTCTTCACCACGCGCCTCCTTTCGTACACCTTGGTTATCCGGGGCCTATCAGAATATTTAATACTTTCATGTAAATTTCCTCTATATTTAAACATTAAAACAAGTAAAAAACAGAACTATGGATAATAACATAAAAAAAAGAAAAAAAAACAGAACTATGTATAGCCGCCGGTCGTGGGTAGAGAAGGAATGACTTGAGAACTAGAAGTAGAAGTTGCTGGCCGTCGTGACGTGATGGTTAAACCATGCGGAAGACCGGCGTGGCCGTGTGGGGAAGAAGATGAGAAGTGGAGAATATTGGAGAAGTGGAGAAATGGAGAAGAAATCATGGAAAGGCATGGGGAAGAAGATGAGAACGAAGAAGACTTAAAATAAAACAAACCAAGGGCAGATTTAAAAAAACAAAACAAAAACAAAATGGGTCTTTTTTAAATAGTGAGAGGTTTTTTACCGTGGGTCAAGGCTGTAAAATGAGGGGGCTTGGGCTGGGCCTAATTTAAACGGTCATTAAATTTAAAAAACACACATTTTTTCTCCAAAACGTGTCCCTTGCGTGTCTTGGCTGTCGGAGCCGTGTCGGGAAATTAAAAAAAAAAAAAAAATCACATGCAACGTGGCGTGTCGGACACGTGTCGGAGGCGTGTTGGGGCGTGTCGGTGTCGAACACGTGTCCGACACTGACACTTCGTCATTTTAGAAGTGTTCGTGCTTTATAGGTGTTGCTCAAAGGGAGGATGACTCACTCTTATTCAAGTGGTCGTTCTAAACCTCCCCACATGTTACCATCTGGTTTTTTGCCGCTCCTAGGAAAATTTGTGCAAGGATTGGCAGGAATGGTCTGTAACTTTCTATGGGGAGGCTCTAACGAGGAAAGGGGCTTGCATCTTGGTAACTGGAAGATTGTAACTTCCTCAACCTTAAATGGCGGCCTTGGTTTAGTCTTGACCAAGGATAGAAATAGAGCCTCTCTCTAAATGGATTTAGAAATGCAAATGCTATGAAGTTCCCAGCCACGCCTCGGAAAAATGTGATGCTAAATGTTCCACATCACCTTTGACAAGTTTTCCCTCATTTACTGATTTCCAGCTCTGAAGTCCTTGGTTTGGCATTCTAAGGCTTAAAGATCTATTCTGCAACCATGTTTCTCCCAGAACTGGTGTTGGTAGCAGCTTCTTCTTTTGGCTTGAGGATCTTTCCTGCAGAGGCATTCTGAAAAACCTTTTTCCTAGACTTTATGCTTTTTCCATTTGGCAGCAAGGCAGTCGAACTTGTGAGCTTTGGGACAACAAAAATGGGGGCTGGATGTGAGGCCTCCGATAGTAAAAACCGGCTCAAGGAAGGCTAAAAAGGTAAATGCCGAAGGAGAGAGCATAGACAGCCAGAGTGAGGACTGTTAGGGAAGGAGGATCAGCTGGTACGGTGGGTCAAGGGAATGTTGGAAGCTTGTTTTGTATGGGATCGTGTGTATGGGTTTCAGGGGGTGTTTTTTTGGGACTAAGAACGTCTTGGAGAGTTTTACCTAGTGCTCTCGGATCATCTGGGGCGTTTTATGTTGTTCTTTTGTTTGCTCTATTTTTCTGGTTTGTTGATGAACTATTACGCTGTTAGTAGCTGAAATATCAATATAATAGTGTTGCAACTCCTCTTCTCTTGTTGTGTGTGTTGTATTATCGGTTTTCTTGCAGGTTATAGAAGTGGATACCTAACACTGGACTACCAACTTTAGAAGGCCGCTTAAATTTAGAGATATAATGGACTGAAATGCCTTTTCCAGTATAATCAATAGATGGATTTTCTGGGGTGCAAGGTTGGGTCCTTCTCTTCTTCCAACTTAGGTATTTCCCTTGGCCATAACCCTATAAGCCTTTCCTTTTAAGACCCAATGGTGAGTAAAATTCGAAAGAGGCTCCCTCTTGGAAGAGAAGTTTTTTCTCCAAAGGAGGTAGACTTACTCTCATTCAAATAGTTTTGAGTGGCATTCGATCTACTTTATGTTCCTATCTAGGATCCTTGGTTTGGTTAGTAAGACTTTGGAGAAGCTTAGGAGGAATTTCTTATGGGAAGGGATTGAGGAGGGAAGACTCCTATTTAATGTAAAAACATTTACTGTTAGATCTCTCTTTTAGATTTGATGGATAGTTCTAACTCTTCTCCAAAGAACCTTTATTCGGTGATTTGGAAAGATGCTTATCCGAAGAAAATCAAATTATTTCTTTGGGAGCTTAGTCATAGAGGAATAAATACAGCGGATCGCTTGCAACGACGAATGCCTTATTTGACTCTCTCCCCTTCATGTTGTTTGATGTGTTATTCTTCTCATGAGAATCCTTGCCACTTATTTGTGCACTGCTCATATGCCTCACAGTATTGGTTGAATATGATGGATGCTTTTGACTAGCCTTTGATTCTACCAAATAATATTTTTGGTATTCTTGATTCTATTTTTGTGGGGCATCCTTTTATTGGTGTGAAAAAGATCTTATGGTTAGCTATTAACAGAGCTTTCTTCTGGTATCTGTGGTGCGAACGCAATGGAAGACTCTTCAAAGATACCTCCACAACCTTTGATGACCTTTTTGACTTAATTCTTTTCCATGCTTTGTATTGGTGTAAAAATTCACACCCTTTCAACAACTATAATCTCTCCACTATGATTGCAAATTGGAGATCTTTATTGTAATTTCTTTTAGGAGTTGGTTTTTTCATACCAACCCTTATTTCATTCATCAATGAAATATTGTTTCTATTTCAAAAAAAAAAAAAAAAGACTCCTATTTAATGTAGGAGGTGGTGACAAAACGAGTGGATCTTGGGGTAGGTAACTTGGCCTGAAGCAAGGCTTTGTTGGCTAAATGACAGTGGGGCTTCCTTCATGAGTTTGACTGACACCTTATGGTACAAGGTCATTGTCAGAAGTATAGATTACACCCTTTTGGAAAGGTATCTCTGAATAACTCCCTTTCTTTTCCCAATTCATTCATTCTCTGTTTTCCCATGTATATTAACTCCTCCATGAAAACAATAGATATTATGGTCCTTTTATCTTTGATTGTGAAGTTTTGTTTTAATCTGGGAGAAGGGACGTTCATGTTTTGAGTCTTATTCCATTTGAAGGTTTTTCTTATAGGCCTTTCTTTTGGTGTGCAGTGAATCCCTCTCTCTCGACTAGTTCTATCTTTACCTCATTGTAGAAGGTGAAATTTTCCAAGAAGGTTAAATTCTGTGTCAAGTCATTCACAAAAGAGTTAACACCTCGTATTGGATTTCGAGGAAGTTTCCCAGCTTGATAGGCCAGTGTGTTATATTCGTCATAGGAAGGCGGCGATGATCTAGATCATATTCTTTGTACCTATGATTTTTCAGGTTCAGTCAGGAGTTGCCTTTTGGAGGCATTTGGCTTATTCTTTGCTGGGCCTAGGGGATGTAGAGGGATGATTGAGTTCTTTCTTCATTCTCTCTTTTGGGGGAAGGGAAGGTTTCTGGGGTGAGCTGAGGTGTGTAGTTTTGTAGGGCCTTTGGCACGAGAGGAACAATAGGGCTCGAAAGGACTTCAAATGATGTTTCGTCCTTCGTAAGGCTCCATGTTTCGATAGTGAAGTCTTTTTGTAATTATCCTTTAGGTCTTATTTTACTTAAATGAAGCCCTTTTTATAGCTTGACTCTTTTTGTATGAGCTTTGTCTTTGTATGTCCTTTTATTTTTTTATTTTTCATATTTTCTCAATGAAAGTTTGGTTATTCATTAAAAAAAGAAAGAAAGGAATTTAAAGTTTGTATAAGGTTCTAGATGAAGAATCAGTGGGCCCCCACATATTTTCAGCATATTTTTTATATCAGCTAATAGCATCTTATAAAAAAAAAGCTGTTCATTTTTCCCCATTTTTTTTTTCCTAAACTCTTAAGAAGTTCATCTGCATGGTAAAATTGCAGGGAGCATGGGTTCTCAAACCACGAAACTCGACACCGAAGTGTGTTGTACATTTTATTGGGGGTATATTTGTTGGAGCTGCACCTCAACTTACATATCGCTTGTTTTTGGAGCGCCTTTCAGAGAAGTGAGGCCCTTAGTTCTACTCTTTTTACCAATAGATTACTTTTTGTTTCCTGTTTCGATAGGTTAATATATCTTTACTATACTTGGATTGTGATGGAACGGGTATCTGTCTTCCTGAGTGATTTAATCCGTTAAGTTGCACCAGACTCATATATCATACTTCCTTTTATAGTCCTTTGATCTGTTAAACTTGTTTTCGAAATGGTTATCGAATTTCATATTAGATGTTGAAATCAGGATCATGGGATCTCACTGTACTATGTTTAATTGTTTAATGGAATTCAAATCCATGATTTTCAAATCTTTGTAGACTATATACTTATTAATGAGAAATGAAGAAGATTTTGACCAAACACCATTATGAATCAGGGGTATTTTCATCATTGCAACACCGTATGCCAGTGGATTTGACTATTTCTTAATTGCGGATGAAGTGCAGTTTAAATTTGATAGGTGTCATCGGGCATTTCTTGAATCAGTGAGTTTTCTGTTTTTCTCTTTCTTCTCTTTCTCTCATTTATGATGAGAAACATGCACTTTTCCTTTTTTCCCCCCCTAAAATCTTGAAGGAAGAAGTTAATAAGTTAATCATACAGGTACGCGATCTTCCCATTTTTGGTATTGGCCATTCTCTGGGATCTGTCATCCACCTTTTGATTGGTATCATAACAGCTCTTTATGTCATGTCAGGAACTGATTTGGTTTGCAGCAAATCAAATGGGTTAGATTGCTAACTTATCTGTTCATCAGGATCAAGATATGCTGTTGAAAGAAGTGGAAATGTACTAATGGCATTCAACAACAAGGTATTTCAATGAAAAGCTTTATTTCTTAAAAAAAAAGGTATTTTTGCGACAAGTTTTAAACATGAATTTGGAGTTTCAAACATACTGCTGGATAAAGAAAAGTAAAATACCAATTTGTAGGTTAATTATACGGCTGGATAAGGAAAACTAAAATACAAATATGTAGGTTAAAATATTCATTACTTCGAAAAGATAGAAATAGTTTCTCCTTCTTGGTCATCGGAACCACTGTTTAGGCAAGCACACTAAAGCGGCAAGGTTTTGTAGAACCTAAGCAAAAGGGCAAGGTGCATGCTTAAGACGTGAAATACAATACCTCTTAAATAGAATAGTTCACTAATTTAATTTTATGGCTGATAAAACTGAACCTTACATTGAGAGGAAAAAGTATTCTGCGCTATGATTATATTTAGAATTATGATGATAACTTTGATAATAAATTAATTAAGCTCAAAGCAATAACTTGATAAAAGCTTGAGGTGTTTGCATGAGTGAATTATGTTTAACAAATATCTCTTTTTTTTTTTTTATAAGAAACAATTTCATTGATGTATGAAATTTACAAAAAGGATGAATAATCCATGATGATTACAAAAGGCTTTCCCAATTTGATAAAAGGGAAACATAAGAATATGAATTTTAACAAATATCTCTTAGTACAATTTGTTTCTGCTTGGCAACCCATCTCTTGTCTAATTTGAACTTCTGGCCGCTTTTTATCTGTCCTTTATACCTGTTCTTCGTTTGAGAAGTTTTTTCTTAATCGAAAAAGGAAAAGAAGCAAAGAGCCTTAGTATCAGTGATCAGTAGTGTTCAGGCGTCTAGGATGGGGCAATCCTTCGTCAGAAATTGACTTTGGAAATTTAAAGTATCGTTGAAAAATGACCTGTCCCCATTCAACCTTAAACATAAAATAAATTGTTGGGAAGAAAAACAGGGAATAACTGTGCGGTTGGCACATTTAACAGTAAGGTGATTAAGTATTTTGGTCGATATAGCGGTAGAATGAATAATTGCATCATTCATTAATAAAACTAATTTTTTTTTGGTTTGGTGATTGAATAGATGGTTAAATGTCTTGATAAAATAAGTCTATAACAATATTATGTTGATTATTTGTTATGTGATAATACTTTTAGCCATTAATATTTTTATGATCATTTTGTTAAATCTTATTATCAACCATCGGTGTAATGTATAATATTATTAGACAATGTGCAAGTAGTGGAAAGGAATGTGTTTTCCTTTTTTTGGTAAGAAAGGAATGTGTTTTCCTTACCCTTAAAGAATTATCTATCCATTTGAAATGGTAGAAAGTAGAAACCATCCTCTTTTAGTAAATCCAACTTGTAAACCCCCCTCGACTGCCTTTATTCTTCTCCTTTGAATGGATCCTCTCTCTCTATCTCTTTATTTTCTTTCTTTTTCTTTTTTCCCTACTGGAAAGCAACTATAACTCTACTCATGTGTTGTGATGTTTCTCTGTCTGTCACACGTGCAACATGACATGCAATCCGTGTAATCTAATCACCTTCTTTATGTTTTAGAGAATTGACAAAGAGTTCTCTATTCACAGGAGGCAAGCTCAGCTGTTCCTTTATTCTCTCCAGTGCTTGTTCCAATGGCTCAAAGCATGGGGCCTCTCTTATCACAAATTGCATCATCACCGACTTTTCGTCTAGGGGTGAGATATTTTATCTTTTGTAATCCTTGTGATTAACGTGCATGGTTTTTTCAAAGCTTGTTGCTGAGAGTTTCTTTGAGTAGTTTTGAGATACTTGTTATTGTGAAATTTCATAACTATATTTTTTAGCGGAATGAACACAATGATAATTTCCAATTATTCAGTGGTTGTAGCATAAACTAACATGAGTAGATGTTCTCTAGGTTAGCCACGCTTGTCCTGTCTGCCTGTATCTACTTTCTGGGTCTAAATTCTGCAGATTTTGACCCCAAAAAAATTGTACTTATCCACGTGATGCCCTTAAGACTGTAAAACCATTACATGTTCAATCTATACGTGCACAGTGGGAGTTCTAAAGAGGCATTCGGGACTCTAAACATCATATAAGAAATCTATAGTTATATTAAAATGTAGCTTAAAAGAATTTCTCTTTTTGCCCCTTCTATAGTTTATATTTTCAAACTTATTCTAATTTATGATTAGCAGTTCATATTGATATTTATGAGAAAAAATAGAGAGTTGTGATTTTATCGAGATTAAAACGATACTGATATTTTTGAGAAAAAATAATTAAATAATTGTATTGAGATCTTAACCTATAAATAGTTTTTCTAAAAAACAATGAATATTGATTTTTATGAGCAAAAAAAATTATTATTTGAATAAATAAAAATTGTACTATTGAATATTTTTTTTTTCTTTTTTGAGTTAAACGACATGGGGTGGGAGTATTTGAACCTCAAATCTCTTGATCGACGGTACATGCCTTATCCAATCTAGTTGAGCTATGTTCAGGTTGACAATTATAGTATTGAATAATAATATCTCATTATTAATTGGATTTTATTTTATCTATTTGATTATTGGTTAAAATATCGTCTTGGTTCCTATACTTTGGATCATGTCCTATTTTGGTCCCTATACTTTCAGTATATCTCAAAATTAGTCCCCATATTTCATTTATGGTTAAATTTTGCTAAAAATATGTAGTTCTTATATTTTGCCTAAAAATTTAGTAAATGTATTGATGTTGTGTCTTTTCTGGAATGAAAATTATTATTATTCTTTTGTCGAGTTAGATAAAAATTAACTTTAAACTAATGATAAGGACTAATTTTAAGATGTATTGAAAGTATAGGGACCAAAATGTGACATTTTAAAGTACAGGGGCTAAAATGAAACAAGATCTAAAGTAAAAAGACCAAAATGGTATTTTAAACGTTGAGGTTTTTATTTGCTCTTATTGTTTAACTTTTTCTTTGTTTAATTTTTGATTTTGTTCAAAAAACATTTATTTCACAAATTATCAAACACTATGAAGTCCTAAATCTCTCAATGCTAGAGTGATCTTCTCCTTTTAAGCTCTATGGTAGAATGATTATCGTCTCTTATAAACGTGACTTATGAGTTAATGGTATCATCTCAAATTCTCAATGGGAGTCTCATTTTTGTTAATATGCATCTGCAGGCAGAGATGACAATGAAGCAATTAGAAAATCTTAGCCCTCCAATCATGAAGCAAGTTCTTCCTTTAGTTGAGCAGCTCCCTCCCTTGTACATGGACCTGGTGAGGGGAAGAGAAGATTTTACCCCAAAGCCAGAAGAAACTCGACGACTTGTATGTCCAAAATAACTATAAATATTTATGCATATTTTTTAGTTATACTTTTTTCTTCTTTAGTTGGGCCGACTCTACCAGCATGGAATTATTTGGCTGGGTTTTATTCGTTTAATTTTGTTGCTGGATTTCGGCATTTCTATTGTTGGATTTTAGGCAATTAATTGATAGGTTTTTGCACAATCTATTGGATTAGCTTTAGAAAGGGCATCGATTAATTTCAACACTCATTAAGTTTAAAATTGGGTGAAATAAAAATTGCATGATTAAGCTTTCGAAGGTACTCGAATTTCCTAAAAAAAAAAAGTATTACAACTTGTTGACATTAACTAATTATTTTAAGAACTCTAAAGCATATATCTTACTGCTGTTACGTATTTGCCACCCCTTATAAAAAGCCTTTTGCCCGTAGGGTTATCGGGTAATGAATGTTACTCTATTGTGTTTGTCCAGCCATTCTTGCCTTTCTTGTCACCAAGTATAACTTGGTTGCAAGGCTTTTAGGATGAATGATGTTATCTCTGTCTGTGGTCTGCACTTCATAATTAGTGCAGAAGACATTCTTAGACTTTAGTTATATGTTTGCACTGACTTGTTCTTGTGGAATGTTTGATCAGATAAAGTCATACTATGGCATCTCCCGGAATCTTCTCGTTAAGTTCAAGGATGATGTCATTGATGAAACTCTGATACTAGCTCAGTTGCTTAGCTCGGAGTCTGCAATTAGTTCAATGCTGGACATGTCAACTCGGTCGTTGCCTGGCAATCATGGGTTACCCTTACAGCAGGTCATTTCCCCCTCCCTACCTCCCTGTTTCATCATCTATAAACATTGAAGCACTTTTTTCTTATTATCGCTATTTTCATTTCCAAGAAAATTAGAGATGGCAGGTTTGGGATTTGAGTTTGAGGCTCTCATCTCTTATTTGAAACTGAAGAGTTCTTTTGCACATTTATAGGCCCTCCCCGACATACCACCAGCAATGGCAGATGCTGTGAACAGAGGAAGTGAGCTTTTTACCAATCTAACTGCAGGGACGCCTTGGGAGACTGTTGCAAAAGAAGTGGGAAACACATTAGGCGTCGACTCGAAAATCCTTCGTGCCGAAGCATCCAAGGATCTGGACCTGCTTGTGGAAGTGGTAACAGCATGGATGGCCTCAAACATGGGTCCAAAACTTTTGAGGCCGTAAATGTTGTCATGGACGTTCAGTTTGCCAGCATCCCATGGTCAGTTGATGTGTATAATATGTACTGCGATGATTCTGAATTGCTCAATTCTTCTGGGCCATACACGCGCAACAGCATCGGCCAGTCGTAAGTTGCAGCATCTTTGGGCTGATTTTGCTTCATCTGTTTCAAATTTCAAGTAGACTTGCAATTGCTGTAACTATAATTATTGTCAACGCTTTTTGCGGTCTATATCACAGGATGGTTGTATATTAATGAACTTTGAACAAACTTTATATTTGTAAATCTACTGATCTGCCCTTGTGTGACGACTATGTTTTTTGGCTGTAGCAAAAACAGAATTTGCTATTTTAACTATATCGTGTCTAAAATTTAGTTGAAAGAAAAAAAAAAAAGAGTCTAGAATTTGATTTTAGGGAAAAGTTCATTTTTACCTCTAAACTTTCGATTTCATCAAATTGGACCCTAGACTTACGTAAGTGTTACAATTTTTGCTTTCTATTTAGTTCCACTAATTCATCTACTAATTTTAGCAAAAAGCAATATGAAAATCTATGAAAACTCACTAATTTAATATCATATTTTGTACAAATTTAACTTTGATTAGGACACAAATTAACCATCAAATAATATTGTCAAAACTCACGAATTTTAACAAAAATTAGCTCTAATGTCATTTTTCTTTGAAACTTTTCAATTTTGTACCATGGAAAATATATTTTCCAACGACTTTTCATATGAAAAGCTTATAAGAAGGTAAAAGTTGCAACACATTTCAAGTTTAAAGTTGAGATTGCAACCTTTTATCTTGGATAGTAAAAAAGGAGTTGGAAGCCCCTTTTACTAAGAAGGAAGTTCATAGGGTGGTCTTTGGCTTGGTTAGGAATAAGTCTCCTAGTCGGATGGTTTCATAAGGGTTTTTTTTTAAAAAGAAAAATCAGTATAATTGAGATTGTGTTAGAGATGATTTGTGGAAAGTTTTTACAGTTTTAGAAGGGTATTATTAACGCATATATGAGTAAGACTTACGTGTGGTTGATCCCTAAAAAAGATAAGGGTAACAAGGTGAAAGATTTTAAGCCAATTAGTTTGTTCACGAGTTTATATAAGATTATTGCTAAAACCTTGGCATAAGAAAATCCTTCCTAGCATCATTTCCAATTCTCGAGGGGCCTTTGTTGTTGGAAGGCAAATTATGGACCACGTGTTGATTGCTAATGAGGCCATTGAGGACTATAGACAAAGAAAGAATGAATGGATGATCTCCAAGATTGATTTTGAAAAAGCTTATGACCACGTAGACTAGAACTTTTTAAACAAAGTCCTAGAGAAGAAGGGGTTTGGAGTTAAATGGAGATCTCGGATTTGGATGTATATGAGGTGTGCAAAATTTTTTATCTTTATAAATGGGAAGCCTCAAGCTAAGATTTTTTCTTCTAGGGACTTAGAAGAGGAGACCCTTCCTCACCCTTTCTGTTTATCCTTGTTGTGGATACTTTGAGTAAGCTTGTGTCAATTGGAGTGGAGAAGGGGGTGGTCTAGGGGTTTAAGGTAGGGATTTAGCTAGTTCACTTGTCTAATTTATAGTTTGCAAACAATACCCATGTTTTTTTGTTTGGGGCAAGAAAATTCCTATGTAAACCTAAATTGTTTCTTGTCCTTTAAACCTTAGTTTAGGTTGAAGATCAATGGAGGCAAATGAAAGAGTATACGACACTTGAGCGGAAGTGAATCGGCGGAACTTAGGCACTTAGGGGCTGTTTGGGGCGTTGGGTTGGTTATAATAGTTGGGGGTTATAATAGTCTGTGTTTGGGGTGTAGATTATTATAGTCTCGGATAAAATAGTCTGTGTTTGGGGTGCAGATTATTATAGTCTGGGATAAAATAGTATGTGTTTGGGGTGCAGATTATTATAGTCTGGGATAAAATAGTCTGTGTTTGGGATGTAGATTATTTTAGTATGGGTTAAAATAGTATGTGTTTGGAATGTTGATCTGTTTAACATTAGGTTCTGAATCAAAGGTTCAAGCTAACTATTTTTTTTCCTGAATTTTTTTGTTTATTTTCCTCATGCAACTTTGTACGTCAAATACCATATTTTGCAAATATTAATAAGAAAAATGTTTGAGTTTAGTTGTAAAAAAAAAATAAAGTTGTAGGTATAGGGTTAAATTATGTGCTTAACTTAAAAGGTAACAAGAATAACTTAAGATAAGGGTTGATTTTCTTTGTTTTAGAGTCATGGTTTTTTCACAAAATAAGTTTTATGATTTCATATAGAAAAACCATATTTGTTTCATTTCTGTATTCTTCATTATCAAAAGAATAAAAAAAACTAGAAATCAAATAAAATAAAAACTTGAGTAGTATTTTTTTTTTTAATTATTATTATCATGGTAAACTTGAATACGATTGGTATAATTTGGAATGAAAAATATAGTACGGTGAAGGTAAACATTCATATACTCCATGATCAAAAGTAATTATGTAATAAAACTCTATATTTATATACGTACAAAGACAACTTAGTATTTAACTCCCTAGAATTGCACAAAAAAATTATATTTGGGAGTTAGTGTTGCCTTCTATGGGCCACCATGATGGTGGCACAAAAATATTGTTTCCACCAAATATATGAGTACAAAAGACAGGTAGAAAATTCTTGAAAGCAAAGATAATTGTGAAGCAACATCATTGGTTGAAGAGTGATGGGTCAGCCGTGTTTGTGCAGGAGGAGTTCACAATACTCCAACTTCAGAGCAGCCGGAATGGAGAAGAAGCTCTCTGTCACTTTCATATTATTGAAAAGGATATCCATGAGCTTCACCCTTTTTCGGTTATCCAATTCTGGTACCTCCATCAAGTGGGTGACAATTTTATCTCGGAAGTCAGCCTCTGTGGCACGTTTTTCTTTCGGCCACTCTGCAATTGACTTTAGTTGCTCTGTAAATGAGGTGACAATTTCTGCTATGTGCGTGTCAGACCCAGACCTCTTCCTCTTGCTCCCACAAGACGACCTTCCTGTTGGGCAACTTTGACTGTCTGGCGTACCCCGAGGTTCATCCTCTGACATGTTCGCAGTAGGCATGGTGAATGACGGGATGTGGGTGTCGTTCTCTGGGGATGCACTGAGGTCTACCTCATCATCTGGCATGTTGGATCCCATCTCGCCCATCACCTTCGACACCTTCCCCGTGGCTCGATCCTTCCCAAAGACATATGCCAAGTCTTTGAAATGAGGGAAAGGCTTGTTACACATGCCTTTTGCGATAGGATGCCCTGCATTGACCCAAAAGTTTATGTTAGAAAGTGATAAAATATGAGAAGTTAACACAATCACACGTTCTTACCTTGACCCACAAGTCAAATGTTTCCTTCTCTGCCTCGATGCATTTAAATTCATCGTTCCACCCAAAACTGCTACATTTAGGACCCAACATCTCTGCAATTGCTTGGTATTGTTTCTTTCAGGTGCGAACCCTAGAGTCGATGTTGCTCTGTGCTGGAACGTCCTGTCCAGGCAGTTTCTCCCTCATCAAATTCTCCAACTGCCCCAGATACCCAGCTTTGAATGTCCCATTATCGGACCTCCAACCGCTTGCATGAACTAAGGACACGAGGGACTCCACCAGCTTCGCATCCTCGTTCTTTGTCCAAATTTGTTTTGGAGCTCTTTGATAGCGAGCATAGCTAGCTAGTTTTCCCTAATTAATTTAGCTAGTCTTTTATAATTTATTGGCGAAAATTATGCATTTATGTGTTGTATTTGTAGGAAATATAGTTGTGAGCCAATTGGATGTTCGGGATGCGAAAAGAAGCCAAAGAATGAAAAAGAATCAAAGTTGGAAGATTGGAGATAGACCCATCCGCAGACCAACGTCGAGACGCTGCTCTCTGGGCGTCTCGGCACTGACATTCTATATTTGGAGTTCGCATTCTTAAAAAAAAAATAGCGTCGCGACGCTACGACCAAAATTTTCCCTATTTATATTTTGCGATTAGGGCTTTTTGGGGGACTTCTCTTGGACGATTTGGTGCCGTAAAACAGAGAAAAAAAGGGCTTTTGAAGTTGAAACAAGTGGAGGAAAAGCGGGAATCAAACCATTGTTCGTGGGGATCGTAACGGGGACGTGCGGTCTCGGCCTACCTAACATTTAATTCTCTTTACCCTTTGCTTTTGTAGTTTTTATGGCTTATTTAGACTTAGTTGATATTGTAATGAGGATTATGTGTAGCTAAGTTTAAATCTTAGGGATTGATGTAGCCGTTGGGCACGTTATGGATTGATTTAATGGTTTTATTGCTATTGATTTCATTTATGCATAGTTGTGTTCTTAATGCTTTCAATTTACCGGCCATAAATTGATTGATGTTTGTGATTGAATCTAACTCGGGAGAGAGGATTTAGCTTAGAAATCATTATTCATAACTAGGATTTAGCTAGAAATCGGGAGATAATAGTTAATTCTAGAAATCGTTAAAAAGGTTAACCTTAATGCCTTGCATGTTTAATGAATTTAGATAGGGATATCGGGTTCATTGCAAGTGGGAGAATCATGTATGCTCGGGAGAGATATGTGTGATTTTAGTTTCCCAAGATTTATGAATCATAGCATGTCATTAAACCATGAATTAATCCATAATCCCAATTGGTGAAATCAAATCCCTAAGACCGTCAACTCCATTAGATTGTCATACTTTTTCATTGTTGTGTTTGATTACATCCATTCTCACTTTGATTGATTCCCTAAATAAAATTGGGCAAGAGTATTTTCGGTAATTAAAATTGATTAGAAATCCAATCCAGAGGACGACATTCGAATATCACATTCACTATATTATTACTTGATCCGTGCGCTTGCGGTAGAAAAATTCCACATCAAGTTTTTGGCGCCGTTGCCAGGGATTGACATATTTAGTCATTTTTAATATCGAAGAAAAATTGTACGGTCTTAGTTTAGGGTGTATTTTATTTTATTTTTTTTGTTATTTTTATTATTTTTGTTTTTAGGTAGATTGCATTTTTTTCCTTTATCGTTTTTCTTTTCCAAATTTGTTTTCTTGCCATATTTAGTTTTTCCTTTTTTTTTTCCTTTTCTATTTTGTTTTCTTTGTTCTTATTTTTCTTTCTTTTTTTTGTTTGAGTCTTAGACCTTTGTTCTTGTTGGGTTATTATTTGATTGGAAGCCTAATTATCATTGTTGCTTTAATTTATTTGAATGGCTTTTTATTCAACTCCATATTCCAATTTTTCATCTTCAAGTTATACCCCTTTAAAAGAAAATTCTTCCTTAAAAAGCTTAGTTCAAAATTATATTGAGGAGTCTAGAGCGAGGAGTTTAAAATTTGATGAAATTCTAAAAGGACTTCAAACCCCAAAGGAAGTTAGGGAGGTGGGATCCACTTCCCTAGGTTGTCTAGTGAGTAATGTGGCCGATGATTCATTGGCACCCATTCAAGAGCTTAGTTCTTTCGATTTTGCTGAGGATGAGCATTTAGGGGTGAGTTGCATAGATAGTGGAGAAGAATTTGAAAGTTGTAGCACCTATCAAGAACATGTTTGTGAGGAAGGAAAAGAAAATGAGCTTGTAGTGTTAGAGGAATTCAGGAGGTAGAGTTTGAGGTTGAACAACCTTCGTCTGTTTTATCTTCTCTATCCTTTGTAGAATATGATTGTTCCTTTTTCTATTCTCACGAGTCAGTTCTAGAGTCAGAGTCTCTTTATTTTGATCTTTCTCCCTTTATGCTTATTTTATTAAAAAATACCAAAAATAATTTCGTTTCAGGGGCCCATGAGAAGCTAGTAAGCTTGCTAGCGATTGTGAGATTTATTGATTCAAGAAAGAAGGGCCCAAAGAAATACGAGAATTTTTATGTGCCTTGATGCCTATTCGGTCAACACGTCGAGCTAATGATGTTAAACAAGCGCTTATGGGAGGCAACCCAAGTAAGTCCAGTTGTGTTTTTCTTTTTGCTTTTGATTTATTGCTTGTTTTTGTTTTGTAGGTCTTGGTTCCAGTTTCTATTTTGCTTGCAAGCTTCAATAAAAGAGGACATCGTCATTCCAGGGCAGTATTGTTCACTCCTCCTACTCTTTTATTGTTCTCATGCTTAATTGTGCCTTATTTTCTTTATACATGGAGGACAATGCATGTTTTAAGTTTGGGGGTGGAATAGCATGTTTGTGGAGCCCTTGAGCATCCGAGTTCGGGCTATAGTTTTGAGCTTTCTTTGAATTGAGCATATGGTTGTTTTCTGGATGATATTTTTGCATGACTATGATTTCCTAGGATAGGCTTTCTTGTCAATTTTCAAGCTTTCGATGAGTTGTAAGCATGAGTGCCCAAAAAGGGAGACTTTTTAAACTTTTTCTAGGAGATGTCTTGCATGAGTAGAGTATTTGTCTTGGCTAGATTTGGATTTGAATGCTTAGGAGCGAATTATTAGGTTCATATGCTTGTTGTCACCTTGATAGGTGCAGGGAAGAGCTAAAGAGTTAATTTTTTGCAAATTAGCATGTTTGATCTTGCTTAGGAGGAAAGAAAAGAATATATGCTTATCATGCTCATAAAGGAAAAATCATTCTTGTTGCTACAATTTGAAAGGAAAAAAAAAAACAGAGAAAGTCATGACTTAAGCGCGCAATGCAATGCTTAATAAAGTTTTGGCAAAAAGAGCTACCCCTGTTGTGATCAATTAGGCCAACCAAGGGGTAAAACTCGGGTTAAGGGTCCCTGCAATAGGTGTGTGAAAGCCAGTGCCACATAAAAATGCATGTTGTAATTTTCAATTTTAAGCACCTAAGTATGGAGGAAAACAAACTAATTTGTTCCATTGACTCGTTAGTGAATCCTTAGTGCCAGTGTAGAGGGAAGATGAGTTGAGAGTTTAGTAATCCAATCCCGGGCTAGTAGAGTCTGATCTCGTTAAGTTAGATCTTGCTTGTGCAAGTTAATTTTGGAAAACTTTTGATTTGTCTCCCTCATTGGTCCTTATGTGCATGTCTCTTGATTGCTTGATTATTGACTTTTGAGCCTTGAGGATTGAGTCATGTTTGTTGCATCCATTCTTCCATTGTATGCTTGATTTTTAGTTTGCTCGAGGACTAGCAAAAGCTTAAGTTTGGGGGTGTTTGATAGCGAGCATAGCTAGCTAGTTTTCCCTAATTAATTTAGCTAGTCTTTTATAATTTATTGGCAAAAATTATGCATTTATGTGTTGTATTTGTAGGAAATATAGTTGAGCCAATTGGATGTTCGGGATGCGAAAAGAAGCCGAAGAATGAAAAAAAATCATAGCGTCGCGACGCTGTGACCAGCATCGCGACGCTCTCGGCGAATTTTCCAGATTCGCGGTACCGTGACAGCGTCGCGACACTACCCCCACAGCGTCGCGACGCTACGACCAAAATTTTCCCTATTTATATTTTGCGATTAGGGCTTTTTGGGGGACTTCTCTTGGACGATTTGGAGCCGTAAAACAGAGAAAAAATGGGCTTTTGAAGCTGAAACAAGTGTAGGAAAAGCGGGAATCAAACCATTGTTCGTGGGGATCGTAATGTGGACGTGCGGTCTCAGCCTAACTAGCATTTAATTCTCTTTACCCTTTGCTTTTGTAGTTTGTATGGCTTATTTAGACTTAGTTGATATTGTAATGAGGATTATGTGTAGCTAAGTTTAAATCTTAGGGATTGATGTAGCCGTTGGGCACGTTATGGATTGATTTAATGGTTTTATTGCTATTGATTTCATTTATGCATAGTTGTGTTCTTAATGCTTTCAATTTACCGGCCATAAATTGATTGTTGTTTGTGATTGAATCTAACTCGGGAGAAAGGATTTAGCTTAGAAATCATTATTCATAACTAGGATTTAGCTAGAAATCAGGAGATAATAGTTAATTCTAGAAATCGTTAAAAAGGTTAACCTTAATGCCTTGCATGTTTAATGAATTTAGATAGGGATATCGGGTTCATTGCATGTGGGAGAATCATGTATGCTCGGGAGAGATATGTGTGATTTTAGTTTCCCAAGATTTATGAATCATAGCATGTCATTAAACCATGAATTAATCCATTATCCCAATTGGTGAAATCAAATCCCTAAGACCGTCAACTCCATTAGATTGTCATTCTTTTTCATTGTTTTGTGTTTGATTACATCCATTCTCACTTTGATTGGTTCCCTAAATAAAATTGGACAAGAGTATTTTCGGTAATTAAAATTGATTAGAAATCCAATCCAGAGGACGACATTCGAATATCACATTCACTATATTATTACTTGACCTGTGCGCTTGTGGTAGGAAAATTCCGCATCACTCTTGACAAATTGGCCATTCTATTATGTGAATACGCATAGTGTGGAAATGTTAAACTATAACGTAATAAAAATCGTGTACACAAAGACCATGAATGAAAATCTCATTAACTAAGATAAACGAGTACATTAACAATTAGAATCTAAACAGTTAATACAACCAGTGAATAATACTTGAACTAGAAGAAGCAATTCCTAAATTCTATAAAGCAACATTAATCCATTAGCTTTTACGTAACTCCCAATTCGAAAACATCTGTGTTGCCAACTCTTCCCTCCACCGGCTCCATTCGTCAGAAGTCTCAATGAAATTGATATTCTCACCATCAGTTGTAACCGAAGCAGAATCCACCTCATCCAGCTCATCAGGAATTTCACGGTCACCCATCTCTCTATTAATAAGATTGTGAAGTAAGCAGCATGCTGCGATGGTCCGTCCTTGAATTCGAACTGGATAGTACGATTTCCCTCGGAGGATAGCCCACCTTCCTTTCAACAAACCGAATGCTCTCTCGATCACATTCCTCGCAGATGAATGCTTCATGTTAAAGAATTCTTTTGGAGTAGTTGGTGCATTCCCCTCATCACGCCATTCAGAGAGGTGGTACAGTTTCCCTCTATACGGTGCCAGGAAACCCTCTGCGTTAGGGTACCCAGCATCGCACAGATAATAATAGCATGTGGAATGTGATATTGGCTCAGTACACCTTCCTAAGGGTCTACGGTGAAAGGAAAAAAGGTACGATTATTTACCCTTCGAAACTGTGAGTCCGTTTGGTCTTGATATTGCATCTCTAAGAACTCGAGAATCAGCGGCAGACCCTTCCCACCCTGGTAAGACGAATGTGAAGTCTCCTTTTGTATCACAGACAACAAGCACGTTCATTGCAATTTCACCTTTCCTTGTTCTATACCTCGGGCGATCGACAATAGCAACATTGACCTTGATGTATGTTCCATCTAACGCACCAAGGCAATTCTGCGTCGACATAATAGAGGCAAATTTGGTTCACGGTTCTAACCCTAAGAAGTGAGTCTAGGCTTAACTAAAGTTGGATGAATAATTATCTGTACCTGAAACCATTTCCACCTTGGATTCGTACAAGAGGCTGTGACTGGCTCAGGTTTTTTTAAGAGAACATCATGCAATCGTAACACCGCATGAAGGACAGTGTTGAAATGCCTAGAAACTGTCTCACCAGACCTAGCGAACTGCATACGAACTACTCGGTTCTTTACGTCGTGGGCTACAATGTGCAAGAACATGGCAACCATCTCTTCTACATCTACGACCTCCGTACTGGATAAACCGACAACTGTTTTTAATAAGGTGCAAAGTATGGCAAAACATCTTTTGTCCATCCGTGTACTCTCTCGACAACATAAGTCAGACTCGTGTATAAGCCTGAAGAATGCTAGTTGCCTAATGTGGTGTCGGATGTAGGGTGATTGGTGTTCTATTCTCCTATGGTCGTCCATATATAGATCTAATAGTAGGAGAATTGTAGTTTGAGCTGCGGTGAAGGCTGTCAATATGGCCACTAGTTCATCAGGATCCATAATTACACTAGGAGTTCTACATAGGAGAAAAAAAAAATCCATCATGGACGAAGGTATTGTTTAATTAAATAAAACAAGACTCAAGTGGCAAAAAATGATATGAATTTGTTAAGGAAAATTGAGACCGATTGGTTAAAAAAGAAAACAACATAACTTTAGGGGTGGGGTTTGGTAAAAAAAAAATATAATATATATTCGATGTATTGTTTAAATGATGTGATTAAATTAAAATAAAAATAGAAAAAACGTTAGGAAAGTGTTCAAAATTTGATTGTAGTTGCTTTAAGAAATGATAATATTGCAAAAACAAATTGAAAAAAAAAATACACTATTTAAATTTAAGGTTTTAAAAAATAGTCATATTTTATGGTTGAATAGGAAAGTATAACATTTGTTTAAACGAACTAGAAAAAAGTAGTTGTAAAGATTACAAAATTTTTTTTTTCCATTATAAAAAATAAATAAAATATTTTTAAAAACTCATTTGAATTATTATATTCCTTCTTCGGTATGACAAAACAATTTTAAAAGTTATAACATAACTTGTTCTGCTTTAGAACTTGGTGCCCTAGCTAGTTAGTTTGACAAATGAGTTCTTTTTAGTGCAACTTGTTTTCTAAAATGTGTTGTTGTATGAAAAGCTATTATACCAAACTGTTTCTTGTTTTCAAAATTATGTCTTACATAACTATTGTTTTCATTAATCTCTATTCTATACTAAAACAAAATCTATTTTTTAACAAATTGTTTTTTCTAAAACAGATTCTCATTTTAACATATTATTTTTTCTAAATTAAATTATATAACATTTTTCATAAAACATTCTAAAACAAATTGTAGACCGCTTACAATATTTTATATTGTGCCTTTTGTTAATTCCTTTTTTTTTAGTTCTATGAATGGTGAGATCTCAAAATATTTCTTCTGCCCTAGCTAGTTTGACAAATGAGTTCTTTTTACCGCAACTTGTTTTCTAAAATGTGTTGTTGTATGAAAAGCTATTATACCAAACTGTTTCTTGTTTGCAAAATTATGTCTTACATAACTATTTTTTTAATTAATCTCTATTCTATACTAAAACGAAATCTATTTTTTAACAAATTGTTTTTTCTAAAACAGATTCTCATTTTAACATATTATTTTTTCTAAAATAAATTATATAACATTTTTCATAAAACGTTCTAAAACAAATTGTAGACCGCTTACAATATTTTATATTGTGCCTTTTGTTAATCCTTTTTTTTTTTAGTTCCATGAATAGTGAGATCTCAAAATACTTCTTCTGCCATAGCTAGTTTGATAAATGAGTTCTTTTTAGTGCAACTTGTTTTCTAAAATGTGTTGTTGTATGAAAAGTTATTATTCCAAACTGTTTCTTGTTTTCAAAATTATGTCTTACATAACTATTTTTTTCATTAATCTCTATTCTATACTAAAACAAAATCTATTTTTTAACAAATTGTTTTTTCTAAAATAGATTATCATTGTAACATATTATTTTTTCTAAAATAAATTCTATTTTGAGTATAACATTTTTCATACAACGTTCTAAAACACATTATATATTTAAAATTTACATACTTTTGAAGCAATGTTCAGAATAAGGTATTTTTGAAGCAATCTTCTGCACAAACAAAAAAACATCCACAAAAAAAATATTAAAAACAATGTCCAAATATATTAAAAACACAATCATATGTTAAGATTCACGCACGTTTAACAAGTTTAATATACAATGTCTACATAGAATAGGAATAAAAATTCTACATTCACATACAGTCACAATATATATAAAAAAGAAAAACAGTGTCCAATCAATATACACGAACAAACAAATTTGTGCAAAATAAATTATCATTATACATGAACAAAAAAAATTGTGCAAAATAAATTAATTACACAAGCAACATTCGATCTTTAAAAAAACGAACCTCAAAGTAAGGTCGATGAATGTATGTTTTCCAAAACCTGAAAACAAAAAACGATGAAGATTACAACCTAGTTATCAACTACTCAATACAAAAAAGACAACGGTACTAACCTTACTAGGAGGAGATGGGGAAGTAGAGTATGTGAAGAAAACAAGTTTCCTTCCACGAAGAAGTCAGCCCCTATTGCAAGAGAATAGTGAATTAGTATTAAGCAAAAGACCGTTAGAAGTAGTTGAGGAAAAGGGAGGTAGAGAGAAGAGACTAACCCACTTGTAAGTAGATGAAGAGAAGAAGGAGATGAGGCTGCCTGAAGAACCAATAGAGTATGGCACATGTATATATAGAATGAAGAATGCTAGTGTGGGTTTCAATGTTGGTTTGTGCACTTATTGCACCCAACCAACATTCCAATAGTAGGTAAAGGGGTGTTAAATAATGTCAAATCCTCATTGAATAAACCATGAATATGTGTTAAGCAATCATCATTTTTTTTAAAATGAAATCTGAACTCAACAGTGTATTAGATATACATTTATTATAGATTAGGCAATGTCAACTCAACAAACGCATTTATTAAGTGCAGATGGGGAAAAGATTATGTTATTGCATAGAGTGGAAAAATTGGCCGGCCTCAGCTATTTGAAATTCATTCATGTATAATGTTTGAACATAGAAACAGATATCACAAATATGACTATGAATTAGAGAAACAGAAAAGAAGGGAGATACAGGGAATGACTCACAAATTGGAAGAGAATGTCCTTTAATACACAGAGCAGAGAGCACAAAGAGTATAAATGAGAATTAAACAGAGAAAATAATAAGCAGAGGACATATAGGACAAATAAAATACTGAACTACAATGAACAGGATATAACTACATAGTTTTGAATCCAAGCCAAGAGCACAAAGAGTATAAACGAAGATTACATTGAAAATATAATAAACAGAGCACATATATAGATAAATAACATACTGTACTAAGATGAACAAGATTGAATACATAGATATCAATCCAAGCAGATAGCACAGAGACCGACATGGAGCATAGATCTTTTTTTTTTTTAAAGAACATAGAGCATAGATTATGAAACCATGAATTAACATTTAATTTTTTTTTATATCCATCACCAACTGAAAAAAAACGAGGAGAAAAAGAAACCTTCGAATCAAAGAACCATTATGCAAAGAAAAAAAAAATTGTATGAAGCATACTCCATCACCAACTGAAAAAAACAAAAAAAAAACCTTCGAATGATTATGCAAAAAAAAACTTCCATCGTCGATTGGAAAAAAAAACCCTTCGAATCAAACAACAATTATGCAAAAAAAAAAAAAAGAGAATGGAAAAGGAATCATTCGGACCCATTAAATCAGATAACAAAGAGAGCGACAACGGAAAAAAGGAAAAATCTAATCAGAGAACCATTATGCAAAAAAAAAAAACTCCATCGTCGATTGGAAAAAAAAAACCCTTCGAATCAGACAACAATTATGCAAAACAAAAAAAGAATGGAAAAGGAATCATTCGGACCCATTAAATCAGATACCAAAGAGAGCGACAATGGAAAAGAGGAAAAATCTAATCAGAGAACCATTATGCAAAAAAAAAACTCCATCGTCGATTGGAAAAAAAAAAACCCTTCGAATCAGACAATAATTATGCAAAAAAAAAAAAAGAATGGAAAAGGAATCATTCGGACCCATTAAATCAGATACCAAAGAGAGCGACAATGGAAAAGAGGAAAAAAAATCAGAGAGAGAGCCCAGAGGCATTCATCATCGACCGACCAAGGATAGAGAACAAACCTTCGAAGAACCTCCCCCACCAGGCTCGAATGGACTCCGACCACCCCCTACCATACAAATCCGAAGCTCTAACCCATCGAATCCAACATGCAGAATCGAAAAGACGAAGGAAAGCGGAAAAAGGGGGAACCCTATTCGGAGCGGCGAGGGAATGGTGAAAAGGCGCAGATCTGGTGAGAAACACCGATCTGGAAACTGATAGAGAAGAGAGACAAAGAGATTGGCCTGAGAGAATAAGAGGGCGACGGAGAAGACAAAGTATATGGAGAATCGACAGCAAAAATAATCCTAGATCCAAAATGGGGAGAGACGAAGGATTCGAGAGAGAGAGAGCGGAAGTTTCACTGTGCATATCGAGTAAAGAAACCAGCATGGAGAAATAGTGAGTATTGTAGCGAAACGGTGTGTAAAGAACACAGTTCCACCATGCAAAATAATCAGTGGGCCAAACAACGTGTGGGTTATAATACCGCACGTTATTATAACCCATTCGGGGGGCCCAAATGGCCCCTTAAATTACATTAATTTCTTCACACAAAAGCATGCTAAAAAAAGGAAAAACAGAGGATTTTGAATACTTACCTTTAAGCTTGAATTTCAGCGATTTCTATGGTCGTTTCTCAGCACGAACACGTCATAAACCACCACTGAGATCTTCCCCGCTATTCTTCGACCTTGGAACGGGCTTGTGGGAGCCGAAAGTGATGATTTTGAGGGGGAAATGAGATGGGTTATGGAGAGCATTTCACAGCTTGTCTGAGAGATTCGACCATGATTTCATCTTTTTTCTAAAAACACCATGCAAATTTCATTTATATGGAGAAGACAAAGGTTGATGATGAGTAATCAACTCATGAGGCTTGGTGTCAATTGCAAACATTTTGCATGAAAAAATGATTTTCAAATAAAAACAATTTTTTCCTAATTAATTTCATGTAAAAATCATATAATTAATTTTAAACAAATTTAATTAAAATAATTAACAAAATAATTTTAATTAATTATATTTATTTAATATAATATCAAATATTAAATTAAATAATTACACCAATCCATAATTACACCAATCCCGATCTCTTTCAAATACCGGTCGATCGAATATGAATCCCTATTCATATGTAATATCAAACCGAAATATGTATCAAGTACACACTAGCAATATTTTAATCATGTTTAAATGTTTCCAACTCTCCCTATAATTTAATTCATAATTAAACGAAAACACGTTAAGTGTAATTAACGTTAAACTCCCTAAACCGAATTTGAACGTTTCAAACTCTCTCATCACACTGTTCTAAGGTTTAGCCCGTATGAGCTAGCAGGGGGACCTAATAGACCTACAGATCATGGGCTCCAACGATCCGAGATTAACCGGCTAAACTCATTAACCCAATTAACCAACACTCATTAACTACCGGGACACTCCACTATAGTCCAATAGTTGTACTCCCCTCACTGTAGATATATTTCAGTCCACTTGATATAACCATGATTAGTTAGCCAACCATTCACAGGTTTTTCGTAACTACAGTTGGGTCAAATGTCCGTTTTACCCCTGAAGTTACCTCTTGTTCCTTAAGTCCCACTGATCCTCTAATGAACAATTTGTTTATGGTCCAACCATTAAATAGAAGTTCCTCTCGGGCCAGGAGAGGACGACGCGCCTTTGTTCAAGATCCAGAGTCAACCCTTAAGGGAACAACCTTTCTACTATCCCTAAAGGGATAGGAGTGAACTCTATCTTGTAAGACTATGTCCCCAGCTATCTACCCGGTCTCATCCCCAAAATGGTAGGCTTATTGAGTCGACGATGATAGGTCACTCTCACCCATGCAAATCAAAGGATGATCCCGAATAAACAGGAGTTTGTAGTTAGCTCAGGATTGAGATCGAATTACCTAGGTCATCGTATGAAATTAGTCAATCTCATTAGTAAATGACATTATAAAGTGAGAATGACTCGTTTCGCGGTCTGGTCTAATGCAAACTCATTGCATAGGATGCCCCCGCTCGCATGTCTGCACATGAACAATTCAGGATCAAATCGTTTGTACTAAATACAAAGTGGGTCGCGTCTCATAGTGTCTCCAGGATAAGGTACCCAGCCTTATCCCTATACTATAGACCGTTTTGGCTATTACTCGAACTTGATCCACTTTTATGTCTCTACATAAAGTTCAAGTATTCATATTATAGCCAGGGGTTCTAGTTTATTAGATTTGGGTTAATTAATGTAGAACTAAACAACCATTCAATAATATCTTATTGAATAACCTCAATAACGCTTTATTGATTATAATTAACCTGTTACATTTACTATCCACAAGTTTTAGGACATAAAACCCAACAACAAAAGCTCCATTTTTTGTATTAATTGTTATCCTTCTAAACTTTTGTTCTTGGGTCTCTTTAGTTGGGTGTGAAGTGAATCAACATTTTTCCTTTTATCTCGGACTTCTGTTAGGGGTGGGGGGAATTTGAGGAGTAAAGTGTTTTGGAATCTAATTTTAGATAAGATTTATATGTTGTCTACTTGGAGGAAGACTTTGTTCTCGAAAGGAGGGAGACTTAGAAATCAATCTATGTTGACTGGAATTTCTAATAATATTTTTTATCTCGCTTCACAATTCTCGATTTTTGTGAGTAAGCTTTTGGAGAGAGTGATTAGGAATTTCTTATGGGAAGGGGTGGGAGCTCAGTCTTGTTGAGGCTAAGAGGCTCAATCTTGTTGTGGTTAGGGTCTCGAGGCTCGAGTTGGATTGAGACAAATGTATTCTTGAATACACTTTAAACTTCAAATGTAAATGAAAAGAATTTATTGAATTAAAGAAACTTGTACACTTGAATTTGAATGTAAATAAAAAAAAGAGCCCAATTTATTCCTACCTATTCAAAACACAACAATTAATTAAAGTAAGTAAAGGTTACATGCAAGTCGATCCTTCACGAGTTGTTCATAATTACAATTGGGTCAAAAAGTTCGCTTTACCCCTGTAATTAAATCTTATATTTTAAGTACCACTGATCCTCTAATGAACAATTTGTTTATGATCCAATCATAAACCAAGTCCCTTTCGGGCCAGTGAGAGGGTGGGGCCCCATTGTTCAAGTCTCGAAATCAACACTTAAGGGAACTACTGATAGGACCTAGATAGTCCTATTTTATCACATCTAATCTAAGCTTGTTAGGGTAATTTTATGCTTTACTTGTCCTATTTGCAGGATCTTTGAGCTTAGACAATGTCAAGAGTCAATCATGCTTAATTGGTGTTAATTTGGGCCAATTATGGAGTTTTGGAGTCATCTCGATGTCTTGGACAGCGAGAAGGTGAAAAAACTCAAATGTATTGAAGCGGGTCTGAAGAACGACACCAAGAGCCGCAGATTGGAGCCCCGAACCGAGATGAAGCGAGACAAGGCCGAGAAGAAAAGCAGTATGCTCGAATCAGGGATGGTGTCGAGACGCTGCCCCTAGCGTCTCGACGCCGACGCGAATTTGAAACGGTGTATAAAGTTCGCAGTGTCGTTTCTATAAATAATAGGTCTTGGTTTAGTCCGCCGTTAGGTTAGAAATTTGGTCCCTTTACGATTTCTTTCGTTTCTTTTACTTTCCAGCATCTTTGTAGACCTTGTTTGGTCATTATTTATGCAATCTTTTTGTATTAGTTTATGTTTTTACTTTGTTTATGAGTAGCTAAACGCTTCTATATCGTTGGATTGGGATTATGCCTTGATTGCTATTGAATTTGGTTGAGTTTTCTGGTGTTTTAAGTACTGTTCTTGCTGTGTTTCTATTAGGTTTTGCATGTTATCCCGTTTAAACCAATAAATGCGGCTAGTCTATTAGGATTGACGACCCTATGCGATTATCGCTTGTGTATTCTATCAGTTATTTTTAGATAGCCACTAGGTTGAGGCAAGCCACTCTCTGCGTGCGACTGAAGGATTGGAATTCCATAATTCCGTAAAGCGGAAGCGTGATTAGGACCGATTCGTAATTAATTTTGTTTAATCTAAAATACCAATACATTGGCAATAATATTAGAACTATTCTAAATTTATATTAAGGCTAAGCATACAAAAATATTAGATCTAAATCTAATATATATAGAAACAAATTACTTACTCTCGTTGACGACTCAGATTAAATCCACCAACTACTTGTGAAATAATTATGAACTGCTGCAAACACCACCACTATGGCTACACCGGTATGACTCTGAGACTTCTAGAGGCAGGAGAATGGTGGGAGTCTAAAGGGAGCCTTCAGGGGAATTCTCTAAGAGTAGGAGAATGAACGGGATGCCTTTCACCCCACCCCAGGGGTCCTATATATAGTAAAGGCCAAGACCTTTTCCTAATAGGAAAAGGTCTCTAATTTTAATAAATAAATAATTAATTCCATAATTAATTAATTACCCAATTAAATATCATATATTTAATCTTAGGGATTTTATTGAAATTAAAAATAATATGAATCCAATTCATATTAAAATTTATTTGAACTCTTTCAAATATTTTCTCTCAAGAATTAATTTTTGAAATTAATTCAAAAATTATATTATAAAGTTTCATAAACTTTATATTATAATACATCAATATACATTATACGATTCCCCAAATAAATTGAACACTTTCAATTTACAATTTATACTTAATTGCCTCAAGTCTCTTTACGAGCTACTAGTGGGACCTAATGGACCTACAGATCAGAAGCTCCAAGGATACGAGACTAATTGGCTAAACTCATTAACCAAGTTAGTCAACATTCGTTAACTATGGGTCACTCCACTAAAGACCCACAGCCGCACTCTTCTCACTGTAGAATATTTCTGTGTCCACGGATATCGACCAATGCAGTAAGTCAGTCCTTCACGTGTGTTCGTAACACCAGCTGGGTCAAATTACCGTTTTACCCCTGGGTTACCTCTGGTTCCTTAAGTACCGTTGATCCCTCTAATGAACAAGTTGTTTAGGGTCCAACCACTAAACAGGAGTTCCTCTCGGGCCAGGAGAGGACGGCGCGCCTTTGTTCAAGCCCCGAAATCAACTCTTAAGGGAACACACATCTACTTACCCCAATAGGGGAAGGAGTGAATTCCATCTTATACTGTTATGTTCCCAGCCCCCAGTCGGTCTTGCCCCTTAAATGGTAGGATTATTGAGTCGGCGAACTGGCCACTCTCACCCATACAAATCTAAGGGCAATCCTTCCTGAAAAGGGTTCATAACAGACTTAGGATTGAGATTGAGTTACCTAGGTCATCCTATTGAAATAGAAACCTAAACTAGTTAGCAGCGTTACATCTAGTGGTTACTATTTCACGGTCCGGTCTTATGCAAACTCATTGCATAGGATACCCCCACCCGCATGTCTCCTACATGGATGCTTTAGATCATTGTATCTGTATCGAATACAAGGTGGGTCGTATCACATAGTGTCACCAGGATAAGGTACCCAGCCTTATCCCTATACTATAGACCTTTTAGGTTGTTACTTGGACACCGATCCCCGTATGTCCTCATATACTAGTCCAAGTTTAATTTAAACAACCTTGGATCTTAGTTTATTGGATTTAGGGTTTATTAATGCAAACTCGATTATTCAATAACCAAATTACTGAATTACTCAAATAACGCTTTATTGAGATCGATTAATTTGTTTCATTTACTATCTACGAGTTTTAGGGCATAAAACCCAACAGAGACGACCCATGATAGGCCTAGGATGCATGTTAAAGGTTGTATGAATTAGATTTAAATTGCATTTAAATTTAGTTAATACAATTCCGGACCCACGATCCCAAAGCGGCTAGTTTAAGTAGGTGATTGCGAAATTGCTTATTCTAGATTAGTTAGATATAATTTAGTGATTGTTGCGAGGTCTCGAATGGTTGCTACATTATGTATGAGGGGTGGCGGTCGATAAAGATAAAAATTGATTAATCTTGTTAATTGCAGAATTCACGATTAACAGGGTAATTAAACACGGGTTAGTGTAGGGGGTCCTCCGAGTAACCAAGAAGCCAACCGGACTAATAAAAATCGACATAGAATAATTATTAGAGAAAACTAGGAAGCCAAGTGAAATAGCAGTCAGGCATAAGAAATCCCAATCCAGCGATCCCTTTTCATGATATTGATTTTTGTCTTATTTATCATTTTCATGCCTTATTTTGTCTCCTTTACATTCCCCATTTATTTTTGCTTTGTCCTGCTTTCGAAAATCCCCCCTGTTTTATAAGCACAAAATTCTGCATCTACTAGGTCCCCTTCCCTATGTTCGACCCCGACCACTATTTCTACAAAATAGTTATAGTGCCTTGGATTATAAATTTATTTGACCAACACTACCTTCGACAAGTCGGACCCGTTAAATTGGCGCTGTTGTCGGGGAAGGGCGTTTTCTAGTATTTATAGGATTTTGTGTTTGTTTTTAATTCTCGTTTACATGGTTTATGATCACATGTTCTTCGCAGGGCAACGATCTTAGGTTTGAACCAGAGATCTATAGAGCAGAGACGAGGTTAAGAAGGCAAGCAAGAAGAAGAAGAGTTAATAATCTCGGCGAGGTTGAAGCCCTAGCCATGGCTGAGAGAACATTGAGGCAACTGGCAGCGCCAGATATGAACCAACAGCCAATTTGTATTACCTACCCCGAGACGGCAGGTAACTTTGAGTTAAATTCAGGTTTAATTCACTTTCCCTATTTTTTGTGGTAGTGCAGGAGAGGACCCGCACAAACATTTGCAGGAGTTCCACATTGTATGTTCTGGTATGAGACCTCACGGAGTGACAGAAGAAGTGTTGAACCTGAGGGCATTCCCCTTTTCGCTAAAGGATTCAGCAAAAGATTGGCTTTATCACCTTCCCTCCGGTTCTATCAGTACATGGAACGAGATGAAGAAGCAATTCCTGGAGAAGTTCTTCCCAGCAAGTAGAGCTGCCAACATTAGGAAGAAGATTTATGGGATTTCGCAGATCACTGGGGAAACACTCCACAAATACTGGGAGAGATTCAAGCGTTTGTGTGCCAGTTTCCCACATCACCAGATCTCGGATCAACTATTGATCCAATATTTTTACGAGGGACTACTACCCATGGATCGAAGTATGGTGGACGCCGCCAGTGGAGGAGCACTAGTCAACAAGACACCAGCTAAGGCTAGACAGCTAATTTCAAGTATGGCTGAGAACTCTCAGCAGTTCGGGACGAGAGGGCCCACCGCAGTTGTGCAAACCACCACAAAAAGCGAGGTAAGCGAAATGCGTTCTAAAATGAGTGAATTAACTAAACTTGTTCGCTCTTTGTGTTCAGGACAGGTGCAGGCGAAAGCCTGTGGACTTTACTCGATGACTAGCCATACTACCGATGCCTGCCCTAAGATACAAGACAATGGAGAGGTGAATGTCGTTGGTGGATTCAATGGAAATCAAAGACAATACAACCCATACAGCAACACATAAATTCCAGGATGGAGAGACCATCAAAATTTTAGCTATTGGAACCAATAGAGGCCACTGATGTTCAAGCAAAATCAAGCTCCCACCTTCTCAACTTCAGGTACATCTTTTGATGAGGCATTAAAGAAACTTACTGACAGCTCTTTGTAGTTCCAGCAAGAGGCCATGAATACCATCCAGAATTTGGGAAACCAAATCACCCAGTTGGCAACCCAAGTCAGTAAGATGGACAATAAAAGTTCTGGTAAGTTGTCTGCCCAACCTGAAGTAAATCCTAAAGCAAATGTGAGCGCAATGTGGAGTGGAGTAGCCACACCTGACTGTCCCCCAGGATTTCCTGTTGTTTCTGATAAGTTTTATGTTTCTTCTGGCAAATTTTCTTCTTTTAATTTAAATGATATGGATAAGGATTCTTTTCTTACTTCACCTGTGAACTTCACTGAACCTGCTACTCTAAGTGTGCAGGATGATTTAGATGTTTTTAGGAGAGTTAAGGTGAACATTCCATTGCTTGAGGCAATCTTGAAAATCCCAGCCTATGCTGAGTTCCTAAAAACTTGGTATGAAGGTAAGGAAAAGCCCTCAGGTAAGGAAGAGGTTAGTGAGAATGTAAGTGCATTACTGTCTGAAGACTTACCTGTAAAATGTTCTGATCCTGGCATGTTTACTTTACCGTGTATGATCAGAGATTGCAAGATAAAATATGCCATGTTAGATCTAGATGCATCGATAAATGTTATGCCTGTGTCTGTTTATAAAAGATTGAACGTGACTAATATTAAGACATTTGGCACAGTCATACAATTAGCAGACGAGTCATGCATAAGACCTCTTGGAATAGTTGAATAGGGTAGAAGATTTGGTCTTTCCTGCTGACTTCTAGGTTTTAGATACACCTAATCCTGATCATCATCCATCTTCTGCTACAATACTTCTTGGTCGTCCCTTTATGAAGACTGCCAAGACAGTTATTGATGTAGATGAGGATGTTGTATCAGTGGGATTTCAGGATAAGACCCTGTACTTTAAAATTTTTTATGATATTGAAAATCCTCATGCATCTTCTGTTGAGTACTACATGCTTGAACCTGACCCAGTGAATGATCGCACATTAAATTCTAAATCATGCATGGTCACTGATAATGAGATGCATTGTTCTGCTGTTAGATGCCCTAACATAGATGGAGAACTGGTTGATGTAGTTGATGAGCACCCGATAACCCTTACTGATAAATCTGGTGGAGTCACCATGTGCTCATCTTCTAAGATTAGGGCTGAACGAATTTTCTGTCAGCCCACTTCTGCTTCCAATATTTTTTCTGCTTCTACTGATTCTTCTTTACAGGCCCCGAAATTACTAAAATAACAATTTTCCAAAAACAATGTATTCTGGACCTGAAGAGAGAAACCACCATAAGAAGGAATAGAGGAGAGCGTGGTCGCGCAAACGACCTTAAACATTTGCATTCTATAATTTTACTGATATCTGTCTTTTCAATTCTTAGATAGGTTTTATTTTTATTAGTTGCTTTTATGCTTGTTTTCTTGTTTTTGTCTTTTAGGATTGGCGGTACCAAAGTGATGCTTCTATGTTTGTAAGAAAGCGTGATTCACCACCCATGAGCTCAAAATCAGGGAAGTTTTATTCTTTCCTTACACATTGTCTTATTCTTCACGATTTATTACATTGAAGGCAATGTAAACTTTAGGTTGGGGGTGGGGATTGTACTTTATATTTCTGTTGGGCCTTGAGCATCTGAGCGTCAGGCCAGCGTTTGTGCTTAATGAATGCCTTGCATGCTTGTTGTGTATATGCTTGTTTAAGTGATAATGATTTCCTAGGATTGACTCAAATTTTTCGAAAATTTATTACTTTCGATGAGTTGTGACCTTGAGTGCTAAAAAGGAGCCTTTTTAAAACTTTTCTTGGATATGTCTTGCACATGTTGGGTGTCTTTCTTGCTTTAAGTAGGCTCGAATGCTTAGGAGCAAGTTACTTAGCTCATATTCTTGTTGTCACCCTGATAGGTGTAAGGTTCAGCGAGAAAGTCTAAATTTTTTGCAAAATAGAGTGTGGAGTCTTGCCTAGGAGAGAAAAAGAAAATATGTCTACTAAAAAAAAAGAGTGGAAACATAAGTTAGTGAGCGCGAGCCAAAAGAAAAATCATATGCTCGTCTTTCTTATTTTTATTTTGAGAAAAAGCATGCTTGCATTGTGCTGAATGCTTAGGGGTAAAAAGAGCTACCTACAGTGTGATCAGTTAGGCCAACCAATGGGTTATGGGTCCCTGCATTGTAGTGTGAAAGCTAGTGCCCCATCCTAAAAGAAATGCAAAAACAAAACAAAACAAAAAAAAAAAAAGAGAGAGAAAAAGGAATTCCTTGTTCAGGCACCCAGGCAAAGAGGAAGCAACCTAGTTTGTTCCATTTAGGCCTTTTAGCAAGACCTTAGTGCCAGTGTAGGGGAAGATAGGATGAGAGTCAAGTAAACCAATCCCGGGCTAGTAAAGTCTTCTTTAGGTGGGATGGAGCTCTCTTGTGCTAGATTATCTCCGAAAAGTTTTGATTTGTCTCCTCATTTGTCTCTCTTGCGAATGTCTCTTGATTGATGTAGTTTTTAGTGAAGGATTGGAATTACCCAATTCCATAAAGCGGAAGCGTAATTGGGACCGATTCGTAGTTAATTTTGTTTATCCAAAAATACTATTACATTGGCAAAAAAACATAGAACAAATTCTATAGAAACTTAAGGCTAAGCATACAAAAATTATTAGATCTAAATCTAATAGAGAAAGAGAAACAAACATATCGTCGTTGTCGTCTCTGAAATATCAAGAAGGCCTTTCTTGATTTCATAGGGACCAAGCGTCAACAATTGAGACATCACCAATTGATCTTCCTCGCTATGACTCTGAGATTAGGAACATAGTTGTGGGACTACCTAATCTTGAATGGGAAAAACTCTAGAGAGAAAATTCTCCCTAGAGTTCTTGGGTTGAGAGAATATGAGAGGGAGGCTAGAGAGAATGCAAGAGTGCATTCTTGTGGCCTTATGTTGTAGTACCTAAACCCTAGGATTAGTGTTCTATTTATAGGAGAAAGGCCATGAATAAAATATTCATTTAAAATCAATTATTTCCATAACTGATTTAATCTTTTCCATAATTAATCAATTCCATAATTGATTAATCTTTTCCATAAATGATTGATCACTTTCATAAGTGATTAAATCATTTCCATAAATGATTAAATCATTTCCATAAATGATTAATTACTTCCATAAGTGATAAGTGATTAATCATTTCCATAATTGATTAATTTCT
This sequence comes from Luffa aegyptiaca, assembly GCA_017139565.1. Taxonomy (NCBI): domain Eukaryota; kingdom Viridiplantae; phylum Streptophyta; class Magnoliopsida; order Cucurbitales; family Cucurbitaceae; genus Luffa; species Luffa aegyptiaca. Next base: position 27,841,103 of record CM029404.1, read on the forward strand.
AATTAATTAATTCTTTAATTAATTAATCACCAATTAAATATCATATATTTAATTTCAGACCTTCTATTAGTTAATTAATTAGTTATCCAATTAAATATCACATATTTAATTTCAGGTCTTCAATCTATAATATGAATCAAATTCATATTAAAATTTGAACTCTTTCAAATTCTCTTATATCCTATAAATCTAATATGAATCAAATTCATATTAATATTTGACCTTCTTCAAATATTTATTTCTCTCATGGACTATAGTTTAATTAAATCTCATTTAATTTAAACTAAATTGAATAATTAATTAATTCATCTTCTAATTAACTTTTCACAAAAAAAAATCATCTTCTAATTAAATACCATATATTTAATCAGACATATATTTGAACTCTTTCAAATATATCAATCTCTCAATATAATAAAGTTTAATCTCAAATTAGACTTTATATTTTAATGCATCACTATACATTATATTAATTTGTATCTCATACAATTAACTTAATTCATAATATGAATTTGAACTATTCAAATTCTCTCAAGATATATTTGTTCCTAATTACTCTTTACGAGCTAGCAAGGGACCTAATGGACCTACAAATCAGAAGCTCCAATGATATGAGGTTAACCGATTAAACTCATTAATTAGGTTAACCAATATTCATTAACTGTGGGTCATTCCATTAAAGACCCACAACTGAACTCTTCTCACTGTAGAACATTTCTGTGTCCACGGATATAGACCTATATTGATAAGTCAATCCTTCACGAGTGTTCGTAATCACATCTGGGTCAATTTACCGTTTTACCCCTGTGTTACATATGCTTCCTTAAGTATCAGTGCTCCTCTAATGAACAACCTGTTTATGGTCCAACCAATAAACAGAAAGTCTCTCTCGGGCCAGTGAGAGGGCGGGACCCCTTTGTTCAAGTCCCGGAGTCACCACTTAAGGGAACACTCATCTACTTCTCCTAGAAGTGGGAAGGAGCGAATTCCTTCTTGTGTTGTCATGTCCCCAACCTCCCACTCGGTCTTGTCCCCAAAAAGGAAGGCATATTGAGTCAGCGTATTGCCCACTCTCACACATGCTAATCAAAGGACAATCCCTCATGAGAAAGAGTTCATGACACACTCAGGATTAAGACTAAGTTACCTAGGTCATCCTATTGAAACAGTAACCTAACAAGTTAACGGTGTTATATCTAGTGGTTTACTATTTCATGGTTCGGTCTTATGCAAACTCATTGCATAGGATACCCCAGCTTGCAGGTCTACTACATGGACGTTTTGGATCAATACGTCTGTATCAAATACAAAGCGGGTTGTATCACATAGTGTTACCAGGATAAGATACCCAACCTTATCCTTGTACTATAGACCTTTTAGGTTGTTATTTGAACATTGATCCCCGTATGTCCCCACTGAAGGGAATAAAAGTCCCCACGCAGCGGAAGCGCATCGAAAGGACCTTACGCCGTATATTAATTAACATTAAAATACCGTTACGAAAAACTCAAATACACTTTAAACACACTTTAAAGTTGTTGGAAAATTGGTTTAAACATGCTGAAAAATAAATCTAAATTTATTTTCATGCTTTTCTAAAGAAAAGGGCAAGAACCGTTACAAACCTTCGTTGTAGACTTGACCGTTCTTCGCCAACGACGCTCCAACGATCGAAAACGCAGCAGCCTCCTTGTCTTATAATTGCTGGAAATTTCTTCTTGATTGACACAATAACCACAGAGGTTACACCGGTATGTCTCTAAGTCTAGGAGGCAAAAGACTTGTGGGAGTCTTTCTCTAAGAGGGAGGCTAGAGAGAATTCTAGGTCTTGTCTTGTGATTCTAAGAGCAAGAGGAGAGTATCCTTGACCAATTATGTCTAGTGTTCTATTTATAGAAGAGAGGCCATGAATAAAATATTCAATTAAATCAATCTTTTCCAAAATTGATTCAATCTTATTCCTTATTTAATCAATCCATGATCAATCAATTCCACAATTGATTAATCTTTTCCACAAATGACTAATTACTTCCATAAGTGATTAGATCATTTCCATAAATGATTAATCACTTCCTTAAGTGATTAATTATTTCCATAATTGATTAATTCCCGGTTAATGAATTCTTTAATTAATTAACCACCAATTAAATATCACATATTTAATTTCCGGCCTTGAATTAATTAATTTGCCCAAATAGATTTTAGGCCTTAAATTAATTAATTCATTATTTGAACTCTTTCAAACTTCCATAAATTTATATTAATATTTGAATTTCTTCAAATATTAATTTCTCTCATAATAATATATCAATATATATTATATTTGTTTCCCTTGGTAAATTGAACATTTTCAATTTACATTTATTACTTAGTTGCCTCAAATTACTTTATGAGCTACCAGTGGGACCTAATGGACCTGCAGATCAGAAGCTCCAACGATACGAGATTAATTGGTCAAACTCATTAACCAAATTAATCAATATTCGTTAACTGTGTGTACATTCCACTATAGACTCACAGTTGTACTCTTCACACTGCAGACATATTTTCTGTGTCCACGGACATAGACCAATATGGACTAGTTAGTCCTTCACGAGTGCCCGTAACACCAGCTGGGTCAAATTACCGTTTTACCCCTAGGTTACTTCTATTTCCTTAAGTACCAGTTCTCCTCTAATGAACAACCTGTTTGTGGTCCAACCATCAAACAGAAAACCCTCTCGTGCCATTGAGAGGGTAGGGCCCTTTGTTCAAGACTCGGAGTAACCACTTAAGGGAACACTCATCTGCTTCCCTAAAGTCGGGAAGGAGTGAATTCCATCTTGTACGATTATGTTCCCAGCTCCCCATTCTGTCTTGTCCCCAAAATGGTAGGCTTATTGAGTTGGCGTATTGGCCACTCTCACCCATGCAAATCAAAGGACAATCTCTCATGAGCAGGAGTCCATAATCAACTCAGGATTAAGACTAAGTTGTCTAGGTCGTCCTAGTGAAATAGAAAACCAACTAGTTAACGGTGTTATAACTAGTGGTTACTATTTCGCGGTCCGGTCTTATGCAAACTCATTGCATAGGATACCCCCACTCGCATGTCTCCTACACGAACGCGTTGGATCGTAGCGTTTGTATCAAATACAAAGTGGGCCGTATCCATAGTGTCACCAAGATAAGGCACCCAGTCTTATCCCTATACTATAGACCCTTTAGGCTGTGTCTTGAACAATGATCTCATATGTCGCTACATATAGTTCAAGACTCATATTACAGCCTAGGATGTCTAGTTTATTTGATTAGGGTTATTTTTAGGCAAAAACAAATATAAAATAACTAATAACATTTAATGGAAAAATATATCAATATTATTTCATTAATATCCGGTCAACGGTTACATTCACTATCTACGAGTTTTAGGGCATAAAACCCAACAAACTCCCACTTGAACTAAAACACTAGTTAGTGGGATGTAAATGCAGTAATCTAAAGCTGGAAATGTCATGTATATTAAAATAATACAATGAACTAGGGCATCCTTATACTCATTATACATTTCTCCCACTTGCCCTAGATTAGATGGCATACATATCTCGTAGACCTAGACCCTCTAGATGACCCTCAAACACTTTAGCCGTGAGAGCCTTCGTAAATGGATCAGCGATGTTGTGCTCTGAAGCGATCTTAGTGACGATCACATCTCCTTGTTGCACAATCTCCCATATCAGGTGATACTTCCTCTCGATGTGTTTACCTCGTTTGTGGCTTCGAGGTTCTTTTGAGTTGGCTACAGCCCCACTGTTGTCACAATATAGTGTTATGGGCACGTTCATATTCGGAACCACTTCCAAATCAGTCAAGAACTTTCTAAGACATACTGCCTCCTTAGCTGCTTCGCAAGCCGCTACATACTCAGCCTCCATGGTTGAGTCTGCTATGCATCCTTGTTTGATGCTTCTCCATACTACTGCTCCTCCATTGAGAGTGAATACTGACCCTGATGTGGATTTCCTCGAATCCTTATCAGCTTGAAAGTCAGAGTCAGTGTATCCAGTAAGAATCAACTCCTTAGCTCCATACACCAGCATGTAGTCCCTCGTTCTCCGAAGATACTTGAGGATTCTTAACCGCTCCCCAGTGGTCCAACCCTGGATTAGACTGATACCTACTGACTACTCCCACTGCATAACATATGTCAGGCCTAGTGCAGAGCATAGCATACATTAAGCTGCCCACAGCTGAGGCGTAGGGAATGTGTCTCATGTTCTCAATTTCTTGAGGTGTCTTAGGAGACTGTTCCTTAGACAGGTGTACCCCATGTCTGAAGGGTAGTAGTCCCTTCTTGGAGTTTTGCATCAAATATCGAGACAACATTTTGTCAATATACGTTGCTTGAGACAGTGCTAGCGTTTTGTTCTTACGATCCCTAATGATTTGGATTCCCAGAACATATTGAGCCTCTCCCAGATCTTTCATTTGGAATTGGGCTGCTAGCCATTTTTTAACGTCAGTGAGGTATCCTACATCATTCCCAATGAGTAGGATATCGTCTACATAAAGTATTAGAAAAGCTACTTTCCTTTTGTTGACTTTCTTGTACACACAAGGTTCATCAACGTTTTGGTCAAAACCAAAAGATTTGATTGCAGTATCAAATCTAATGTTCCATGATCTGGACGCTTGTTTCAATCCATAAATGGATCAATTGAGCTTACAAACCTTTTGTTCTTGACCTTGGGCTATGAACCCTTCGGGTTGAGACATGAAGATATTCTCTTCAAGATTACCATTCAGAAAGGCAGTCTTGACGTCCATTTTCCATATTTCATAGTCATAATATGTGGCTATGGATAAGAGAATTCTTATGGACTTTAACATGGCTACAAGAGAAAAAGTTTCCTCATAGTCAACCCCTTTCTTTTGGGTATAACCCTTTGCCACTAGATCCATTTGCACCCTATGGGTTTTACCCCATTTGGTAGATCTGCGAGTTCCCAAACAGAATTGGAGTGCATTGACTCAATTTCCAGGTTCATGGCTTTGACCCATTCATCTTTATCTTCGTCATTCATTGTCTGGATATGCAAACAAGAGAATGGGCCGGGTGCCCTTAGCGGCCTAATTCCGAGTTTCAACCGAACTGCTGGCACCCGTTTTCCAAGCTCTTGCTTTTAGGACAGATAGATGGTCAACAACTTAGCTATGAATTTGACATGACACGGTCCCTCCGAGGAGTACTATGTTTGGCTTGCTGCTCTCCCATCTAATTAGGGACAAAAGCCACCACACGAAAGCTTTGAAAAAGCTATTCCCACTGCTTAGGAATCTGACTCTTCACAGGTAGTGCTACTCAAAATTATCCATTTTTGACTTTGACCTTGCGAGCACCCACTCAAAATAGGGAGGGCGCACTACCGCGAGAGAAAGAGCTCCTAACTACCGTACAATCAATATCTCGTTACCCCCATGCATACAATAGCTACGAGCTGCCGTAAGCGCTGTTGCACGAGTACACTAACAAGAGAGGAACTACGAGTAGTCACTCTGCTACTTTAAGATATTGCGTATAAATAAAGAGAGAGATAGCCTGGTTCCTATAGGCTCTTGACTCTTGAGCGGCTGAGAATGTTATGTCAAAAGGACCCATGACGATGAAGGAGAAGAAGGAGTAGGAGTAGTAATAATTTAGCCCATCTAATCGGATATAAATCGTAGTG
>CM029404.1:27849310-27851810 GCA_017139565.1 Luffa aegyptiaca
TGCTTTCCTAGCCTTTGGCTATTCTTGATCTGATCTTGCCAGGAAGAAGGGCATCCAACAGCCTACAGACAGAGTGATGGTGATGCTTCTGTCATATATTATGATAGTCTATTTTTTCATTTTTTAGGAATCCGTATAAATAGACTGTTTGGCTTAGTGTTCGTATCAAACTCTAAAAAGAGGTTGTTTTCTTGCAATTGAATCAAAAGGAACAGTTCTTACCTCAAAGGGAGTGCAGCCAGCCTATCCATCAGAACATAATATAGGAAAGTCAGCCCTCCCCCTTGTCAACTCCGAACGAATGCTTAGTTTGCCTTGAATGAGAACTCTTGTTGCTTGTTGGCAGGTAGCTCCATGTAAGGTTAGCTCGAAAGCGAGTTCTTACTCTTTGACCTGAGGGGAAGAAAGCGGTGATTACCTGGGGTGAGGTTGACCTTCTTTCTGCGGTACGGCTATTAGTCTTATTAGAGTCAGTAGCTGGGAATCTCTTCTTCCGCCTATTAGCGTTAGATTCTTTTTTTGACTTCTTGAGAAGACTGCTTTCCTTTGAAAGAGCTGTGGGCATAGCTAAACTTTCTCAAATGCGGGATCGGGATTTCCTCTTGATGCGGTAGAAGAGGTCTAGTCTAGGTCATTTCTTTTGCTGGAGAATATGTTGTTGTCGGCATAACCGATGCAGTTAGCTCAAAAGGGAGTTCAGTCACTTCCGGATGAATAAGAGTTCTCTTTCTCTTTCTCGATCGAAAGAACCTTAATCGAATGGCCAAGCTAAGAAGAATCTCATCATCGCCCGAAAGAAAGGGCCTTAATTAAGGCTTTCTTTCCTTTATTAGTAAAGAGAGAATCCGCAAGTAGGAATAAGAGCATTGGGGAGGGGCCTATCTGCACGACTCTGAACGAATGGTTTTATGTGAAGAAGAGGTGGTAACTATTATAAAGAATCAGATCCCGTCCTTTAGTTAGGAAGGAAAGCTAGTGACATCTGAAAGTCTTCTTCGGATTCTGCTCTCGCAGTTCTCAAAGTAGCGAAGTGACCAGAGGGAGAAGCTCTGATTCCTCTTGTTGAATCGACTCTTCACAACGTATCGTATTACTAAAAAGCACTCAAAGAAGTTGAAGAGACGGTCTCAAAGAGACAACCACAGTTTACTAGCAAGCATTGAAAGCAGATGCCAGAATGACTCTTTGAACTGAACGACGTAATAAAGGAACTAGCAGCCATCAAGACTGAACGAGATGAGGATCAAAGAAAATCGAACTAACTGTGATAAGCAGGTTCATTTTACCATAAAAGCAGAAAGAAGGAAAGAAAACGGATTCGACGTTCGCCCAATGGAAGCGAGTGACTCTTGGTATGCCATCGCTCTTCTCTCTTGACCTGAGACTGGGACCTGAGACTCGGTTGGGGGAGTTCCGTGAGCGAGGAGAAGAGCCGGTAGCTGTTAAAAAGAAGAAATGAAATCCGCTCCAGAGCTAGGAGTTCTATGTCTAGGTTGAGGGTTGAGGAGAGTCCTTTTAGTTAATCTTAGCTGCTACCCACCCTACTTATCCCAGCTCTAAAGGCAGCTACTGACTCGATAGCTCAAGTTGAGTCGACTGTGATTCTTCTTGTTCCGCTGTGAATGGTCTCGTTATCGTATTCCGTCGTTTTCCCGGCTTCCGTACCTTCTTCTTAGTCTTCGGCTTTCACTGGATTCACTACTCTAAGTGAAGGAACCCGAGAGGAAGAATCCGATCTTTGAAGGGGAAGAAAATCAGCGATGCCATTTAGCTGTTGGAGTACGGGCATTAGGAGATTAGGACTCAGGGCATGGCATTAGATTAGGGAAATGCTCTTTTGAACGAATCCTAAGAACAATTGGAATGCTTTCAATGGCCAGAAGGGAGGAGAGGATCCTCGGTTATATGATTGTTGGTTAGGAGTTTCATTGTTAGCAAGATCCCCAGCTATTGAATCTGTTGTCGACTTTGCCAGGTTCTAGGGGTTCCCCTTCTTCTTCTTTCGAAATGGGAAGAATAGCGTAGTCAAAGTAGGCCAAGTCGGTAGCCTTTTCTTCCACTCTTGGGAGAAGGGCATGAATATGACTAAATAGTTGGCGCCTTAGCTAGGCCCTTTTCTTGCAGTCACCGATCTTCGACCAATCAGTAAAGGGGTGCCTTAGGGTTGATTCCACCAGTGTCTGTTTAGGGTGAGGCGGTCTCGAGTACCCATTCCATTAAAGGTCGTTCGAGCGCATGGGTGACTTCAGCGACAGGTTGAGAGATATCAATAATTGAACAAGCAGGTCGTACCAGATGTCAAATTCAACTAAACTACACAACAATGGGGCGGCCAAGAACAACTACGGTAGAGCGGTTTATGTATGAATGTCTCCCGGTGGACTTTCTTCTTTCTTTTACAAAAGATGCGGATTATTATCTCTCTCGTTGGAGAGGTTCTTTGTGCCAAAGCCATTTATAAGCCCTCAAGTAGGTAACCCCGAAAGAGGGAAGAGATTTT
>CM029404.1:30636810-30639310 GCA_017139565.1 Luffa aegyptiaca
CAATTGGTTTATGGTCCAACCAATAAACTGAGTCCCTCTCGGGCCAATGAGAGGGCGGGATCCTTTTGTTCAAGCCCCGGAGTCAGCACTTAAGGGAACAACCTCTCTACTATCCCTAATTCGGGTAGGAGTGAATTCCTTCTTGCACGACTATGTCCCCAGCTATCTACTCGTTCCTATCCCTGAAATGGGAGGCTTATTGAGTCGGCGATACCGAGCCACTCTCACCTATGCAGATCTAAGGATAAGTCCGAATAAACAGGAGTTCATAGTTAGCTCAGGATTAAGATCGAGTTACCTAGGTCATCACATGAAATAGTCAGTCTCGTCAGTAAACGGTGTTATAAAGCGAGAGCGACTTATTTCATGGTCCTGGTCTTATGCAAACTCATTGCATAGGACGCCCCCACTCGCATGTCTCTACATGGACGATTTAGGATCACATCGTCTATACCATCTATAAAGTGGGCCGCGTCTCATAGTGTCTCCAGAATAAGGTACCCAACCCTATCCCTATACTATAGACCGTTTTGGCTATTACTCAAGCTTGATCCACTTTTATGTCTCTACATAAAGCTCAAGTGTTCATCCTATAGCCATGGATCTTAGTTTATTGGATTTGGGTTATTATATGTGCAATTTACTTTATTCAGTAATAACTTTACTGAATTAATCTCGATAACGCCTTTATCGAATAAGTATATAATTCGTTTAACATTCACTATCTACGAGTTTTAGGACACCAATCCCAACAACTATCACGAGTCTTAAGACAACATTGGATAAACATTTGTTTTTAAACTCAAATTCAATGGACAAGATGAGAATGTTGATACTAGAGTAAGTTCTTATTTGGCCTTGGTGTGGGAGTATCGTGGTGTAGCATAGTCTAAGAACGTAGGACGACAACACCAAGTCACCCCATCTTGTGCGTGTCATACATCCAACATCCATTGTACACAAACACTATAATGCGAAATAATGATGTCCAATTTGTTCTTTTGAAACTAAGAACAATGTAATAATGGATTCAACAAATCAATAGAATCTTTGCACAAAGTATGTAGGTACAATGACACCAAGACACCCATCTTACACGTGTCGTGACACCCAACACCAATGACACGTGAAAGTAAATGTACAATGCTTGTATTGTTGTGTTTTTTGTGGAACTAAACAATAGAAAAGAATGATGCCCACAAAATAAAAGAACCTTTGCACAAAAAATGTAGGTTCATGACACGAAGACACCCACCTTGCACGTGTCATGACACCCACCACCCATGAAACATGAAAGTAGATGTATAATGCTTGTATTGTTGTGAAATGTTTTTTGGGAACTAAGAAACACAAAAGAAGGATGCCCACGTGATTTCAGAATTTTTCTCCCACTCTAGCTATTTTTTAAAATTTTTAATTTTTTAATATTTAAAAATTAATTAAAAATAATTTGTTGGTCCAAAAATTATGAAACTTGTTTTCTAGACTAATTTAAATGTCCTAAACATGAATCAATCAAAATCATGTCCCGAAACAATCTCAAACTTGAGATATTTGACCGTATGACCACTCAGAAATTTGATGTGCAAGCCTGCCAGACCAAAAATGCCTCAGAATGTACTATATAGGGGGGGCGACCTGCCTGCATGGGCGGGGCGTGGGGGTACCCCTATGTCGCCACGCCCACGCCCCAAGCACAATGCGCCGCACATGGGCATATGCTTGGGGCGTGGGCGTGGCGGTCGGAGGCCCGAGGAGGGCGGGCGGTGCGGTGGCTGTACGTGCACGGTGGGGTGGGGCCGGGTGCCTTCGGGCGTGCGGCATGAACCTTGTCGGGCGTGGGATGTTGCGGTGTTGCTTGCAGTCCTCGGGCATCCGCCCGGAGGCCCGGGGAGGGTGGGCGGCACGGCGGCGGAACGTGCACGATGGGGCGGGGCCGGATGCCTTCGGGCATGCGGCATGAACCTCGTCGGGTGCGGGATGTTGCGGTGCTGCATGCCAGCCTCGGGGCTCCTCGCAGAGGCTTGTGGAGGGCGGGCGACGTGGCGGCGGAACGTGCATGGTGGGGTGGGGTCGGGTGCCTCGGCGCACGACATGAACCTCGTTGGGTGCGGGATGTTGCGATGTTGCCTGTCGCCTTGGGCTTGCGCCCCGAGGCATGCGCCGGAGGTCCAAGGGAGCCGCACTGCCATCGGCGGTGGGCATTCTTGGGCCTCGGGCGTTGCATCGGTTGTGGGGTGGGATCGGCAATGGTGACGTGCTGCGAGACGTGTGCTTGAGTTGGGGAGTCGAGGCGCCACGAGCGCACGGCTGCTCGACCGAGCGACGTGCTGAGTGGCGTGGAGCTAGCTGCCGATGCCACCCTCCCCATCGGTTGGCTCGGAACGGATGTACGCCCACGCCCTTCTATCTGGCTTGGGAGAGAGAGTGGGGTGTCGAGTCGAGTGGTAGAGGTGGCCTTGCCTACACGACGCTTGCGGTGGTTGTTTTGTTGCTCGTT